>CM038229.1:29173554-29773554 GCA_021442155.1 Cymbidium sinense
TAAAGATTATGAATATAACATTATTTTTATTTAAATATGTTTTTTTTTATAATTTAATTTTAACTAATTTAAGAACAAAATTTCAAGTTTAATTCTTTACAATTATGAATTCATATTACTTAATACTATTAAATAAATTTAAAGATAATTAGTCCATTTTTATATACAAATTGATAGAAACTAATATAAAATTTTCATATTTTAACCTTCTTATCTACAAAAATATATATTAATTATGTATTTATATCAATTCAAAAGCTTAATTTAATTTATACCAATTCTATCAAAAACTTTATGCATTGATATTTATTAAAATTACATAATATTATTCACGCATGTAAATTATAAATTCATCTTTGTATAAAATAGAAATGTGACAATAACTAAATTTCAAGTATGTGTTATTAATAACAAATTATATTTTATTTAAATTCATCCTTTAAAAAAAATTATGAATTGATTTCACTAAAAAGTTATATCAAACAAATTTTTTTATTAAGTCAATAACTTGTAATTTGAATTCTTTTGGATTCATGAACTAGTCATTATAAATAAAATAAATAATTAATACAGAGAAAACAAACATTTTCAGGTTGGGGGCGGAATGTGTTGATGATGCTTTTGATCTCCAAACAATCGATTCAAAAACATGCCCAATCTCACCCCTCCTTGTGCGATCCGTTTCATCACAATTGGCATTCGTGATTCAAAGTATTCATCTACAAAATATCAATGAAGTTTTTTAGAATAATACAATATAAAAAGAATTAAATTATTAAGAAATCTCATTTAAACTCTGTAAAAAAAAAAAAAAAAATGCCTAATGAAAATGAAGTTAAATAGTACATCCCTCAAAATTTAGTTTGGAAGACAATTTCTTGAACTATAAAGTAACTTTTAATATTTTACAATTAAAATAATTAAAATAACTGTTTATAATTATTTTAATTTTTTTCTTATAAAATGTAAAAGAAATTATCGCAAAATATTGAGAGAACTGTATTGTAATATGAAACCAAAAAAAAAAAAAGTTTTATATTTTTTCCGAAAAGACATGTAACATATGTAAAGCTATATTCGCCCCTGTACCCACCATCTCTTAGCTCAGTTTCCCCGAACCTCCGATCGTTCATTCTCTCGCGCCCCACCAAGCTGATGCTCTTGTGATATCTGTTAAGATTATCATTATTCAAATGGGTTTTTGGGTAGATACCCATCTTAAAAAAATTTGTATCTACCTGAGTCTCTCCCTCAGTTATGCCATTGTAGCCCCACTTGCAGGCCAATGATGCTCTGTAGCATATCTGTTAAGATATCATTATTCAAAATTAATTTATGATTAATTTTGTAATTGAGTTCAGTCAAATAATGAAATTGATTGATCAATAAATATTATACTAATTTTAAAACATATTAATGAATAATAAATTCAATGAAAGATATTCTAATTCAAATTCTCACTTAAGAAAAAAAAAAAACTCACTTGGTTGGACAAGAGAGAGATCTCACAATCTCCCCAAGAGAGAGATCCTCACATTCATTTTTCCTTTGGAGCAATGCTGATGTTGTTGTCTTACTTGAGTGAGGTTATTCCGGAGATCCTCAAGAAGGAGATCCATATCTTTCTTGTAATAATCTGCCATGGCCGTGAGAATTATCTCTCGATCCCACACCTTCCAAAATTTAAAAAATTTGGCATAAATTATACATGCATAATTAATAACTGAAAAATATTGACAAGAAATCAAATTTCAATTGTGTTCTTACATGATGCAAGTTAGATTTGTGTCTGAACCATCGCAGCTGAATTGTGTTCCCGCCCTCATCACTGGTGAATCCAACATGCATCGGCTAAACAATATATAAATTAAAATTGACGCGTAAATTAATCTGCACAAAGTTGATAGCAGACAAGCCACTGAAATTTTGAAATACTGACCCCCCATGAAATGAGACAGAAATAGCAAAGCTTCTGTGAGATTATCTACATAGAGAGAGAGAGAGAGTATAAATTATTAAACTAACAGCTTATAAAAAACTTTAAATTGTGCTGTAGTAAAAGTTTGGACAAATATGAATAAGATTTTAGCAGAAGAGAGCTGACATCGGCGATCGGAGGTGCCGTGATGATAGTGTAGAAGCTGGGTAGTAAAATTTGAGATGGCGCCGGCGACGCACATATTTTCAGCTCCTTTTGGCTCATGGCAGTCTCCTGTAAAAAGTAGCATAACTTGGCTTCAGAAATGGGAATTTGGGGCAGATTTATTGGAGGAGAACTTTCAATGGCTGCTGAATAATTTACTTGAATAATCAAAGGTGCATGCTTTGTCAGGTGTGTCGATGAAGTGAAGTGGGCTTGTCCACCTGTACTTGTACCAGTGCCTGATCTGATCTGGCCAAATGCAGAGAGATGATAAGTCACCCTCGGCGTAGTCTGGCAGCAGGTTGCGGACTACTTCAGCCGGGCCTTCTTCCAGGAGATTCTATCAACATTCTCCATAATCAGAATTATCAATATTCAACTCAATATTCTCCATAATCATAATTATCAATATTCAATTCACCATATTAATTTATGTTTCCTTGATATTTCCCTCCTTCAAATTTCTCAAATCGGATAGAGCTTTAACGTCTTTGAAATATTTTGTCTCAAACAGAGAACGTCGATTCTAAATCTTTTCTATAGAAGGAGCAACAAAAATATCTTCAAGAGATTGCACTGAACCTTACCCCTCACTTATCATGGCGGAAAAATAGATTGTGGTAAAATTCAACAGTTAGCTAATATCTTAGGTTTCAATTGAATTGAAGGACATTCAAAGAAATAAAGCGAATTCTAAATAATTGATGAAATCCCCAGCCATATTTCAAGCATTACAATCATCCCTTTTTTTTTTTTTTTTTTCTTTTCTTCCATTCAAATTCCCATCTTACTAACAAATCTTTGATGAAGGATTACTTGCCTGAGCAATTCTACAGGTCATGATATGCCCCTCTTTGCTCCATGACAGAGCTGCTGGAGTAGTAGCAAGATAAAGAGCCACCATTAATGTGAGAAACCTCATTGATTCCACCACAGATTTCTGCATTCTTCTCTCCTGAATCTCTGATAAATTGGAATGTGTAAGCTTAACAACAGCATTTTTATATCTTCGCTATCAAAGGAGTTCTTTGAGTGCAAGTATGACATTTCCTTCATGCAGACGTAAACAAGTGATTCTCTTAACTTACAATTCATGATTTCGTGTAAAAGGCGGTATATTCATCGAAAATCGAGATAATTTAAGGGGAAAAAGTTTCATAAATTAAGCAATTCTTTTAATGCTTCTGGTTGGATTCAGACTTAGGGAAGGAGGCGTTAGAGAGTGGTTGAGTTAATGTTGATAGTAATAAAAGACGTGAAAGAAAAGAAATGATTTGTTAATTTAATGCTTCTTAATTGATTACTTTGAATGAATTAGCCGTGAGATAGAATGCACTAATTATAATGGCTATGGGAGGTTGAAAAATCATTGGGTTGTTCTTTACAAATGGCAAGAATGAGATGTGGTACTCATAAAAGAAAAGACTTAAAGGTTGCTGAAATCAGCACGTCTGGATTTTTTGTGCACGTATGCTTTAGAAATGCAGCAACTTTATGCAAGTAATCTTAATAGTTGTGAACTTAGGCTTTTAATAAAAAGGTCTTGGATTTAAGGCTTGCATATGTATTGTGTGTGAGAAAAAAATACACACTTTTATGACTAGACAAGATCATTTTTTATTTTCTTTTTGTGATCTAAAAGAATGATTGTTAATGCATTAGATGAGACCACTATGACACATGGAGTTGTTATTAATTCATTAAAGAATATTATAAGCATAAGACATCAAACACAATTAGACAACTAATTTTATTACATAAAATTCTAAACATTCTATGATAATGCATCTTTTAAAAAGTAACCTACAATGATTACAAAAAAAAAAAAAAATCATCTACAATCCACTAAAAATACAACAACTTGAGAAAAACCTTAGACTTTACTCAATTGAAGTTTTATCTCTCCTTAAAAAAAATACAAATGTAACAAAGTGAATCACAAACCCATTAGGTTATATGAAACCAACAATTGAGAATTTTGTACATAAATGAAAAATAACATTTATTTTTGTTGGCTGTAATATTATAATTTGTAAATATATCTTGCATGAACATTATTGTTGAATCCAAATTTGTCTATAGATGGAGAAACCTTTAGAGATGAGAAATAGATTAGATAGAAATATTGCTAGCAAGAAGACGAAAAAGTAGAATAGTGTAGGGAAAATAATAATCTTTATTGCTCAAATCCAAGTACAAAATATGTGGGGCTAAGTGAGAGCCAAAAAAATCCCCCTGTAAGAGAGAAGTCCTCTTTTTATAATACAAAGGTGTGACCATACATAAAAAAAATATATATATAAGGTAAGTCTAATACAAAGAAATTTTCGCCTAAGCTGATGGCAGCATGCATCTATGTAAGTGTAGATCTGTTGGTTGATGGAGACAAGTAGCCCATCATCGGACAAGTATCCGAGTGAAGATGAGACTGAGAGTAGTCATCTGTTATTGGTGAATCGAGTCATGCCTTGTCCTTTGTGTTATTATTCTCTAAGCGCTTGGCTCGTCGGATTATGTTGATCTTCCCTTATTGGACATTCCTTCTAGTGAGTTAAAATGTAATCACATTTCTTCGACTACTCACTTGGATAAACTCTCAAATGTCCAAGGGTCGAGTATGCAAAACTTGTTAAAATGTAATCGCTATGGACACTAAAATGCCCCACGATGACATTAGTCTTATGATTGTGTGGGGAGGTCTAAGCAAAAAGGCGATGAAAGCAAAGAAGTTGGAATTGCCATTCCCATGGCCTCGACTAGCATTTCAGCTACTCCAACTGTGGCAACTGTGGCTTTAGTCACTCCTTCAAACCCGTATGTAGATTCCAAACACCGACTAATGAACAGTTGTTGCGGTGATTCACCAAGCAGTATGCTTGGAAAAAGAATGGAGGAGAAGAGGCACCTTTGATTCAGCGTTGATCGCTCATAAAAAATGGCATGGATAATCTCCGCTTCATCTTTTTAAAATGTTCGGGGAGTGCATTTTTTTTGAGGCAGATTGCTATATATTCAACCAGATTTTAACATTATTTTAGGGTTTATCTAGATCTGAGTTCTACTTCATATGAACACAAGCATTCATAGTTAATTATCCCTCTTACCATAGTAAGAGTGCACTCTCAATTAAGGTTAGAAATTGACATTTATCTGATATAAATTGGTGTCTAAAGGTGTGATGTGAATAACTGTTTAAGGGAAAATGGAGGGTAGTCCCGATCAAGTTCCCATGTTTCCATCATCTCGGGACTATCGTTATTCCAATATAATAATATCAAAGGGCTACTAGCTGTAATATTGAGGTAGTCTTATTAGTAGCAATTGGTTGCTGCATCTCAAACATTCCGAGTAGACTAGAGTTATTTTATAGGTATTTAGTGAATTAAGGCTAAACTTAATTTATAAATTTATCATATAATTTAATGAAGTCTGCTTTATAGACATATGTAGGGCTTGCATCCATTAAAATGTTGTTATGATGTTTGCATGATGAATAAAGAGATTGGACTTACATCCCTTTGGAATACCATTAGCTTGTTTGAATGACAAACATATAGATTGGACTTATGTCCCTTTGGAAAGTTGTTATGTTGTTTGCATGGCGAGCAAAAAAGATTTGACTTACATCCATTTGGAATGTTATTTGGGTGTTCACATGGAAAATATATGGATTGGACTTACATCACTTTAGAATGCTGGTTGATTTATGATGTTCGCATAGCGAACAAACATATTAGACTTACATCCCTTTGGACTTCCATTAAGGAAATTCACATGGTGAACAAATGATTGGGCTTACATCCATTGAAAGGCTAGAATTATAAGGGAGTTCTCATGGAATGACTTGGCTTACATCCATTAGAAATCCATAGAGAGTTTAGAACTTTGCATGGAGAATAAAAAGATTGGACTTGTATCCCTTTGGAATGCCAGATTTTGGATGTTCGCATAGTGAAAGAACATATTGAACCTACATCCCGTTGGACTGCTATTAAGAAAGTTTGCATGGTGAACAAATGATTGGACTTACAACCATTGTAAACCCTATAAATTTTAGAAGTTCTCATGATGAATATATGGATTGGACTTACATGCCTTTGGAATGTGCATGGGTGTAGGGTGTTCACATGTTGAACGGAAAGGTGTTCAAATTTTTATTTTTATTTTCATGGGACAGTGTCTTGTCACTATATAAGCAATGTGACAACTCTAAGATTTCAACGCCATGATGCTGAGATGTTGGCACTTTAGTGCCAAAAGTTCAATGCCTTAGAGCTGGTAGATAGCAACATAGGTTTGAAAACAAGAGAGGGCAACACTTTGGTACTATAAACCTAGCGCTACAGAGATGAGGCGCCATAAAGAATAACATAAAGTAAGTTAACTTTTTGACCACTACCAAGGCGGTATCAATATGGCGCCACGGTGCCAGTCAAAAAGCCATTCAGAGGGCTGACAAGCTGGCAAGCACATTTAAAGGTCAAAACTTCTAACTAGCATTGCGGCGCTCCATCAATGTCTGACGCGATTTTCAAATCTGGTTGATCACAAAATTAATGGTAATAAATATTCATAAATACTCTTATTGACTAACATAGTAATCATCTTGACCGGCTAAACGACAATGTTGGTCTTGTATTTTAGAAACTGAGAGGCCAACTCCTCGGCACTAGGTCCAGCCTATAAATAGAACTCTTAGGCAACCAAAATTTTTATTCTAAAATTTTTGTTCTTTTTGGGAGTTCTTGCAACCCTTTATCTTTTTCATTTTGTTCAGCTCTAAAATAATAAACATGTCACTCAAGATTATTTAAAAGAGCAAGAAGAGGGCATCCTCGAGTGACATTAGTAGATTCGTTGATGTGGATACTAACGAAGGTACCAACACGTGCTCATCAGCAAGCACCTCATTTCATAGAGAAGCTTCACAATCTGGGTGGGAGCATGAAGAGAGTTATCAAGGAGCAAAGGCAGCATCTTACCTATAATAATGGTGCTTGTTATCCTTATGATGTGGGAGTTCTTATAGAATGAAATATCACTAGGATAATAATGTTTTTGTATGGGATAAATGGGTACATTTTGATAGAACTTCCATGAATGCATATTATAATTTACAAATTTTTTATATGATTAATATCTTTTTTCTACAATAATCACCCTAATTTTGATGAAATTTTTAGTTTTCTCACTATTAGAAATGCAAATGTTTAGTGGAAATGATAGGAGAAAAAGATTATCAATTTTCTTGCTGCTAGCCTAACAACTGAGGCTAAAGCTTGACGTTATTTTATTTCTATCAAGTTGATGTCCACTGGTAATATCAGTGAGGTAACTAAAAAAAGAACTATTTGAAATTATGTAATTTAAAAAGGGCTTTATAATAGATGCAGAAAAGATTATTTATATTTTAATTTGTAATATACTTAAGGGTAGTACTACCCCTAGGGTATGGTCACCCTTCTCTTATTTATTCTTTATGTGTTGCAGCTGGTGCATCAGGGGACCCACATGAAGAAATCCTTATCCAAAAGGCTCCCTTGATTAAAAAAAAATAATTGAAAGATTTATATAAAAAATGGAAGTAGGAGAAAGCACATGAGCAACTCAGTCCAGATCCAGTTCCTCCAAGATATTAAATGAACAGCTTTAAGAAATTAGAGGAGAAGTCTCAAAATTAAAAAAAAGAGGGTTGGTGAAAGTAGCTGGCGACAACAAGAATTGAAAAAAAAAGACCATATAATGGGTCAGCAGTAGTTTTCTTATATGACTAAGTTCAACTTAGCACTCATTCAAATGTTTAAAAATTACAATTTTAATACTTTTCCAAGTGGAGTTTGTTTTCTTCCAATGCCTCTTTATCACTTGTATGTTAGCACCCTGCATGAACTAAAAGTAGAAAATGAAGATGATGACTACGACTACTAGGATAAACTTTTTCTTATTTTTATTTGTATTTGTATTTCTCTTCTTTTTTATACTATTAAAATTTTATTTTTTATAATAAAAATTTATTTCATATTAATTATGGCTATCTCTTGAACTTAATTTTAATTTAGATATTTATAATGTTTGTGGCACTTGAAATATAGGCATCTGCACATTAGATTGTGGGACTTAGGCTTAAATCAAAGAAAGCACTAAAAATAGCATTACGATGTTGTTTTACTGCCTTAGTGCTTTTAAGATAGTGCTTTTGGTGTTACAAGTGGACACATTGGCCTTGAGAAGGCATGTCCCAAGATTTAGTGACAGTCTTTGGGAAGTGGACATTTATGACTTTACAACTGAGAATATAGCATTATGACACCAAGATTTAGCACGATGCTAGTCACAATGCCTTTACACCATACAAAAGTGCTACAATGCTAGGAAGTGGAGTGTCAAGGTTCAAAATCATGAAAGCCTATTGGGTATAAGTGATGCAACATCATAAGTCGAAGACTCCATTATAAGGTGATTTTCCTATGTAACTTGATAATTTTATAATTTTTTTGCAACATAATGACCTCACAATACTAAGTCTTGCAATATTTTAGTGCAAAATGCACTCTTCTCCCTAATTCAATGGTGGAGGTATTGAAGTTTTAAAATTATATTTTAGTGAATTAAAACTTGGTTTAATCTTAATTTTGATAGCATTTTTTCTTGCCAATGCTTAAGTTTTTTGTACTTAACCCAATCATGTTCTTCTCCCTTGCTCCAGATCCAAGATCGATGGAGAGAGGATCTGCATCGATCTAAGATCAATGATGGAATTCTTTAAGATTTTTTTTATAGAGCAAGAAATCATATAAAAAAGCTTTTATTTGGAGTCTTACCTAGAATCTTTCCTTCTAGAGGAGGGCGTGCACCAAAGAGAAACTTGAGTACAGAGAGAGAGAGAGAGAGAGAGAGAGAGAGAGAGTAGTGAGAAGATAAAGAAGAAGAAGAACCCAGGTCAACCTTTCCCCCCTTTTTATAGAAAATTGTTTCCCATAACCATTCCTGCTCTCTTAACAGTTCCCACTCCCCCTTTGGGTAGTTATCATTGATGGGGATGGCTATTTACAGGAGTGGTTAGTTTTCTAGATTATTTAATTTAGGGGTAATGGAGCAAGCCAAGTAGTTTAAGATGCCGAGTCAAAATTCTCATTGTTTCATTATTATTTATTATTTATTAATTACAAATAAATTTCTCTAATGTGCCATGTTGATTGGACATGATACATTCATTGCTTTCTTCTTTTTTGTTAATAATTATAATTAGAAACATAAAGAAGGAGAGAGAGCATAGTACTCGAGAGGTCTCTAATCATAACATTCATATATCATGTAATAACAAAGAGACAATGGCTAAAAGAAATTTAAGCTATAGATAATTTTGAATTTCTCGATACAAATAAAACCAATATGGGATGGATAAATAGTAGCTTGTCTTTTTTGTGCAATGTGGGGATGATGAAAGGCAGCTTCTTAGTCATGGACTAATGAAGAAAAAACCTGCTCAAGTTCAGCTCCTAAGAATTCATCTGTGAGCAATCTTCTTTTATAGCTGTAATAACTTGTCTCACCATGGACCTTCTCTCCAATAAATATTGCCTCCTCTAGTGTATCTCTCTCAATTTAGCAGATATATCGAGAAGCTTGATCTACACTCTGGAGAGTTTTCTCTGCTATGATCTTAAGGTTTTGAGGCTGTGCTCGAGATCTTGATGACCTAGAGAGGCTTGATGTGAAGTAGTAATGAGTAAATTCTCTACATCAGTGAGTATGCCTGATAAGAGCTTTTTTTAAGTAGTGCACAGTGAGAATAATCCAAACTCAATATCTTGACATAGGGACTCCCAAAGCTGTAGCTCTTCTACTTTGAGCCCTAAAGTGGCAGCATAATCTAACAAAGAGTTCATCTCTACATAAAAAGCAAAAAGCTCGAAAAAATTCTATGTTAACACCCATAAGTAAGTGACATAGCACTTTCACTATATGCCATAAATTCTTTGAAGATCTACAAAGTGATAAGCCCGAAGTTTATAATGTATCTGAGATGAAAGCATGAAAGTTTCGATAAGTGCTTTCTATATCCCTTAGAAGTAGGGTGGCTATTTGGATAAGAGTCAAGTTCTACTGAGGAATCATCTTGGGTGGCACTCACTATCACCTAAGTCTAGCCTAACAAAGGTGACTCATAGCTAGTCTTCAAAGCACCAGATTTCTCTATACATGGATCTTCTCCAATATGCATGTCATCATCACTGACAAGCTCAGTAGAATGAGAAACTGGGGAACTCCCACTAGCATCAATCAATAATATTAAATTGACATCACTCTTTGCCAGCTTTGCTGATGGTTTAGCCTCTAATGGTGTAGATGGAGCATGAATAGGGTCAGATGTTTCTGCTACACTTATATCATAGTCAACTACAAGAGGACTTTAAGTATCCATTTTTTGGCCAGCAAGTAAAGAAGTCAATGATGCTTTCTACCATTGTCTCATTTAACGATGATTCCATAGAAACATGAGTTGTGTGTTGAGGGGACTTTAAGTGTCATGTAGTTTGACCCTCTAAGTTTATGCTTTTATATGCTAAATTCCAGCTCCAAAAGGAAGATAAGGTGTGATAAATCCATAGCAACCGTAGGTGGCTAATTCCTATGTTCACCTCCTATGGAGCCATGTAGAAATAAGAACCAATCCCCAAGTGGCTGAGTGTCATAAAGCCTTCCAAATGAAGGGATAGTAATAATGTCCTTAAGGAACAAGTATCTGCTATATGAAGTATTCTTGGTAGTCAGAGAATTATACTCCATGGCAGCACTCACATGTATGATTTCTCCCTTCTTGTTACTATTCCATTGGATTATGCTATAGTGCCTTTTCTTCTTCCCTAGTTGTTTTGCTTTTCTTATTGCTATCGATCCCCCCTCTTATTCTAGAGTTGCTACTAGAAGCTCTCTTCCTGAGGGTGGTTTCGACTCCAATATCTTACTCTTTCCACATAGCTATCACAAAATTTTTTTAGAAGGTTCTAACTCTAATTTTCTAAGGAAAGCAGCTAGAAAGAAGGGTAAACCTTATTTTTAACTAATTGAATCTGAATCTTAGAGTCTTGCTAAGCCTTTCAGATTTACCCTAGGTGCTTAAATTCACATTTAAGCACCCTAAGATGGACCTAATCAGAAAAGACCTAAGACTAGTTGGAGAGTGGAATGTAGGATTGCTTGATGGTTAGACATATTATGATAAAGTTATCTAAAGAGGAAGATTATGCTAACTTATTTTCCAAAAACTCTTCCATATTGAAAATATCCCAATCAAGTTCTTGAAATGAACTCCAACCTTTGATTACAACATTGAGACCCCCATTGCTCTAATCTAGATTAGATTTCGTGACTTAAATTGCACTAATTTAACAAGTCAATTCTTAACTCTATAGTACCCATTTTTGGTAGGCAATTTAAACTTGAATCCCATACATTCAACCTAACAAGACCATCAGCTGCAAGAATATTGGTAGAGATGGATATAATGCAAACAATAATGAGGAGATTTGGATTGGTACTCAATCCAATGGTTACTGGAAAAAGGTTGAGATAGAGCAAAAACATCTTTATTGTGAAAAATGTAGAATGCTTGGGCATAACTTGAAAAAAGGTTTCATTGCACATCCTGAGCTAAGAGAACATGACATGGATAAAAGAAAACAAAAAGCTGTATCAATAAACTTGGAACAAAACATAACTATGCCACTCAGGGATGACAAAACCAACACTGAGATTAACATACCTGAACTTAACACTAAAGGGACTCTAGAAGTCACTGAACATACACAAGTACTAAACCACACCATACTTGAAGAAACATATGATCAAAGGAATCAACAACATAATCATTTTCAGAAGCCTTCATTTGACATTGTATCAGATCCCATAATAACCACTCAACCCGCACAAACAATTCAAATACACAACATTACAAAGGAATTCTAACTCTAACCTAATATCTCTAACAAACTCTGATTTTTAGGATGAGACTTTGCCTGATACTCAAATTAATGAACAATTACAGATAAAACAAGATATAGCCAATGTAGAAGAAGATTTAGCACAACCACTTGAAGGGAGAATTCAAGGAAAACACTATGACGATATAACTAATATAGATTTGGTAGAGTGGTAGACTTACAAACACAAAAAATTGAACCAAAAAGGTATAAGCAAATTGAAGAATTTACTAGCAAACAAGAATTACAGATTAGATGAATCTCTAACTGAGAAGGGGTCCTCTAAACAACCCACTAGAAGTAAGCATCCTCTCTCATGTTAAACATTATGATTTAGATCATTAGAGGGATCGACAAGAACAATGGCTCTAATAAACTCAAGAACCTTATCATACATCATAACTTTGAGATATTTGCTATTTTGGAATCTATTGTATCCAACCAAAACCTATCTAAAATTAGAAGATGTTTTTTTCCAATTCTTCATCCACTCAAACATTAGTAACAAGATTCGTCTTTTTTGGAAGCCCAGATTTCAGATCCAAATTCCGTTTAACACTATCCAATATCTTCACATTCACATCCAAAGCTCTAATTTGAGCTCCAATACCTTATATATGCTGCTTGCAACAGACAATGCAAGATGGATCTTTGGATGGATATCAAATAGATCAGCATCAACCCCATTGATCCTTGGATGGTAGGAGGTGATCTTAGCATGATTGCAAGCCTCATTGAGAAGAAAGATGGCAGAAGGCCTAACATTAATGTGATATCAGAATTTTTTGAGTACATAGAGAATGCCAATCTCTTTGATCTTTGGTTACATTGGATCTCCTTTACCTAATGGAAGGGGAAAGTTTATAAAAGGCTCGAATCCTTGTTAATTTTGGAGCTCTCACATCCCTGCAAGCTAGAAGTTCAACATCTTGCTAGAATAGCATCAAACCATTGTCTAATTTTTATGACTTTCAGACATGGACCCAAGCCAACACACCAACCATTTAGATTTATTAATATGTGGACTTTGCACCTTGAATTTGAAAGTTGTAGAAAGAATGTTTGGAGTGGAGGGGAAGAGAGCAACGCTTGGATCAAACTTTGGTCCCAACACAAAGCTGCTGCCCAAGGCTTAAAATGGATCAAATCCATAGAAGACAAAAATCAATAGCTCTGAAATGGAAATGCTTGAAAGGGAAAATCAATATGATTATAATCTGAAAAACCAACTGGGGCATTTCCAAATACAAGTGTAGGCTTATATTAATAGATCAGAAACCCTCCTTATACAACAAGCTTTAACCAACAAATTCCTCCAAGGAGATAGAAATCTCAAATACTTTCATGCTTGCATTAAGTGAAAAAGAGAAGGTAAATGGGAGACAAAAAGTAGTGATAATGATGGTTTGTGGATTTATAATCAGGAGGAAATTATGGGGAACTATTTGAATTACTTATCTGATTTGATCAATCAACCTACTCTAATTACCAATTCCCACCCTCATACTCAACAATAAATTCAATATAGCAGTGAACAAATTAACAATGAGGACTTTACTTCAATCCCTATGAAAGATGGGATCTAGAAAGCAATTAACTCGATGGATGAATATAAAACTGCTATACTGGATGGTTTCATAGCCCTTTTCTATGAGAAAACATGGAAAATTGTGAGAACTGAAGTTATCAATGCTATCCAAAGCATATTCTAAGGCTAAAATGTTCATAACCTTTTCTCAACCTCTACCACTGTATTGATTCTAGAAGAAAGGAATGCACACTCTTGGGATAAATTCAAACCCATCTTCCTCACTCCTACAATTCACAAAATCATTAGCAAAATCATTGCAAATCAAATGCAAAAACTACTCCCTACCTCATTTCACCCAATCAAGCTACTTCTGTGAAAGGGAGGAACATTATTGATAACATACTTCTTGCCCAAGAACTTATTAAAGACATACAAAAAAGTTAGAGGAGGAAATGTGACTATGAAGATTGATCTCAAGAAGGCTTTTGACACCACACACTAGAATTTCATTCTCAATGCTCTCAAAGGAAAAGGTTTTTTTGAAGAAATTTACATCCTTATTCAAAGCTCTTTGTTAGTAGTAATTACAAAATCATTATTATTAGCCAAGCTTATGGATTCTTCAATGCTAATAGGGGTGTGAAACAAGGTGTCCTCTCCCCTGCACTCTTTATTTTAGCCTTCTCTCAAGAAATCTAAATTGAGAGGTTGAGTCAAAGAATGGAATTGGAACGACACGACTAAAAGACTGAATATAACCCACTTAGCCTTTATGGACGACCTCTTGATTTTTTGCAGTGGCATCAAAAAAATTTTTAATTAATGCTAACATAACAAATGTTTCTTTATTGTAGCTAAAGTTGTTCCATGAATATAATTCATTGGATAAAGAAAAAGACTCACTTTCATCATACTTCCTTCCCCTTTGGCTACCTTGGCATCCAATTATACAAAGGAAAGATCACAACCCCTCTATTCCATGAGCTCATTGATAAAATACAGAACATAATATATTCATGGGAGAACACTTTCCTTTCTTTTGGTGGAAGAATTACTTTATTCATAAGCATCCTCAACTCTATTCCCTTATATACCACTCAAGTGCAACAAATCCCCAAGACCATTCAAAAGTGGGTTGAAAGGATTTTTAACACATTCGTTTGGAGCCCAAGGAATAAATCCCTCCACTATGCTAGTTGGAAGAAACTGAGTAAGCCAATCAAAAATAGTGGATTAAGATTTAAAATATTAGAAGATACTATCAAATGTAACACTATCAAGTTTTGGATCAGATTCAGAGAAAGAAATACATTATGGGTTGAATTCATGCACCACAAGTACTGTCACCAAGTACACCATATGAATACCCAACAAAGGAATTTAGATTCATTGATTTGGAAGAATCTGAAGCACAAGGAAGAAGATGAAAATCTAATTTTTTGGGACATGGGAGAGGAAAAGATTGACATATGGAATGATCATTAGATTGGAGAAGAAGCTATCTTCCATTGGAAGATGGATGGTAGGCCAACACAACCACAGTAAGTTGCTAATTTTTGGAGTGACTCCATTTGAAATGAAAACAAAAAAAGAGAATAACTCCCAGCTTATATTTGTAATGCAATATGCAAAATACCATTGATACTTCCAAAAAAAGGTAGACTTGTTATTAAAGGTAAATCCAACTCCACATCCCTCTTCAAAACTGTTTACAGTAGATGATGGGAGGGAGCCAACAAGGTACCATGGGGAAAAGTGTTGTGGAACCCTGCCATCAAACCTTCAATATTTTTCTTTTCTTGGAAGCTGCTACATAATTATATTTCAATGGATAACATCCTCAAACTTAAAGGTTTAAGGATACCTTCAATTTGCCCTCTATGCTAGATGAGGAGGAAATAATTGCACATTCCTTCTTACATTGCAATTTTAGCAAGAAGATTTGGGAAATTTTTGCTTGTCTTTTCCAAATAGAAATGAACTATAAGGCCAAGTATATATTTGAATTGCTTCAAATATGATAGACCAAAGATGAATGGCAGTTTAACATATCATTAATTACACCATTGATTTTCCATTAGTTTATTTGGATGGTTAGAAATGAGATAAATTATAAGGGTAACATTATAATAATAAAAATGTTATTTGCAACATGAGAGGTTATCTAAGGAAAGAAATATTCTATGGAACTATTAAAAGGTTACACTTCAGAGAAAGAACACAATGCTTGGACAAATTTGGGAGTTATATGGATGATAATAAAAAGAGTTGGGAGCACAAAGTGACTCATGGTGTGATTAAGATTAATATAGATGGCAGCTTTGATACCATTTCTAGGAAAGCTAGTATTGAAAGTATTTTTAGAGATGAGAATGGAAAGAACTTAATACATTTATTTATGCCTTTGAATGGATACTCCCGTCTTCATGCTGAAGTGGCATCATACATATTTAAAATCAAAATTGCACCCATCCACCCACTGAAAAGGTACTGGCTTGAATCTGATTCAAAAATCCTTATCAACATGATTACAAGAGGAAACTTCTATAGTGGACTATGGTTTATTATAAATGATATCAAGATTTGAAGAGATATACTAAAAATCTAATGGAAAAGGTACTGGCTTGAATCTGATTCAAAAATCCTTATCAACATGATTACAAGAGGAAACTTCTATAGTGGACTATGGTTTATTATAAATGATATTAAGATTTGAAGAGATATACTAAAAATCTAAATATCTTCTTTTCACACATTCATCAAGAAGGTAATCATCGACTAATTGGTTAGCTAAAAAGGGGGTTACATCAAAATCATTTTTATATCAATGACTTTAGACTCACATCTAAAATTTCTATTGGATAGTGACAAAATTGATTTACCTTACCTTAGGACTAACTTTTTGTGATGCAGCCTTTTTGTACTTTTTTGGATTACTTATTTTTTACAAAGTGATCAAAAAAATGTGCTCTTTTATGAAAAAATTGTTTTTGTGGTAGTTTATATGTAGGTGTAGCTTGAGTAAATCCATATTATCTAGCTACTATGTTGGGATTGTATCCCTCCAAAATCCAGACTCATGATGGCGGTAATAAAGCCAAGCATGTCTCACAATGAGATATTCTACTATGCATATATACCTTTGTTTTGATGATAATAAGGGTTTAGCTCAGTCATCAATGGAATTCATGAATCTCTATCCCAAGCTCTGATCAAGTAAGTTATGAAGGGATGAATTGTGAATAATCTAAAGCCATCCATCAAGTGTGTTAGTGCTGTCTTGATCTAATCTCTATCTAAAGCAACTACCACTCTACTCAACTGCATGATTACTACTTTCTAAAGTGAAAGATGTCTTAGGATAATTGATGGCTCCAGAATTATGTTCGTGAATCCATTCATGAAGATAATTCCAAGGAGCCTCCACATCATAGTGGCATGAGTTAGACATGATGCTCACTCTACCTGTTCTGTGATACAGGTAGGAAAATGTTGCAAGTGCTAGTGTAATTTTCTTGCCACGAGTAAGAAACTGGCCATCAAAAGAGTTGAAGGGCAAAAGAGTCTATTGTGACCTTGGAATACAAAGTAGCACAACCATGTGCCTATGAAGGCCACTAAGGATAACTTAGTGTTGATGTCTTGTGCTAAAATATGACAAGAATTTGACTTTTCCTTCAGGCTCAAATCTAGTGCTGAAGGACCCTTTACATGAATGAAAGCCAATGTCCAATAGATCATCCAAGCATGCACAATGAGGCAAGTATATTATTGGATGAAGAAAACTATCAGACAATATATCAAGAGTAATAGTATCATATTTCCTATGGCCTAATCTCTCCTCTCTGAATAATGTCTAGTAGAGAGTTAGAACACAATGAAGGCTGAAAGAATATACACAACCTCCTCTCCCCCATATACCCACTAATTGATGCTGCAAGAGCTCATGATCTGGAGAGATGCACTCCTCATATGGAATGCTTAAAATAGGAAGATCCGTTATATCTTGCATAATTGCAAAAGTAATTATCATCTCATGTGGGGCAATCTATCAAATATTAGTGTCCCTATCCCAATGTTCTCTTATGCCATAGATCCAAGTTGAAGGAAGATGACTATAGTCAAAAATTTAGATTTTTGATCTAGCACTTTTGTACATGATAGATCTAATTTTAGGTTTAGATTTGATCCTCTTAGACATGATAGATTTAAATTTAGACTTTAGATCTGACCCATTTGAACATGATATATCTAATTTTAGGTTTAAATCTAGTCTTTTATTGCACATGATAGATCTAATTTTTAGGTTTAGATCTGGTCCCTTTGGAAATGATGGATCTAAATTTAGACTTTAGATCCAACCCTGTTGGACATGATAGATCTAATTTTAGATTTAGATCTAATCCCATTGGATATAATGGATCTATATTTAAGTTTAGATCTAGCCCATTTGGATATGATAGATCTAATTTTTAGGATTACATTCGGTCTTTATGGACATGATGGATCTAAGTTTAGGTTTAGATCCATTTGATTGGATGGAATTTCCCTTTGATTGAAGAATTTTTTTTGCATTGTAAGAAATATAAAATTTCTCCATGTTTGATAAGAGATTTTCTTTTGGGATGAAGATATTCTTCTTTAACTCATATGTTGATAATGATCTATCATTTTTGGTGATCAAATTAGAATCAATTTTGACTCTTGTGTTTATAATGCATAATGACTTCAAAGGTTATGCATAATATCTTTTGAGTATTATTCATTTATAAGTGGCATAGGCCTTATGTCTTTTTTCATTAATAAGCTAATAAGCTCTCCCTTTATATACTTTTTTGATAACGTAAGGTCCTTCCTAATTTGGATAAAACTTTTCACTTATTCGACAATGAGGAATGATAGGCCTTCTACACACTAGTAGTAGTTCACCTACTTTGAAGCTTCTTGGATGAACCAACGATCATGAGGTCGAGTCATCCTTGCTCTATATATTTTTAGATTTTTATTAAGCCTGGAGATAAATTTCATCTAAAGCTTTCAATTCTTCAAGTGGTATTCTGACACTTTCCTCTATTGTAAGTCTATTTTGGATTGCAATACGAAGCAAAGAAAATTCTACTTGAAGAGGAAGTATGGCTTCTACCATAAAGACCAATCACTATGGTGTTGCCTACACATCTATTTATATGAAGTATGATATTTTTACAAGGCCTCTATTAATTTATCATGCTATTCTCTTTTATTTCTAGAGAGAATTTTATTAAGGAGTTAAACCAATATTTTATTGAATGTCTTTGCAAGACCACTGGGTCTTGAATTATATTATATATTGAAAAATATTTGATAAGCTTTGGAATTATCTTTAGGTAATTTACCATCTTTAAGATAATGAAGAATAGCTCTTTCCAATCATCTTCTTCATTTATTGCTAAAATCTCTTGGTTTTCTTTAGCTTTAAAAGCTTGAAGAAGGGTTGGTGCCAATATTAGCCTGCTTTGAACTATTATTGTAAATGGGTCTCATTAATGGTCTATCATTTTTGTAGCTAATTTAGCTAATGCATCGACCTTACCATTTTCTCAACATGACACCCATGTAATTATTACTTTAGGGATTATTTTCAGAAGCTCTAGGATGTGCTTATGATAAAGCACTAATTCAAGTTTATTTATCTTAAAAGTCTCTATTATTTATCAAATTATGAGCTAAAAATCTCGATAAAATGAATATTTTTTACTTTTTATATTAATTACAAGTTCTTGGCCTGTAATTAATGCGTAATATTCAACCTCATTGTTAGTTCAAGGTTCAGTGAGACTATATGAATATCACAGTATGCTACCTTAAGGTGTTACAAATATTAAGCCAATTCTAACTTATACTATAAGTAATCGTGGTGGTTTAGTTTGCTTTATTGATGAAGCTCCATCGAAGTAAAACTCCCATTCTGATGATTGTTGAGCTTTTTCCACATTGAAGATTTGCTCATCAAGTAATTCACCATTGAGTGAAGAATCTATTGGTAAAGGTTGAGTGGCTAGAAAGTCAGTCAGAGCTTGCCTTTTTTTTGCCTTTTGTGGGACATATCCTATGTCAAATTTGAGTAATAAGATTTCTCATTTAGTTAAGTGAACTATTAAAGTGGGCCTAGTCATCAAGAATTTGAGAATATCGACTTTGGATATCAAAGTTATATTGTGTGATAACATATAGTGACATAATTCTTAATTAGTAAATATCAACTAAACATTACTTTTCAATGGGAGAGTACATTGTTTTAGCTCTTATTAAACATTGACTAACATGATAGAGGAAATTGTCCTTCTCCTCATCATTACTTTAAGCTAATAGAGCTCCAAGTGATCCTTCTAGGGCTACTATATAGAATATCAATGGTCTTCCTGTTATTGGTGCTGCCAAAATTAGGTGATGCAACAAATATTTATTTAGATTGTCAAATGCTTCTTAACAAGCATCTCATCATATAAAAGGTTCATTTTTTTCATTAATCGAGTGAAAGGTTGACATCTCCCTAAGAGATTAGAAAGGAACCTCCTGATATATGCCAACTTACCTTGTAGTGAATGTAGTTGTTTGAAGGTCTTAGCGATGGCATCTTTATTATTTCTTTGATTTTAGAAGCATCAATTTCAATTCCTCTATGGCACACTATAAAGCCTAGAAATTTTCCATAAGAACGCTAAATTTACATTTTAAATTATTCATTTTAAGTTGAAACTTTATATTCTATCAAATCTAACCCTTAAATCACTCATGTGTTCACATTGAGCTCTACTTTTGATAACTAAATCATCAAAATAATATTCTACATACTTATGTATAAGATCATTGAAGAAGCAAGTCTTTTCCTTTTGGTATGTAGCATTGGCATTTTTCAAACTAAATAGCATCAGTTTGTAAATAAATTTCGATCGGTGAATGGAGAAATGTATGCTTTTGTTTTCTAAGGCCATTTTAATTTGGTTGTTGCCCAATGAACTATTCATGAAGGAGAAGATATCATAGTTTGTCGTATTATATACTATGAGTTCCATATTGGGTAAATGAAAGTCATCTTTTGGGCATGCTTTATTTAAATCCTTCAAGTCGATGCAAATATAGATTTGTCCATTCTTTTTTCTTACTGGGATGATAGTGGTGATCCATTTAGCATATTTTTCTTCTTGAATGAATCCTTCTTCAATAAGCTTAGTTTTCATGATTACTTACTTTTCAATTTTTAATTGCATTTGCTTTAATGCTTGCTTTACATGTATATTAGGTTTGATGACAAGTTTATACAGTGATGGCGATAAACCCAACATTTCATTTTAATTCCATGTGAAATAGTCTTTGTATTCACAAAGAAGTGTTTTAATTCCTCCAATTGTTCAAATGTGAGGTTAGCACTAACAAATGTTGACTAGGCTCTTCTTCTTCAATGTTGAGGTTAATTTCTTCAAGTTCATCAATATCGTCTTCTACAAATTCCTAGGGGCCTCTTTGAGACAATTATTAATTCATCTTCAATTTTATTCTCATTTTCATATGAAACAACCTTTTGTTCATTTGTAGCTTAAAAAAAAACTTCTTTGTTCTTTTTTTCAGATACAACATAACATAAGCTCATCGAAGGGAATGCTGAATAAGTATATCCTAATCCCTATGTAGTGAATTTTCCATATATTATAGTATTTTTGGTATTATCCCCTCACTGGAGCCTCTTAAATAACTAGGCTTAAATATTTGATTATATAGGTTGAACATTATCTTTAACTAGTTTCATTAGAGCTGATAATAAATATTGAAGTATTATTATTAAAATGTTTTTTTTTCCACAAAATCATTTTCTTCAAATAACATTTATGTGGAATTTTCACTTTGCACTTCTATCTTGTAAAAAAAGATTCCACGTTCATTATAGCCTCTTCTAGAAGGGACATAAAATTTATTTTTTCAATTGTTTTATTTCCTCTTTTCTTGATGTTGTGCTGACCTCATTTTTGGAATAAGCTCTCAACCCCTCCATCTTAGACATAGGACTTCTCTTATACTTTAAGAGTTACTTAGTCTTAAGACACATCTAGTGATTAGGTGGACACTCAACCTAACCCTAGAAGACTTAGAAGAGTTAGCCATAGGAATAGGTCATACCTTAAGGGTGTTACGAAAATTTCCTGTCCTTAGTTTGAACCATTCCTCACTTTCCTTCTTTCAAGTCAAACTCCAAATCAATTCTATTTGTTTTTCTCCAAATTAAAATAAACTCTATATGATTTAAATCCATGCTTGAAATTTATGAATGAAACCAATGATCAAAATTCATAAAAAATTCATAAGTCCAAATTTTGTCTAAGTCCTTAATCTTCCCTTAAGGACTTAACCAAAATCATGATCAAAACCTATTCAAACTTTTAAGATTTTCTCATAATTCATTTATATTTTCATTTATCTTCACATATATAAATGAAATATAAATTCAAATCAATCAAACTAAACTCAAAATTCCAAATCAATTCATGAATTTTCTTAAGTCCCTTAATTTTCCATTAATGGACTTAACCTAAACTTTAATCAAATCAATTAAAACTCATGGAATTTTTTTAAAACTCATTTATAATCTCATTTATATTCACATATATAAATGAAATATAAATATAAACCAATCAAATCAAAGGAAAAAAATTAAATCTCCAATTTAAAATCTTTCTTAAGTCATTAATTCTCCATTAATGGACTTAGCCTAAACTTTGATCAAATCAATTCAAACTCATGGGATTTTCTCAAAACTCATTTATACTCTCATTTATATTCACATATATAAATGAAATATAAATATAAACCAATCAAATAAAACCCACAAATTAAATTCCAAATTTAAAATCCTTGAAATTCTCCTTAAGTCCCTTAATTTTCCATTAACGGACTTAGCCAAAATCATGATCAAACCATTTCAAACTCATGGGATTTTCTCATAATTCATTTATATTCTCATTTATATTCATGTATATAAATGAAATGTAAATATAAATCAATCAAACCAAATTCAAAAATTCAAATCTTAACTCCAAAAGTTTCCTAAGTCCCTTAAATCCTTCTTAATGTACTTAACCCTAATCATGATCAAACTACTTCAAATAATTGAAATTTTCATTCATATTCACATATATAAATGAAATATAAATTTAAACTATCAAAACCTATTCCAAAAATCAAACTCAAACCAATTATAAATCCAATCTAAGCTTTTCAAGTCAAAATCTTGAACTTTGCCAAATAAACTTCAAATCAAGCCAAACTTTTGATTTTCTCTTATGATTCAATCAACCCTACAATCATGAGCTCATATATAAATCCAAACTTCAATCAAACAATCAAAACATAGTTCTAAAATCAAAGACAAAACCCTTTCATATTCTTCCTTTGAATATAAAATTATCAAATGGATCTAAACTCATTTGGCTTCAAACCACTTGTAAATGGATTTATATTTCAGTCATGAGCCCATATACTGGATGAATCAACTTCAACTCAAGATTTGACAAAGCTATTTGACCCACTTAGGCTCACTTGACCCAAAGTGACCTAAAGTACCCTTATAAGCCAAATTATAATCCTAACCAAATTGGATTGAACCAAACTCATGTATCCATCTCATCATGATCAACAATCATCATGGGATGATCAATCAATCAAATTGGGTCAAGCCAAGTCAAACCTAAGTGTTGACCAAGTCAACACTTAGCCCAAAATGAAACTTAACATAGCCAAATTCCACCATTGCCAAATTGATTGAAACCATTGATCTAAGTTCACTCATGACCTATGTTTGAACTTGACCAAGCCAACATTTGAGCCTAACCTAGCCCAATTGGCCACTTGACCCAAGTTGACCCATTTTGACCTAAAAAGTAAAAATGTGTCAAAACATGATCTAAGACAAATTGATTGAAACCAATTGGTTAAGTCCATCCCAAATCACTTGTGGAACTTGACCAAAGCCTCAATTGGCAACTAGACCTAGCACAATTAACCTTAGACCGAACATGACCTAAAGGGGTTATGTTGAGCCAAATTTGAATTTAACCAAACTTAATTGGAAATAAAGATACCAATCCACTCCATATGACTAACTAAACCTACCCTTGACCTAGCTCAAATAGGTCAAATGGGTTAAATAGGTCAACTTGATCCATTTGACCTAAATGAAGTCATATGAGCCAAATTCAAAACCATACCAAATTGAATCAAACCAAAGCCACAAAAACATTTCAAATGGTCATATGAACTTGACCCAACCCTTGGTTTGACTCAATTTGACCAATTGGTCAACTTGACCCAAGTTGATTTTGACCTAAATTGATCAACATGAGCCAAACCCTATTGAATGAATTCCAAATCTCATTAAACTTGGCCAAACCTAGTTTCTCCACATACCCAACATAGCCAAAGTGGAAAATTAGCAAAATAACCATTCTACCCCTAGGACATAGAACAAATTTTGGCTTAATCCATGGGTAATTTGGTCATACCCTCTTCACTTTCACTTGAGGCTTTCCTAAAAGCTCAAGGGGACTTAGGGGAGAGTGGCAAACCCAACGCAATGGGTTTGGGTTAGCCCAATTGGTCCCTAGACCAAGCTTGACCCTATGGGTCAATATTGAAAATTCAAAACCCTTCTCCCCCTCAAATTCAAGCACATGGGAAGTTGGCAATCCACTCCTTGGCTCAAACCAACCATGTGCACACCCTTAACAGACCAAACAACCCACAACCTAGGCTTAATTGGATCAAAATGGTAAGTGCATTGTCGGTTGTTCGATCCTTCGAGAGGGAGATATACTCCCCCTAATTCAATTGAAGTCTCACTTCTCCTTTGTCAATTGAAGCTAAGGAACTCAGAGCAATCATCAGAGAGTACTCTCAAGCTTCTTAGAGAGGATTTGAAAAAGCCATTTCTCGATTTTCAGAGCTTAAAAATAGGGGAGGTTCACTAAATTGCCAACTTCTTCCACACTATAATCCACTACAATTCCTTTTGCAAGCACTCTTAGGTGACCAAGTCAAGTTCACCTAAGTTCTTTCCCAAGCTCTAAAGGCAAGGGGGAATTGAATTGGATCAAAGCTCAGATCAAGTTAAGGCGGAGGTGATCCATAGGAAGATCCACTCAACCTCAAGTGCTCAAAACTTCAGCAAGGACGAAGCTTCTCCAAGTGAATCGAGCTCCGGTGATCACCTCTGACGAGGTATGGGATTTTTCGACCATTAAAATCAATGTGGTGTGGAGCTTTGTGAAAGAAATTTTCAACCCATGGATTTTTGACATTTGGATTTGCCGCACTTTAGATTTAGATGGTGTGGGTTGAGTTTGATTTGAATCTATGCTAGATCGAGTTTGGATCTTCCCCTTGATCATGGAAAATCTCTGTTGATCAAGGGGAAGAACTTGGGAGATCTCAGCCATCCATCCATGCATTTTGAATGGACGGTTGAGATAATTCCCCACATATAGAAATCCTTTTATCTGTTTTAAAATGCAGGGAGATCTCTGGCCATCTGATCTTTGATCGGATGATAGAGATCAAACCGCATGCACCGCCAGCCACCACCCGAGATTAGACAACTTAAGTAACCCCCTCACAGTGCGATGCGTGTAAAGCGCACTGACCGCCACCACTATGCATCGTGCCGTGAGCCAGGGGATTACTTAAAATGCTTAATTAATTTCTAATTAACTTAAGGATCTTCCAAAATTCATAACTCCTTCTAGAAAATTCAAAAAATTCTGAAATAAAATCATATAGAAAGATAATCCAACCTATAATATTTTAAAATTAATTTTAATGTGTTTTAATTTATATTTTTCTCTAAATTTGGGTTTTATTAAAAAGTTTATTTTACTAATTAATTTTTAATTAAGCCTATGATTAATCTCAAATTTCTTGGGTATATTTTAGGGGATGACTTCTGCCTCCTCTAAGTTTCTTGGGATTTATTGAAATCTTAATTATAATAATTACATATGAATCTCCTAATTACCCTCCTTATGTAATTAAGTATTATTAAGGTGTAATAAGTGATTTTAACTCATGATTACGATTGATTAAGGTCAGATCCAATAAGTAGAAGGTTTAAGGAATATTTTTGGGGAATTTCCCCTAAGCTATTCCCTAAACCCCTTTTTCTCTCTTTAATCTCCTCTTAATTAAGGGTTAGTTCATTAATTATCCCCTTAATTAATTTTTAAAAAATTTTAAAAGTTCCAAAACCTAATTAATCTACTTTAGGTAGATTATTAGGTGTTTATTAGACTAAGTTCAATTAAGGAAATCAAAACCCAATTCTCAAGGATGAAAGGGTGTTTTTGAAATTACTTAAGCTAAACTCCTTAGATTAATTAACTTTAAATTGTGAGCCAAATTGTATTAGGCCTCTTTCTTATTAGGTGTATTACAAATTTAAATTCCTTGTGGGTTTTATGTCATCTCATTAGCTCATAATTATTTAGTTAATTCATCTAAGGTGGTGTAGGTAAGGTTTAATTAAGTTACTTAATTCATACCTTAACCTAACTAATGCATAAAAATAGATCTAATTATTTAAAAATTAAACAAAAATGCAAAACACATGTGGGAATAGGTTAGGAACAGAAAACACATCTCACCCTTTCAAAATTAAGTCAAACTTCAAACTAAATAAAACCCACTTTGAATTCACTTTGATTAATTTTAAACTTTCTTATTCCATAAGAATGTCTTTAGGATTGAAGTGAAGTTATTTTGTTCACATGCTTTCATTACTTTGAATCTTTCCCCAACATGTTAAGTTGTATGTAATGTGATTTCATTAATTCATAATTTTTAAATTCCAATTAAAAAATGAAATTGTTTACTTTATGTCAAATTTGCATGTGTTGGCTAAAGTAAAAATATGAATGACTATTATCACTACTAAATCCAAATTATTTTGAAAACATATAAATCAAATACCAAATCTAAAAGTATGCTACTTATATTTTAATTATAAGCTTGCATGTGGAAGATTATAAAGGTATGCTTAGCAAAGGTTTCCTTTCTTTCTCATGTTGGTATAGTTTTGAATAGGAATTTCGTGAGGTGTATGGTTCATTTGAAAAGAACCTAACACTTACTTAACTCCATACCCAATTCATCCCTATGCTATCACCTAAGAAGGGTTACCTATACTTGCACACATAAATTGCATAAAATTAAATGAATATATAAAATAACTTTTGCTTTCTCCTTTTCCATTTCATTTCTTTTATAAACATGTTTGTATTTAAGGAATGTGGTATATTAGTCTGGACAACCCTGAGGTTGCGAGGCTTTAAGTAGCCCAAAGTAAGTCTTGTACCTTTCACCTCTGTTTAACAATGACGCTATACTCACTTATGCCTTTCTTACTTTCATGTGTGTATGTGAAAATCTGGATAAGGAAAACCCTTTCTACTTAAGAAAAATCATGCATATTCAACTTCTAAATTCCTTTAAATGGATTACTTAGCATGCATCATAAAGTGTGTCTAATACTCTCATTTGTATGTATAGATATGCTTAGGGTCTATCCATATGCATGTTATATATGTTGGGAAAGAAATGAAGTAATGTGTGTTATGTGAATTTTGATTCATTTTATTTAATCTTAAAATGCCTTTCTTTTTCAATTGCTTTTTTTAGAGTTTATCTAAACTTAGGATTAATTAAATGATTTAATCAAAACATTCACCTTAATTAAACTAAAATGTGATTCTACTTTAGAAATTACTTAGGTTAGGGAAGGAAAGAGAAGTCCTCTTCTCTTTTCCTCTCTTCATAACCTTGTAATTAATTGTAGGATCCACTTAAATCAAATCAAAACATGAAATAAAATCAATCTAAAATAATTAAATAACTTAAATGAAATTCTCCTTTAAGTTGAACATGTTCTTCACACTTAGAAAATTTGAATCTAAAACCATAACTAAGCATACCACACAAGTCTTCAAAGCACACACATTAACCTAAGTCACCATTTCTAGCTTTAGGTTAGGCCGGTGCATGATTTTATATTTTGTTTTATTTTGTGATATATAATTTTAGACAGGATGTTAGGGTGTATGCTCATAGAATGAATGATAGGATGTTCTTAGTCTAACTATTCTTTTCTATAGGGGATTATGCTTAAGGGGTGCTATCATAAATTAAAATATAAAATACTTTTGCTTGTAGGTGCTTTATACCCCTAAGCATAATCCATAGGCTAGGTGGACTTAGTCACCCATGTGTGGGGTGATAAGTCCAATATACATGCTTGGGATTTGTGTGGTTTATTTTAACTAACCTTTATTTTGGAGGTGTTAGTTAGATTTCCACTTTTCCTTTTCATGTAAATTTGTGCGATTAGGATTTTGGAATAATTGTAATGGGGATTAGGATGAGCATTGGTCAGAAGATCCTATCTTATGCACCATGTGAAGCCTTGGAGCATCTACCTTCCAACTATCCAAAAGAAGAAGAAAGAAGCCTTTGAGATTAACTTTATAAATTGACTGATGATTTGTTTAGCTTTAGCATTAAGTGGCATGATTTTCCTAGTTTCTTTCTTGCTTTATGTATGTCCTGGATGTGGATTAGGCTCTTTAGAAAAAAAATAAATCTTTTACCCTACTTAGAATTTCAAATTAAAAATAAAGAACTCATAACCTCATCTAAAGCTTCGGTTTAAAATCAAGATAAAAGAATTAGCAACCCTTTAGTTGGATGAGCATTTATTTTATAATATCATGCATAAATGCATCTTATTTCACTCTTGATTGGAGGGCTTCCACCTTTGCCAGAGAAACTTGGCTTGACCTTTGAGAGCTATGGTGGAAACTCACCTCCTCTCTTTTTGCTAATTTTGGCCAATAACCTTCTTTCTCATGCATTAGTCATATGAATCCTATTAGCCTGAGTCAATAATTGTTTAAAATAAAAATAAAATGAAATTTGAATTACTTTAGATTTAGGTCATTTGAAGCATGCCCTTTACATGATCTAGTCTCTTTAGGGAGTGAGTTTAAGGACTTAGTCTCTTTCTAAATTAATAACATCCTAGCTATCTTGCATAAACATAATGACTTGCCTACATGTATTTAAAATCATAGGAGGAGTTAGTTGGCGGCCACCCCCAGGAGATTGTAAGTCCAAGCTGTCAAGTGGTTTGTCCTCTCTTATGGAGGCAAACCAATTACCCATTTTTTGCTATAGATTTAGGTTGTGGAAAGCCCTCGCCAAAGCTCCCTAGATTTAGGTTCTGAGGTTGCTTCTCCCCTTCATCGACCATAAGCTTAATTCCTCACCTCTTAGGCATTTCCTTAATCTTGTGTTAAGGAATCATAAGTCCTAAATTTCTAATGAAAAATGTAACTCAAACAAACTAAATCAATTTCAAAATAATGTAAAGCCCAACTATAGAATAGTTTGAGATTATTCACTAGGTAAACTAGCATTGTGAGCATCTCCTACTTATTTTCCATTTTGGCTTCGATAATAACTCCCTCTTTTGATCAATCCTAATTGATCTTCCAAAAATAAGCCAATCGATTGATAGTCCTTTCCTATTGAAATCTTCAAAGACAATAATTATTTTCTTGATCGAGAGTTTTCCTAAGGAATCACCATTCCTTAGGATGTAATTAACTATGGGGGCTTGCCCCTGTAAAGAACTTAATGAACTCAGTTTAAAACAAACCCTGCTTTACTTTTTCATGTAAAGTCAGGGAAGAATCTATGGTACATATGTAGACCCATCATCCTTAGGAATCCTTATTGAGGTAATTAGGTCCATTAAAGGATAGTGACTTCTATCTCTCGAGACAATACACTATTTTCTTGATGACATACTAGATCACCTGAATAAGTACATCTGCATATATGCATGGAGTCCTAAAAAGATGAATTTCTATAAGAGTCTTGTCATCTTTCATTTCTCACCAACAAATTTGAAAGGTGACTCCGACCCCCAATAGGAATTTTTCTCCACATGTTGTTAAGGCTTTTATATGTACCTTTGGCACTATATTTATTTTCATAGCCTTGCTAGAGATTTGTGATTTGGGTTCCCGATGAAAGAAACATGAGTTTTTTCTAACCATTTTATTATATCACCAGTACTAAATTCTTTTTTCTTTGGGTGACTGAGGCATTTTTAGGTTGATAAAGTAGTAATTCTTCTTCATCATCATCTATATCACTACCAAGATGGGGAATTACTTTAGATTGTTTTGATTCGCTAACACTTTTTCTTTCTAAATCATCCCCATTTAGCAGTATCTTTATAGGTGGATCCTTTTATTTTTGGGCATTGACTTCTCCTATTTTCTTAGGAATAAAATACCTAGTGTCATCATAGATCTTGATTTTAAGAATAGATTCATGTTACCATCAATTCAACACTCCTCACCATTTTGAATGTATTTCATGCATTGATGGAGGGTTGAAGGCACTATGCTGTATTCATGAATCCATGGCCTGCCCATTAATGCTTTGTAGGGAACACTAGCTTCAATCACATGGAGTTTAGCTTTTATATACAGTTTTCCAAAACATATAGGTAGGATAAGAGATCCTAAGATTTGTTATCCTTATTCATTAAATCTTTATAGGAATACTGTACTTTTATCCACATAATGAGAATCCAAAACTATTGTTTTGAATGTCTTCGTTATTAAGAGATTGATTTAAGCACCTAGATCGATCAATATATTTTTTTTTATATGAGTGGATTTGCTTTCAACTATAACATAAAGAGGTTGGTTGTGTTTGGTCATCCCCACAACAAAGAAAGCTTCATATTGTTTTGAATTTTGCAAGGCTTTAATTTATACTTTAGGTATGTCTTTAGGTAACATGAGAGCATCGTAGTGCTTAAGAAAGCAGATAGATTGCATAAATGGGCCAGAACATTATAACCCACTCCTATTTTAGTGGCCTTTTGAGATTTTTATGATGGTGGGAGTATGACATCTTCATTAATTTGAATTTCTTTACCTCTATCACTAGCTTTCTTCTATGGTGGATAAATTAGCTTTCCACTCTTTAAATGAATTTGTGTTACTTCTTTTGTAAAATATTTTTTATCGAGGAAGTTTTAAACTGTGTAGCTTCAAAGTTTTCAAAGCTTTCAACTCTCGGTGGTTTAGGACATATCTTCTTTGATCCTGATTTGACCTTCTTTTTGATAGGCTTTTACTTATGAAAGCATAACTCTTTTTTTAGAGTTGATAGATGTTGCAATCGCATAACATGTCTTCTTTTGGAGCTAAAAATTATCTTTATCAAAATTTTCACATGTGTTTATGACTCGACATATTTCTTTTGAAACCTCTCCTTCAAAATTTTTTCTGTCATATTGTAAGTGGGCCATATACTCCTCCAACTTAACTGACCTTCGAGGAGGTTGCTCATATTCATCCAAAGAGTCGATCATCTTATGTGTTTCAGAGTTTGGTTTTTAAGATTTCTTCCTTTTCATTGATTTATGAGGCTTCAATGAAGAAGCCTGGTTGATTTTTGTCTACTTCTTTATATTATATAAACATTTCTTCTTGTGGGAAAGATTATTCTTTGATCAATTTCAATTTCCAAAGAGTTATTCTAATAAATACTTTCTAAGGCTAGAAGAATGTTGATCATTCATTTCGTCTTCTTTGAAATGAAGGTATGCCATTTCCTTTGGTCACTCTTGTGAGATAGGATGCTTGTGTTTATTCTAGAAGGACTTCTTTATAATTTTCTTTGGGCTAATTCTCTTGACCCATATAAGCAGCTCAAATTTATTATACATGGGTATGTTTGCTGCCCCTGGTGGTTCATATTATTATTCAATTTGTATAGGCAATCTAGCAGCTTTGTGAGAAGCATTGTACTTTATTCTGACACTCCTGAACATTTTGGTGCCTAAGAAAGATGCTTTATGATCATTATTGCCTGGAGCAAAGGCTATACCTTGTGGAATGATAAGATCCTCCAATGAATTGTTTAGTGGATCAACAATAATAAATTTTATTTAGGCTTAATGACCATCTTCTCTTTAGCAGGTGCTGTTAGAGCTGCCTTTGAAAATCTATTGAAAATAAAATCTCTTTTAGAGGTTGAGTTCTTTCCCTAATAAAATAAGGCCTTATCATTTAGCTACTTGGGCTTGTTGGGGTTGATTACATTAATATTTTCCATTATAAAATAGCTTCTTATATACTTTTTGCATTTCAATGCCTTCAGTGATGTGCTTGGTCATAGGTCCAACCGATACAAACTGTATGACTTAAGAAATTGTCCTAAATTGGAGAGTGGCTCCAAGAAACCAGGGTTGATCACAACTTGAGGGAATCTAACAATAAATCCCTCTCACAACTTGACAATCATTAGATTGGTTATTTTCCATCAAAATTTTGAACATGGTTGTAGATTTAAAGTTAAGTTCTACTATATTTTAGAAACCAAAACTTTTACAAAGAAATTTTAAAATATATAATGACACCTTATATTTTAATTTTGCAGCTAGAGATGGAGAGAGAAGTAATCTCTGGAGTTATTAGAAATCGATAAACTCAAGAAAATGCCATTGTAAATCTCTATGCCATATTTTTAGGATTTTTGAAGAGTTCATTCTTCATGAAGCAAATCGATATATATTTAGCTAGATTTCACTTAACATTATGTTAGAGTTTATTTTGATTTGGGTTCTACTTCCTATGAACACAAGCATTCAATAATAATCCCTATTAATGTAGTAAGAGGGCACTCTTCATTAAGGTTAGAAATATATATATCTATCTGATATGAATTAGTGTTTAGAGGTGTGATGTGAATGATTATTTAAAAGAAAAGAGAAGATAGTCTCGATCAAGATTTCAAGGTTCCATTATCCTAGGATTGTCATTATTCTAATCTACCAACATCAGAGGGCTATTAGTCGTAAGGTTGAGGGAGTTTTATTAGCAGCCATTGGTTGCCTTATCTCAGATATTCTGAGTAGACTAGAGTTATTTTATAGGCATTTAGTGAATTAAGGCTAAACTTAATTTATAAATTTATCCAATAATTCAATGAAGTATAATTTGTAGACATATGTAGGGCTTACATTCATTGAAATGCTATTATGATGTTAGGATGATGAACAAAAAGATTGTACTTACATCACTTTAGAATGTCATTATAGTGTTCGCATGATAAACATAAAGATTGGACTTACGCCTCTTTGGATTGTCGTTAGGGTGTTTGCATGGCGAGACTTACATCTGTTTGGAATGCCAGTAGATTTAGGATGTTCGCATAGCTAATAAACTTATTGGACTTACATCCCTTTAGACTGCCATTAAAGAAGTTTCATGATGCACAAATGACTAGGATTACATAATTTGGAATGCCATAATTATAAAGGAGTTCACATGGTGAACAAATGACTGGGCTTACATCCATTGAAAAGCCATATAAAGTTTAGAAGTTTGCATGATGAATAAAGAGATTGGACTTACATCCCTTTGGACTTACGCCCAGTCATTTATTCATATGGAGAACAAAGGACTAGACTTACATCCATTGGAAAGCCATATAGAGTTTAGAAATCTACATGGTGAATAAAGAGATTGGACTTACATCCTTTTAGAATGCCATTACATTCAGAATGTTTGCATAACAAATGAACATATTGGACTTACATCCCTTTGAATTGCCATTAAGAAAGTTTGCATGGTGAACAAATGACTAGGCTTACATATATTGGAAATCCATATAGAGTTTGGAAGTTTGCATGAAAAATATATGGATTCAACTTACATCCCTTTGGAAAGCTAGTAGATTGTAGGGTTAATCGCAAGGTTAACATAAATGTATTTGATTTTTTTTATTTCTACGGGACACCACCTTAGTGCTGTATAAGTAGTTCCATTACGCTAGGGTTTCAGTGCAATGGTGCTGAGAAGTTAGTGCTCTAGTGCCTAAAGTTTAGCACTTCGATGCTAGCAAGTCAGTACTCATAGGTTGAAATATTGGTCTCAAAACCAGAGAGGGCAACACTATAAACACAGCTCCAAAGCACTAAGGCGCCATAAAAGGAAACAAAAAGTAAGTTTATTGTTTGGCCAATGATAAGGCACTACCAATATGGCACCGTGTTTCAAGTTAAAAGGACGTTCAATGGGCCAACAAGCTAGTAGGCGCATTGAATAGAAAATGATAGAATATTTGACTAGCTCCATAACACTACATCAGAGCACCGTGGCGCTCCATCAATGCCTGACGTGCTTTTTAGATTCAATTAGTTATGAAATTAATGATAATAAATATTCATAAATATTCTTTTGATTTGTACAGTAACTATCTTGAAAAGCTGACAGGTGCCTAGGCGCTACAAGTGGAACACTACGGTGTTGGTTCCATATTTCAGAAATTGAGAGGCCAGCAACTCGGTACTGGGTCCAGCATATATTAGAACCCTTAGGCTCAGAAAATTTCCATTCTAAAGCTTTCTTTCTTACATGAGTTCTTGCAACATGTTTGCCTCATTTTTGGATGAGGTTAATAACATTCTGAAATTAGTAATTAGGATGTCCTAATCTTAAATAGGAATCTCCTAATTCAATGCTTTGGATACTATACTTAGTGACCTTGTGCACCCTCCTTGGGTTTGATCTAACCTAGTAAGCTTAGGTGCATTCAACCCAAATTCCAAATTTGAATTAAATCAAATCAAATCTAGATAAATCAAATTATAACAGATGAACAAATTCAAAACTAAATCAAAGTCAAATCTAGTCAATCCATTTGGCATAGGTTTGACTTAGGTGGGTCCCACTTAGTCAAAGGTCAACCCACCAAGAATTTGACCAAATTCAATCATTTTAAATATTTCAAATGATCAAATAAACATGTTTGATTACAAATCTAAAGAAATTTAAATTCATTTAGGCCCTGATTGGGTTCATTAGGCCACTTAGTCTAAATAACCCTAAATAGGTCCTATTAGGTTCAAACCCAAACCAAATTAAAATCAAGTCAATTTGATTGCTCAAAATTATTTGGAAATGATAATTAAATACAATACAACCCATCATTGGGTCTAATTTGATCAAATTGGTCATTTGAATCAAATGAAACTCAAGTTTAACCCACTAAGACCACTTTAGGTCAAATGGGTTCAAATTGAAATATAATTGAAATTAAATAAAATCAATCACTCTAAATCATCTCACATATATGATCAAGCATGATTGGAGTCCGGTCAATCCGAGAGTCAAATTGGTCATTTAAACCTAATTAGAATCAAACTTAACTCATTTAGGTATAAATGGGTTGAAATGAAATATAATTCAAAATCAATTCAAATTTAAACAAATTAATCAAATCAAAACTCAATCAATCATTAATTAAAAATGATTAAACTCAAAATTATAATAATTTAATTAAAACCAAACACATTGTATTCAAATACTTGGTTTGGATTCAAATTTTCAATCCAAGTCAAATGGGTTTAGACTTGACCTCAAATTCATCTTGAGTTTGAATTGGGCAACCATACATTATTTGTCTAAGGACCTTGGTGGTGATGTAATAAATAACAAAAATAAAAAGGAGTGGAATTAAAAGAGGGAAAACTGGATAATCCATGGAAGGGAAGGAAAATATCATTTCCCCTCTTCTATATTGCTCATTCCACCTCTTGGTATGAAAAGGATTTGATTTATGCCAATCAAATGAAGGCCACTAAAAGGAAACCAAGAAGAATTTGGCATCCTCCAAGGAGAAGCAAAGGAGAAGCCAAGAAGGAAGAAGAAAAAAAGGAAAAAGAGAGCCAAGGGGCAATGAAGTAGGTAGATGCCTTCCTCCATTTTATGTCATCGATGCTCACAAGGCCAAGTGGGATTAAATCCACCTCATGGCCCACCTTGCTGCCGTCAGTGGCCAGAATTGGCCACCTAGAAAGCCAAAGAAGTAGTTTTCGTCCAAGCACAAAAAGAGGGGAGGGAGGGCTAATTCCATCCCCCTTTTTATCTCAAATTGTTCATTGAGTTAGGAGATGAAGAAATCCAACTCCTCACTATTGGCATGCCGAAAAAAGAATGTCCACCAAGCTCCTTTAATGGTGAAATGCAAAGGAGACTCTCCCACATCAAATTGAGTGTTCCAACATGTTGTAGAGGTCAAGGCGACCTTAAATGAATCGCCACCCCATCCCCTAGTCGCCGATGACCCGTAAAATGACCAAGGTTGATAGAAAATAGATTTGAGGTTGGATAAGGGAGCAATCCATGGGTAGGCAAGCCACCAAATTGCATACACGCCTTCATTTCATTGAGGTAAAACTAATGGAGTCAATCCCACCACTAGTGATTGCTAGAAATGACGTATGCTTCATCACCGTCCTCCCTAACATTCAATTTTGGCACTTTTCGAAAGAAAATTGATTTCAAAGTGGATCAAACCACATGGATGGGTTGTAAATTGATCACCGATAATTTTGAAATCAAAATTCCTTCAATATTCTCTTACGATCGCCAGCATTTTGGAAAAATTGTTGGACGGTGTCTGACTTTCATTGAAGATTTACGAGATATAACCTTCGCCATCTTATCCTTTTATTTGGAATGGAAGAACTTGATTTACTTGAGATTTGTCCCAAATGGCACTGCTTTTGATGTGGATGCCATGCCGAATTCGTGTGGTCCACTCCCATCATGCCACTTGATGATGGCATTGGTTCTAAAACATGAAATTCCCTTTTAATTAATTAAAAAATTAATTAAAAATCATAAACAATTTAAAAAATCATAGAAAAGTAATTACAAATCCAAAAATTGCAAACTTGGGCTTTATGGATTCATCTTGATGCAAGGAATCCATTGAAATTAAAGTCCCCAATTAATTTTGGATATTTTAGCCTTAATTTGACTTTGAGAGAAATCAATTAAACCTTCCTTAAACACAAACCATTAATCCAATTCAAATGAAACTTTGGGGAACTTAAATTGATGTTAAAACACACCCTAGAAAAATATTTCATGAATTATGCAATGTAATTCATAAGAAATGAAATTTCAAATCCTAAACCTCAATTTTAATTAAATAAATTAATATAAAATGAAATAACTAATGAAAATGAAATAAATAACCTTAAATCAACTTAATGAACTCTAATGAACATAAAAATACTAAGGAAACTCATTGGAACTAAATAACTTACAAAATGGCTTAATAATTAATTGAATTAAATAATTCAAATAATTAACCAAAAATAAATTGAATCATAATAAATCAACCAAATGTACAAAAATTATGAATGAACCCTCTTTGGAAACAATGTTTAGAGAGGAATCAATGAAAAATGAAATCTCAAAAATAATTTGCATTAAATTAGGCCTAATTTGGGTTTTAATGAAATAATTAAAAATATAATTACACAATAAATATGAATCTAATCAAGATAAAACTTTGGAAATATGAAATTGGCATAGAACCCCACTTGCTATAAGTAGTTCAAACCTAATTGACCTTCAGATTGGGTGTTGTTGAATTTCCAAATTCCTAAGTCAATATAAATCAAATAATTAATAATAATTCATAAATTCATCAAATCATGAAATAATTTGAACTAATCTTAATCAAACATCAAAATTATTTAGGATGGTTTTCCAACTTCTTAAATAAAAAAACTTAATAAATTTCATACTTAAGGGTTAAGGAAATTAATAATGCAAATTAAAAGTAATTAAACTCTAAGTTAATGAAATCACAAACAAACACTTAATGAAATTTGAATACACAATCAACCTAATCTAAGAATGAATTCAAACTTTAACGTAAGTGCTTTAGGTTAATATAAATTAAACTAAATGAATGAATATAATTTAACAAAGCTGAACATAACTCAAACCAAAACCAGTTCAAACTAAATCAATTGAACAAATTCAAATCAAATCAAATGAAATAATTCAAAACAAATTAAATTAAAAGAATAAACTAAACCAAGAATTGAAATTAAATCAAATGAAAAGAATAAAATAGAAAATAAAATTTTGAAGAAAAGAATTAATCCAAAATCCAAACTAAATTCAAACCCAAACCACCTAAATGGAACTAAAAGGATTAATAAAGATACCTAAGAATCTTAGTTATACCTTTGGGATGAATCTTCATCTTAGGATAAAGGTTTCATTCCACTAGGGGTTAGGATGTTGAATAGAATAGATTTCACCCAAAAGTAGGATTTATTCTACTCTTCATTCTTAAAAACCTAAATTTCACTTTAACCAAATAAAAGTAAAATAATAATAAAAATTAATCAATAAATCATTTGAATTGAAATTACCCAAAGGTTAAATTCAAACAAACTCAAAAATCCAAATTGATACTTAAACTAAAGAGGCTTATCAAAATCTTGCTAAACAAGCCTATTCTTTTCACACACTAGATCATTAGGTCACAAACCCTAGACTTATGTTAGGTCATTCTGTGATTATTTATGATTCTCTATGATGTGTTATGATATGATGTGCTTCACATATCTTTGTGCTGTATTATTTTAGAATATCTAGGATTATTTGCTCGTTAGACTGGATGATAGGGTATTCTTTTTAGATCTAGCAACGTCTTCTGCAGGGACCTATGCTAGAAAGGACTATTATCATAAATAAAATTAAAATGATGTTTTCTTGTAGGTATGCTTAAGTCCTTAAGCATAGCCCATAAGATAGGTGGGCTTAGCAAGCACCTAATGCTGAGCCTATATGTTTGTAAAATATGAAAGTTGTGTGATGTTTGCATTTTGCTAATATTTATTTTATAGGGCTTAGGAATTAATTTTGAAATCAAAATGTAAATTTGAGCTTTGAATTAGGTTATGATCTATGGGGTCTAGAATTACTAGGAGCTAACCTTACCAAAAGATTGGTGTAGTGGTCCCTTATGAAGCCTAATGGATGTCTGTGAAGAAGGACACTATCCTGCAAAAAAAAAGACTCATAGATCTAGACTTGTAGACGTAGGCCAGGATGTATAAGAGCAAAACTCAGCTGCCCATTTGCTCTTTCTTCTAGGGTGTGTAGTGGTACCCGATCGCTTTAGCCTTTTTCTTAAATTAAATTGGCTTGATTTATTTTGGGTGTGTAATAGAATCAACCTGCTTTTCTGTGTTGTACTTTCTTATGATTGAATGCCTGGATGATTAGGCAAATAGGAAAAATTAAATTTTCTACCAAATTTAAATCTAAATAATTGAAACAAAAAATAAAAGGAAATTTGAAACTTCACATAAGTTAAAACCTTAGATAAAACATAAAATCAATTAGAAATAAATTAGGTCTTGAAACCATGAAATCATATTGTGCTAATCCTTAAATTGGGCAACTTCTCCCATTACACATAAGGGGCATCTGACTTGTAAGGATGACCACCTTCTTGGGGAAGCCTACCTTCTATTATTGACTTGGCCCATAACCATTTATAATTGCATGGCATTAAGAATAAAAATACATACCCAAGACCTTAAATGAATCTTGAGTTTAAACATAAAAATTTGGAAAATATGCTTTAATTAGATGCTTTTCATACCCTACGTGATCTTAGGGATTAAAGAGTGAGTCTAGGTTCATAGATTCCTTTCCTGAAAATAAAAAAACCCAACCATCTTAAATTTGTAAGACTTAATGTCATGAATTTAAAATGCACTTCTGACAGCCCTCTCCATGCGGGTTGTAAGTCTAGAATAGTCAGGGATATATTAGTTCTCTCAATTAAGAGGAACGGCCTATAATCTCTAAAATGAAACTAGCTCGAGCATCTGACATGTGTTAGAAGCACTTGTAGACCAGGTTTTGAAGCATTTTCTTTGGAATAAGTCCTCAACCCTAAGCATTTTTTACAGTGTTGTGCTGCTAGAATCTAAGTCCTAGATTTTTAAGAGAATATCAACTCAAAATCTAAATTAATGTTGAAAATTTAAAGCCCAATTACATGATAGTTGAAATGCTTTTAGGCATCCCAATATCAATAGGCATTTTCTACTTCATCCCATTTGGCCTCCAAAAGAACTCTCTCCAATTTGGATTAATCTCAATTAAAATTTTAAAAAACCAATCCTTTGAAACCATCTTGGAAGTCCTAAGAAATAACAACTTATTTCTTTAATCAAGAATATCCTTAGGAAGAGACCCTTCTTAAGATGTAATAAAGTATAGGGGCTTGCTTCTATAGGGAACCATGAACCTAGTTTAAAATAAACCCTATTATACCTTCCATATAGTTCAGGGAAAAAATCTTTGGTCCACAAATAACCCATTAGCCTTAGGATTCTTTTATTAAATGATCAGATTGATTATAGGACATGTTTACTTCCAAGATAATATGCTTACTCCATAATGAAATATTTGATCATCTAAATAAGAAATTCATAAACTTTATGTGGTGTCATAAATTTTCCCCACAGAGTTTTTTTGGCAACTCAGTTGGGGAATGGTTCTTCTCTCCATCTTTAGAAATAAGTTGTTATTTTTATATATCGACAATGTACTAGTGCCACTCATAGGTCAAGTCTGTCTTTCTTTCCATTAGATACCTGTCCATTTCATTCTTGGTTAAGCCTATCTAACATCCTGAACTAAGGTTTTAGAACTCTTCGTTTGCCATAGTTAAATGACAAGGTCCTAGAACCAAATCCCCCCCAAAAAAGGGGAGAGAAATAAATGAAAATTTAAGTCATTTTTATTAGACCTAAGTATGGTCAAGATGGATTTGATACCATTCTAATATGGAAAAGAAATGTTAAATTCAAAATTTTTGAAAATTTCTTAAAACTTTAATATTATATATGTATGTATATATATATATATATATATATATATATATATATATCAAATATCTCATAGTTAAATTTGTCATTGATCCTACTTTGGCTTTATACTAAAGTTAAAGAGAATGGGGATAAGGTCCTAAGTTGGTACTTTATTCTACTAGATTCAAATTTTGGATTGATTGGTCAAATAGAATAGTCAAATCGACCAAATTGACCCATTGAAATTTGGACCAACCTAATTTCAAATTATTCTAAATCTACCCAATGTAAAATCAAAGCTAAATGACCATTTTACCCCTAGGTCAAGGGGTAACCCATGGCCAATTCCACTTGGAATTTGGTCATATCCTCTTTGTCGCCACTTGACTCTCTCTTAGTGGACCAAGTGAACACTAGTGAGTGTGGTGCACATGACCCAATGGGTTTGGGTCAGCCTAACCCAACCCAAGGCCAAAACTGACCACCCCACTCAAAATGTGCACATGGGAATCAGTCCACCTCATTTGGCACATGGAAACTTCTCCACTTCCTCCCTCTGGCCAAACCGAACCACTTGGTGTCCAAAATGGCCTAAACAACTCAGCCCATAGGATCAATTTGATAAAAATGGCAAAGCCATGCTCATCCATCCGATCCTTCTAGGGGGGGGGGGGGATATACTCCCCCTATTTTCATTTCATTTGCACTGACTTGCATTTGATTGAGTGATAGGAAGCTAGAGCAAGCATTCCCAAGCTCCTCCAAGCTTTATATAGTCATTTGGATTTCTCCATTCTCGATTTATTTAAGACAAAAATTGTGTCATTAAAGTGTATGGTATAAGACCTACTTTTGACTACTTAAATCCACGCATCCTCGAGGACATCCAGACTAATATACCACTTTCCTTAAATACAAACATGTATATAAAAGAAATGAAATATAAAAAGAATATGCAAAAGTTATTTAATAGATTTATTTTATTTATGCAATTTATGTATGTAAGTGTAGGTAACCCTTCTTAGATGTTAGCCTAGAGATGAATAGGATATTAAATTAGGTGAGCATTAGACTCTTTTCAAATGAACCTTAAATCTCACCAAAATACTGAAAATAAAATTGTAAAGAAGGATATATATATATATATATATATATATATATATATATATATATATATATATATATATATATATATATATATATATATATATATATCATCCCAAAGAAATACCTTATTTACCTTGGGCAGAGGTCAATTAAAGAACTAAATTTAAACCTTCATTCTTTATAGAAGGAAATTTACATAAATGCAAATTAACTTTAATCTTAATTCAATTCCATATGTCCACTAGAATTTTGGAAAATTAGTTGTTTAAGCTGATTGGCCAATTCTAGGGAGTGACTTGGAGGTAACCCTATTTTAGACCTTACAAAACCTTGAATCCTTAAGAGTTTAGGAGAGAATCAAAAGAGGAAAATGACATGATGAAAAGATTCACTTTTACTCTTAATTAATTAGAAAAAAGGCAGTGACAGAGAATCTTGTAGTGTTAAATTATAAAATATGATCAATAATGAAAAATAAAGAATTAATTCACATCAAATGTTGCATTCAAATAAACAGACAAATCCAATCTCCTAGTAAATATTGTATTTAGGGGAAATGTCAAATGTAACATTTCACAAAGAATTGAATTGTTATCAAAATATTAACAAAATAAAGAAATAATAAAAGAATAAAAGAAAGAAAGAAAATAAATGGGATGGAAGGACTATATCTAAGAGCGAAAGGATGAAATCTAAAATTTCAAAGTATGTGGAAATTTTAAATTTAAACTCCTCCACTTTAAAATAAAGTGGTATGGTTTGAAGTAAGAATTATCCCTTGCTAAAAAAAATAATAAGATATTTTATACTTTGTCAACATGACCTTTTCCATGTTGGGTGAGCTCACATGACAGGTTAAAAAAGGTAATGGATTTTCTTCTCAAAGGAGTCCTTATATTTTGTATGTCAAAGATTCAATTGAGTATACTGCGATTTCATTGCAAGTGGCCTATAATCATAAACAAGAAAAGTTATGGAACCATATAGCCATTGTAAGTTGGAAATTGTTAAGTAGTCAAGGTCTTGACTTTCTCTTCAAAGGCACTTTAGCCTATTGAATGAATATTGTTTAGATGTGTGTAAAGATCTACAAACTTCAAGTTCAGGATGCACCCATAGAATTTAAAGAGGAATCTAAATTCATAATTAAGAAGCTAAAAAATAAAAGTAAAAAATAGTAATAAGAAAATCTGATCTACAACTGATATTAATAGTCTAACTCTTTAATGAGTCAGATATTGATGACTTGATCATGCTATCCTTTGAGTTTAAAGACTACTTTTTCTAGAAGTAAAATGAAATGATCTCCAGATGTAGCAGTTTATAAACTTAAGGTAGATGCTATTTCAATAAGCTAAGTCCCTCGACGACTGCGGTCAAACTTCAGAAGAAAAGCAAGAATTTTCTAAACTAAAAGTTAGTTAATGATGGATTTACATAAGAAGAAAACATTCTTATTAGTAGTCTAACATCATTAGAATACAAAAAAGAAAAAAAGGATTAAATCCACATGTGCCACATCTTGGGACTAGGATAAAATCTTTGCCTTGAAGATGGGTTCCTATTACCCATACTTCATTTCAAAACCAAAATGTTTTCATGCATAAGATTATCCTCATTAAGGACAACTTATATGAAAATAATCAAATCAAAATAATTCTAGAAAATAAAATTGAAAGGATATGATATGACATTCAGAATCCTTATAAGAATGTTTTGTTACATAGTTGTATCATGTAGTCTTAAAATATTTGGACAATTTATCATACAACATATAGAGTCTTGAAATATACATTTAAGGTAATTTTACAAACCGTGTAGTAAAAATTTAAAAGGATTAAAAAATTCACAAATGAGAAACTAATCAAAGCCATTTATAAAATATTTTTTTCATAAAACCTTTAAAAGAATAATAAATCAAATTAAGAAATTCAATTTTAAATTTATCAGGAGAATATCATCTATCCCAAGCACATGCAAATTAATTTTTTAAATCATTACTGTAACCCCTTTAAGCACAACTCTCTATAAAAAATATAGTTAGTTTTAACTAAAAAAATGTTTTAACATCTAGTTTATAAGCAACAAATCCTAACATTTAGTTTCAAACATTATACATAAAATAAGAAAAATTAGTACATCATAATCAAACACTATCCTAACCTAAGTCTACAGTCAATTACCTATCAATCTAATGTATGTGCATGGTTTGTGTGGTGAGTTATTTTTAGTCTTAGTGTCGAGTTTAGAGATGTTTAGTTGCCTCCTTTTGAGTTGCTCTCGAAACCAACGTGCCATCATTGGTCACTTGAGCTTAGTCGTTCTCATCCTTCCCAAGCTCAAAATGAGAGGGGCTTGGTTCATTTGAGTTCTTTTGAAGTTAAAGAACATTATAAGTGAGTTAATTTGAGTAGTCGGTGGTTAGAAGAGGAAGTGGTGGTTTAGATTGTTTGGCCAAAGAGGTAGTAATGGTAGCTTGAGCTTTGATGCAAATAAGGTTCAAGAAACTTGGAGATTATAACTATGAGTGTTTTTGAGTGAATAAGGGCCCTCCTTATTTAGATTATGTGAGGTTCCCCATATGAACCATTGATTTGGCTTGGTTTAATCATGGAGAAGTGGTGGTGTAGTGGCTTGATCTAGAAATGGCCTAGACTAGTGATGTGGAGGTCTCCTATAGACTTGCAAAGTCATAGGCAAGGACATGAAGGAGATATTGCACTGGGTGTGAACCAAGGTTTGGGTGCATATGTTTTTTTTTTAGCTTGGTTTAATGGCTAAAAAACTAGGTTTAAGCAAGTTAGTCAAGTGTGTTAAGATCAAAGAATGATTAAGGAGTTGCTCAAGCCAAAAAGAATGGTGGTAATTTAAAAATTTATCCTTATTTAGAAACTCGGTTCCCTTAAGTTTGACAATCTGGATTCACCTTGGGTCAAATCTACTATGAAAAACTCTTATGGACCAAAAAGGATCTAGCCAAGTTTTTGGAATGGTTTAGGCTTAGTTTGAATGGGTTAGGATCAATGTAACTTTTTTAGGTTAATTTAAGTCAGCTTAGATCAAGTGGACAAATTCGCTAAAGGGACTATTGAGCTATGTTCATTTATCAATTTGAAACGAGTTAGGATAATCACTTTGATCCAATTTGGGTTCAATGAAATTTAGCTCAATGAGGTTCAATTGGATCAAATGACCTAATTAGCCAAATTGGACATCAATCGGACATGGGTTATGTTCACTAAAGTTTTCCAAATAATTTTATTGTATTGGATTGGCTTAGTTTGGTTTGGATTGAGTTTTGATTTTGACTTTATAGGGTTTAATTGAATTAATTTGGGTTAGGTGGACCCGTTGACTAAATTAACACCCAATTAGGATACAAACATGTATAGTTATGGTTTTAAAGATTTGGAAATAATTATTTTCAAGTAGTTTTAGTTTCATTTTCATTTAGCCCATTAAGGTCTTAGCTAAGTGAGCTAATTTGTAAGGATTGACATAGCTAAGAGAGGGAGGGGGGGGATATTGTAATCAAATATTCAATGTTTACTGTGTGTGTGTGTGTGTGTGAGAGAGAGAGAGAGAGAGAGAGAGAGATTTAATAAGATAAAACCAACAATTCAATCACATGTAAAAGAGCAGCAAAAAAATAAAAGAATGCAAAGGAAAAGAGACACAAGATTTATAGTGGCTCAGTCAAACTGACCTACGTTCATTCTCTAGATTTCCTCCAAAATCCACTATCTCTTCTTTGGAACAAAAAGCCAAAGAAGAGATGCCTCTCTCCTTAATGGGTAATGGAGAAAACCTACACCCGCTCCCTTTCTCTTTCCAAGGCAAAAGAATAAACCTACACCCGCTCCCCTTCTCTTTCTATGGCAAAAGAATACCACTCCCTCTCAAAAAGTACAAAAAAAAAATTCCTCAAACATAAAGCTTACACAAGTTCTCAAAAGAACAAACTCTCAAGTTAAAGCATAAGACACAAAAGTGAGGTAGATAAGAAATAAATCACCAAAATTAAATTGCAACCTTACCAATAAAATTCCTTGAAGTGAAAGGAAAGAAATAGAACTCTCCACTTTTCTCCCTAACAAAATGATCTTCCCTAAGCCCCCATTAACTTTTAACACATTCATAGTATTCAGGTTAGGCCACCCCAAAGAGGGAATTTATAGAGAGAAAGCTAAATAAAATAGAAAAAAAAATTTGCAAAAATAAGAGCAACAAAATTGTACGATCCAACATCGTATTGTACTATCAGTTTATTTTATTAGGGTTAGAAGTTTTGGATGATATGATAGTCCAATCAAATGACACTATTCATACCATATTATAAAATATTGTACTATATAAATAGTACATGATAAAAATTAGTTCTTTGTTTTTCCATCCTGTATGAATCAATCGCACATCATGAATAATATAAGTAAATATTCTTAAAAGTTGAATCCTTCAAATTCAGGGTTAAAAGCAGTCATTACCTAAATAAATCATACTATATGATTGCTCATCATATTGTATGATCAATCAAATTAGGCATAATTAGTGAATAACTAACTTAATCTTAATGGTTGAGATGATTAACAAAAATAGATTATATTGTACTATCATTATCATCCTATACGTTCAATATAATTTGGAAAATTTTTAGACCAAAGCATCAATTGGCCAACTAGACCCAACCTAGCCCAATTGACCATGAACCCAACTTGACCTAAAAGGTCAAATTGAGCCAAAATCAAACCAAACCAAAATTGATTGAAACCAAAGTTGTAACATATTTCAAATGACTGACCAAACCTAAACCAATCATGACCTAACCTAATTAGGTCAAATGGGTCAAATTGGTCAACTTGACCCATTTGACCTAAATGAAATCAAATGAACCAAAATGAAATATAAACCAAATTGAACCAAACCAATGATGCCACCACATTAAATCTAAATAGCAAAACATTTAGCAAGTTAGGAAAGAAATAAAGTAATGAAAGTATGTAAATTCATTCACCCTAATTAATTCCTAAAGACAATCTTATGAAATAAGATTATTTAAAGTGAATCAAATTTATTTTAAGGAAATTTTTTTTTATTTGAGTTTGATTTGATTTAGAAAATGTGAAGAGGTTTGCTGGTCCTAATCCATTTCCCACATGTGTATGTTATTTTAGTTTAATTTTAGAACCATTAGATTAGTTTTATGTTTTGCTTAGGTTAAGTTGTACATTAAGTCCATTAATTACCCCTTACCTACACCACTTTAACATATTTAACCAAATAATTATAAGCCAAAGTATGACATAAAATCACAAGGAATTTAAATCTGCAATGTACCTTAGAAAGAAAGGGGCCTAATGCATTTGGCTCACAATTAATGATTAATTAAGCTAAAGGGTTTAAGTTAAGTACTTTCATAGCCCTTCCCATACATATGGGTTAGATTTGATTTCCTTAAGCTACTTAGGTTATTGAGCACCTAAGCATCTACCCAAGAAGAAATTGATTAAGTTCTGTAATGTTTTGATCTTGAAAAAGTTTGATTAATTAAGTCATTTAATTAAGTGATTAAACTATTTAATTAATTTGCACTTCAATTAGATTTTTATCCAAATGAAATAAACTTAGGGGAAAAGATTTGGGAAAGAATTTATAATCTCATTCCCTAAGTCCATTCATTGTTCTAAAGTAATTATCAAACTTAATTAATTAATTTATTATTGTTTAATTGGTTAATTAATCATTTAATTGATTAAGAGAGTGATCAGGAGTGGATGAAGTACTTACCCTAATTAAATTATTAATAAATTCCAAGAAAATCATAGGAGGCAGAGGTCATCCCATTGATTAACCCTAGGAAGTTTGAAATTAATCAGTGAAATAATTAAGGAGTAATTAATATAATTACATTCCCAATAAAACCCTAATTGTATAAAATTCAATGTTCAAAATCCATCAAACTTAATTTTAGATTATTACCCTTTATAATATCTTCACAATGCATTTTATTTTGTTTTTTTTTTGTTTTTCTACATTTACTTATGTTATTTTAAAGTTTTTATGTTTATTAGGTAATTAAATCCCTAATTATATGACTAATCTCATCGGAGCCATGTGAACTGCCGACGTGGCACATGCTTTCCACATGGCGCGATGGGATTCATCACTTAATTTATCACATCGACTGCATAGTCAGCCAGTGGTGCTACACTCTTTCTCTCTTGATTGTCGATCAAAGATTGGATGGTTGAGATCGAGTTTGCGATTTCTAAATAGATTAATCATAGATCTAGCATGGATTAATCAGGATCGTCCATCCAAAATGCTTGGATGGATGGTCCATGATCCGTCACTGAGGTCACTTGTGGGAGAGGGCAACCGTCCACTCCTTAGGGCATGATCCAAGCTTGATTGAGCTCAGATTGAGCTTAAACTCAACCCACACCATCATAATGCAAGGGGATGAAGATTTAATAGTACATTTCAGTTGGGGTAAAACTTTCCTTCAAAAAGGACCAAATAAAATTCAAACTATGCTTAGTTTTGAATAGTACCTCATCGGAGGCTATCATCGGCTCTCCCAACCATTGAGGTAGCTTCATCTAGTGGAGATGAAGCCTTGTTGAAGGTTTCAAGCTTTGGGATGATGTGAATTGCTCAATTGATCAAACTCCTCCTCCTAGGCTTGATGCTTTGGTTTAGACAGCTCTTCCCATGCCTTGAACACTTGGATGAAGGTTTGAGTGAGCTCGATTAGGTCCCCTCCAGGTGCTTAAAGGATGAATTGAGCTCTGGTGAAGGATTGAATGAGATGGAAATTCTTGCTACCTCCCCTATTTTTGGCTTAGGCAAAACTGAGAATGAGGAAATTGAATTGGCTTGGGGGAGCTTGGGGAGACTTGCAATTACTTCATCTGGCTTCGTATCACTCAATCGAATGCAAGAGGCTTGGAATGAAATGAAATGAGGGGGAGTATATCTCCCCCTACAAGGATCGGATGACTGAGAGGTGTGTTAACATCATTTTTAGAATGAGCTCTCAACCCCTCCATCTTAGGCTTAGGACTTCTCTAAGATTTTAAGTGTTCCTTAGTTTTAAGACACATCAAGTGATTAAATGGACACTCTAACCTAGCCCTAGAGATGTAGAAGAGTTAGCCATAGGAATAGGTCATGGCTTAGTGGTGTTAGGAAATTTTCTACCCTTAGCTTAAACCATTCCTCACCTTCATTCTTTCAAGTCAAATGCGAAATCAATTCTATTTGATTTTCTCCAAAATCAAATCAATTCCATAATTGAAATCCATGATTGAAATCTATGATTGAAACCCATGATTAAAATCCATCAAAAATTCTTAAGTCTAAATTTTGCCTAAGTCCTTAATCCTTCCCTTAAGGACTTAACCAAAATCAGAAGTCAAAACCAATTCAAACCTTTGAGATTTTCTCATAATTCATTTATATTCTCATTTATATTCACATATATAAATGAAATATAAATTCAAATCAATCAAACTAAACTCAAAATTCCAAATCAATTCAAGAAAATTTTCTGAAGACCCTTTAATTTTCCATTAAAGGACTTAGCCAAAATCAATCCTAAATCTTGATCGAACCTATTCAAATTCATGGGATTTTCATAAAAAATATTTATATTCTCATTTATATTCTCATATATAAATAAAATATAAATACAAATCAATCAAATCAAACCCTCAAATTAAATTCCAAATTTAAAATCCTTGAAATTCCCTTAAATCCTTTAATTTTCCATTAATGGATTTAACCTAAACTTTGATCACACCTATTCAAACTCATGAGATTTTCTCAAAACTTATTTGTATTCTCATTTATATTCTCATATATAAATGAAATATAGATATAAGTCAATCCAATCCAATTCAAAAATTAAATTTTAATTTAAAATTTTCCTTAAATCCTTTAAATTCCCTTTAATGGATTTAACCAAAATCATGATTAAACCACTTCAAATTCTTAAAATTTTCTCATGATAAATTTATATTCTCATTTATAAGCATATATATAAATAAAATATAAATTCAAATAATCAAAACCAATTTCAAAAAACAAAATCAAATCAACTCAAAATTCAATCTATGCCTTTCAAGTCAAAATCTTGAACTTAGTCAAATCACTTTCAAATCAAGCCAAATCTAATAACCTAAACAACCTCTCCAATCTCATCAATTGGATCAAAATGGTAAAGGATGTGTCAGTCATCTAATTTCCATAGGGGGAGATATACTCCCCCTAATTCAATGAAATTTTCATTCACCCTCTCTCGATTGAAGCCTAGGAACCCAGAGCAACCATATCAGAGTATTCCCAAGCTTCTTAGGAAGGTTTTGAATTCCTGATTTCTCAATTTTACACAGTGCAAAAATAAGGGAGCTCAATCCATTAACAACTTTTCTCTACACTTGATATCCTTCCAATTTCTCTTGCACACTCCATCAGAGGGTCAAGTCGAATTGGCCCAAGCTTTCTTTGAAGTTCTAGAGGTAAATAAGAGCTTAATTGGATCAAAGCCAAAGCCCAAGTGAAGTGATGTTGGTCCATCCATTGATCTACTCAATCCCAAGGCCTAGGAATTTCAACAAGGCTTCGTCTCCACCAGACGAAGCTACACCAGACGAAGCTACCTCATCGATCTCGAGCACCAGTGATCACCTTCGGTGAGGTATGAAATTTTCTAACCACTTAGCTTAGGAGGTGTTGGTCCTTCGTGAAAGAAATGTTCATGGCATGTGAAATCCACTGTTGGATAGGTTTGCAATCATGCTTTGATGGTGTGGGTACAATTTCATTCCAATCTGAGCTCAATCAAGCTCGGATCTCCCCTTAGATCATGGACACTCTCCATTAATCCTCAGGAAAGAACTAGGATCATCTCAGCCATCCATCCATGTGTATTTAGATGGACGGCTGAGATTATTTAGGATGTTTAGAAATATAATTATCCTTTTTAAACTGTGGGGGGATTCTCAGCCGTCTGATCTTTGATCGGACGATAGGGAATATAAGCAAGTGCACTGCCACCACCTTTGTGAGGTGACAACTTAAGTTGTCCTCTCACGGTGCGACGCGTGTAAAGCGTGCTGACCGCTGTCGCCACGCTCGCATTGTGAGCCAAGGATTAATCAATTATTAGTTAAATGTTTAATTAATTCCTAATTAATCTAAAGAACTTCAAAAATTCATAATTCCCTCTAAAAAATTATAAAAATAAAAGGAAAAATGATATGGAAAGATAATTTCATCTAGAATAGTTTAAAAATGATTTCAATGGATTTTAAATTATTCTTTTCTCTAAATTTGGGTTTCTTTATGAATCTTAATTAGCTAATTATCTTTTAATTTGGTCATCAATTAATCTCAAACTTTTGGGGTTCATTTTAGGGGATGATGTCTGCCTCCCTTAAATTTCTTGAGATTTATTGAGGGCTCAATTAGGGAAATTACTATTTCATTCCCTAATTACCCATTTCATACAAAAAAAAGTAATTAAGGTGTGATTAGTGGCTTTACCCTATGATTAGGATTGATTAAGGTTAGATCCAATAAGTAGGAGATTTATGAAATAATTTTGGGGCATTTCCCCTAAGCTATTCGTTAAACCCCCTCTTCTCTCCTTAATCTCCTCTTAATTAAGGTTTAATTCATTAATTATTCCCTTAATCAATTTTCAAAAATTTTAAAAAGTTCCAGAACTTTATTAATCTACCTTGGGTTAGGTCATGATTGGTTTAGGTGCATATGTTTTTTAACAATTCAAATAAAAATTAAACAACTCATATCCTCACCTAAAGCTTAGGTTTAAAATCAAGATAAAAGAATTAACAACCCCTTAGTTGGATAAGCATTTCTTCATAATATCGTGCACAAATGCATCTTATTTTACTCTTGATTGGAGGGTTTCCACCTTTTCCAAAGAACCCAGCTTGACCTTTGAGGGTCATGGTGGAAACTCACCTCCTCCCTTCTCGCTGATTTTGCCCAATAATCTGATTTCTCATGCATTAGTCATAAAAAAAATCCTATTAGCTGGAGTCAAAAAAATTATCCAAAAATGAAAATAAAATGAAATTTGAATTTCATTAGATGTAGGTCATTTGAAGTATGCCTTTTAGATGATCTAGTCTCTTTAGTGAGTGAGTTTAATAATTTAGCTTCTTTCTAAATAAATAATAGCCTAGCTATCTTGCATAAGCATAGAGACTTGCCTACATGTATTTAAAATCGTAGGAGGAGTTAGTTGGCAGCCACCCCCAGACGGTTGTAAGTCTAAGCTGTTAGATGGTTTGTTCTCTCTTGTGGAGGCAAACCAATTACCCATTTTTTACCTTAGATTTTGGTTGTGCTTCTAGCCCTCATCGAAGCTCCTTATATTTAGGTTCTGAGATTGTTTCTCCCCTTTGTGGGCCAAAAGCATAGTTTCTCACCTCTTAGGCATTTCCTTAATCTTGTGTTAAGGAATCTTAAGTCCTAAAATTCTAATGAAAAATATAACTCAAATAAACTAAATCAATTTCTAAAATGTAAAGCCTAACTATAGGATAGTCTGAGATGCTCACTAGGTTTCCTAGCATCATAGGCATCTCCTATTTATCTTTTATTTTGTCTTTGATAATAACTCCCTCTATTGATCAATCCCATTTGATATTCAGACACAAGACCAATCGATTGATAGTCCTTCCCTATTTAAATCTTCAGAGACAATGATCATTTACCTTAATCGAGAGTTTTCTTAAGGGATCCTGTCCCTTAGGATATAATTAACTATAGGGACTTACCCCTGTAGGAAACTTAATGAACTTGATTTAAAATAAACTCTGCTTTACTTTTCCATGTAAAGTAGGGGAAGAATCTCTAGTATATATGCAGACCCATCGTCCTTAGGAGTCCTTATTGAGGTGATTAGTTCCATTAAAGGGTTGTGACTTCTGTCTTTTGAGATAGTATACTATTTCTTGATGACAATCCCAATCACCTGAATAAGTACATTTGTGGATCTGCATGGTGTCTTACTAAGATGAATTTTTTGTAAGGGCTCATCTTTCTTTTCTCCCCACAGATTTGAAAGGCGACTCCCTTATAAAAATTTTTCACCACAAGGTGCTAAATCGTTTTGATCAAATTCACCTTCGGAGTGGCTTGGTTAGGCCATTTAGGGTGGAATGTGATTCAGTTTTAGTAGAGGGAGGTAGTAGAGAAGTTGTCATGTGCATAATTGAGTGGAGGAGTGATCCCATGTACTCAATTTCTAAGTGGATGGTTGATTTGGCCATTGCATTGCGTTTGGATTACCCAAACCCATTGGGTCAAGTGCACCACTATTACTAATGTCCATGGAGTCCACTAAGAGGGTGCCAAGTGTCCATGAAAAGGATATGACCAAATTCCAAGTGGAATTGGCCATAGGTTACCCCTTGAACTAGAAGTAAAATGGTCATTTTGCTTTGATTTTACTTTAGGAAGATTTTGAATAATTTGAAATTAGGTTGGTCCAAATATCAAGAATTTTGGAGTTGATTTGATGTCATTTGGCTCATGTTGACCCATCTAAGTCAAAATGGGTCAATTTGGGTCAAGTTGACCAATTGGTCAAATTAGGTCAAACCAAAGGTTGGGTCAAGTTCATATGACCATTTGAAATGTTTTGGCATCATTGGTTTCGTCCAATTTGGTTTACATTTGGATTTGGTTCATTTGATTTCATTTAGGTCAAATGGGTCAAGTTGACCAATTTGACCCATTTGACCTGATTGAGCTAGGTCATTGGTTGGTTTAGTTTTCATTAGTCATTTGAAATGATTTGGTATCCTTGTTTCCAATCAATTTTGGTTTGATTTGATTTTGGCTCATTTTTACCTTTTAGGTCAAGTTAGGTTCGTAGTCAATTGGGCTAGGTTGGGTCTAGTTGGCCAATTGAGGCTTTGGTCAAGTTCAACAAGTGATTTGGAATGAACTTGGCCCATTAGTTTCAATCAATTTGACTTATGGTGGATTTTGGCTAGTTTAGGTTTCATTTTGGCTAAGTGTTGACTTGGTCAACCCTTAGGCTTGACTTGGTTTGACCCAATTTGAGTGATTGATCATCTCATGGTAATTATTGCTCACAATGTGAGGCTTAGGTGGGCTTAGTTCAATCTAATTTGGGTAGGATTAGAATTTCGCTCATAAGGGGTACTTTAGGTCACTTTGGGTCAAGTGAGCCTAAGTGGGTCAATTGGCTTGATCAAGGCCTGAATCAAGTTTGGTTGAGCTCACATATGGACTTATGATTGAAATATAAATTCATTTGCAAGTGATTTGGAGTCAAATGGGTTTTGATTCACTTGACAATTTTAAGTTCAAAGGGTGAACATGAGTTTGAATTCGGTTTGATATTTGGATTAAATTTTGGTTTGATGAATGAAGTTTGTGTTTATATTTGGATTCATGATTGAAGGGTTGATTGAATCATGAAGAAAAATCAAGGGTTTGGCTTGATTTGAATTTGATTTGGCTAAGTTCAAGAATTTGACTTGAATGGCTTAGGTTGAATTTTGGTTGAATTTGGAATTGATTTTTGAATTGATTTTGGTTAGATGATTGAAGTTTATGCTTATATTTGGATTCATGATTGAAGGGTTGATTGAATCATGAAGAAAATCAAGGGTTTGGCTTGATTTGAATTTGATTTGTCTAAGTTCAAGAATTTGACTTTAAAGGCTTAGGTTGAATTTGGATTTGATTTTTGAATTGATTTTTGGATATTAGAATTTATATTTCATTTATATTTGTGAATATAAATGAGAATATAAAAGGGTTATGATAAAATTTCTTGAATTTGAATTGATTTGGATTTGATTTAGGCTAAGTCCATAAGATAGAATCAAAGTGACTTAGGAAAGATTTTTGGAATTTGGAATTCAATCATGGGTTTCAATCATTTGGAATTGATTCATGATTTGTGAAAATCCATCAAGTTGGAATTGATTTGAGTTTGAAGTTGATTTGATTTGGAGTTTGATTTGAATTTTGAAATTTGACTTGAAGGAAGGAAGTGAGGATTTGGTTCAAGCTATAGGGTATGCAAATTTTCCTAACACCCCTAAGGCATAACCTATTCCTATGACTAACTCTTCTAAGTCTCTAGGGTTAGGTTAAGTGTTCACCTAATCACTAGAACTATCATAAGACTAAGAAAACTCTTAGTGTCTAAGAGAAGTCATATGCCTAAGATGGAGGGGTTGAGAGCTCATCCTAAAAATGAGGTCAACAAAGGGCACCCAAAAGGTGTGGTGTGACTAACAAGGTACACCACACGTATTGGTGTTGACCGAAATTATCAACAACACCGAACAATCGCAAGCACTAATAGAAATGATCTACTCCTAACCTAAGGTGTAAAGGAATCCAGAGCTTAGTACAATGTGACTTTACTCATGTCATAGACATAAGAGAGTAAAGGTGGAATCCACTATGGATAGAGTATATATTTGATTAATCACTTTCATTTCTATTTGAAATTATATTATTTATTAACTTAAATGGACTAAAGAAGTATTTCTTATGTTAATAAATTTCATGAAATTTGTAGGTTAATTAGTTTTGCATTTCACTTAGTTAATTGATTTAAATGAATTTAATAAGTTATTAACTTAAAGTTTAATTTTTATTTTATTTGTTTTCATTTCATTAAACCCTAAGTGTATGATTATTTAAATCCTTTAACTTAAGAGGGTTTAAAATTTTTGTTCAAGTGTTATGATGTTAATGAAAATGTTTTAGATTGATTTTATGAATTTCTCATAATTTTCATGATTTTTTGATTTATTATTTCAATTATGTAGGATTGGAAATTCAATAAATTCAAATCCAAAGGTCAATTGGTCTTGAAATGTTTATGATAAGTGGGGTTCCTTGTGAGTTTAAGTTAAGTGTTTACCTAATCACTAGAATTGTCTTAAGACTAAGGAAACTCTTAGTGTCTAAAAGAAGTCCTATACTTAAGATGGAGGGGTTGAGAGCTCATCCTAAAAATCAGGTCAACAAAGGGTGCCCAATAGGTGTGGTGTGACTGACAAGGTACACCACACGTATTGGTGTTGATCGAAATGATCAACAATACCGCACGATTGCAAGAACTAACAAAAATGATATACTCCTAACCTAAGGTGTAGAAGGAATCCAGAACTGAGTGCAATGTGATTCTACTCATGTCATAGACATAAGAGAGTAAAAGATGAATCCACTGGGGATAGAGTATAGATTTGATTAATCACTTTCATTTATATATGAAGTTATATTATTTATTAACTTAAATGAACTAAAGAATCTTTTCTTATGTTAATGAATTTCATGAAATTCATATGTTAATTAGTTTTGCATTTCACTTAATTAATTGATTTAACCTGAATTTAATAAGTTATTAACTTAAAGTTTAATTTTTTTTTGTTTGTTTTCATTTCATTAAACCCTAAGTGTATGATTAATCAAATCTTTTAACTTTAGAGGGTTGAAAATTTTTCTTCATGTGTTCTGATGTTAATGAAAATGTTTTAGATTGATTTTATGAATTTTTCATAATTGTCATGATTTTTTGATTTATTATTTCAATTATATTAACCTAAGGATTGGAAATTCAATAACTTCAAATCCAAAGGTCAATTGGTCTTGAAATGTTTATGATAAGTGGGGTTTATTATGAGTTTAAGTTCCCTAAAGTTTCATCTTAATAAAATGTATAATTTAAGGTTAATTATGGTTTTAATTATTTCAATAAAATGTAAATTAAGCCTAAATTAAAAGAAATTAATTAGGGAATTTTTTTTCTTATACTTATTTCTCGAAGATGCATCCATAGAGGGTTCATTAAGAATTTTAGAGTTTTAGTTGATTTATTATAATTTTTTTCAAGTTCATATTAATTAATTGGATTAATTAATTAATTAATTATCAAATTAAGCCATTTTATAGTTTATTGGATTTCATAGAGTTTTAATGAAGTATTTAGGCTTATAATGGTTTATTATGATGATTTAAATTTTTTTCATAAAATTTCATGATTTTTATAATTTAAGGTTAATTTATTTTTCAAAATTAGGATCTAAAGTTGAGAACTCCATATCTTTAGATTTACTTTACAATAAATCATGAAACATTTCCTTATGGTGTGTTTTAACACTAATTTTATTTCTCTAAAGTTTCAAATTAATTTTATGAGTGGTTTGAGTTTAATTTCAGTTTGATTATTTTTATTTAAACTCAAACTAACCTAAAATTACTGAAACTTATTGGGGAATTTGGGTTTAATGTATTCATTTTACTGAGATGAATCTATAAAGCCAATAATTGTATTTTTTTTATTGAGTATTTTCCTTTCTATGTTTTTAGAAATTTTTAGTATTTTTTAATATTTATTTCAGCTAAAAAAATCTGAAATTTATAGTTTTAAATTATTGAAGCCATGGCGCCGATTTCCATGTGGCGTGGCATCATTGGGCCACACAAGATCCATTCGGATCCAGCAACAAAAGTGACAAGGATGCGAGATTCATCACGACTGATCAGGATTTCACTAGTATTTTCTTAAGGGATTAAATTCAGATCATGTGGCTAGATCTCGGTCATCTATTTCTAACAGAAGGAACGAACGGTGGAGATTTCATCTCTGAGTTTCACCGAAGAATCGAGAGTCATCCACCTTTGGATGGTAATTTTCGATGATCTAAGCTACTTTTCTTCTTATTTTCGATTACAAAATGATCATGGAATGATTTAAAATTGATCCACTTGGCTTGATCACTACCAAATATAATTTTGTTTAATAAAGGACCAAACCACATGAGACTAGGCAGTCGATTTAGGGAGTACCTCATTGGAGCTATGCCTAATGATTTTGCCAATTTGTAAACCTTCCTTGGGTTGAGACGAAGCTTTGGTGCAGTGGAATTGACTTGCCTCCCCACTAATCACTATGGAGACCAAGCTATACCTCTCCTCCATCAAATTTAATGACTTTCAGCTCACTCATGCCGTGAGGATCAGAAAATTTGCGCTATTGAGTTCATTTTTCCCATAGAATGTGTAAGAGTCAAGTTAGGGGGAGGACTGGTCCTCCCATGTTTTTATGTTTGGCTGAGAGCCTTGCTCTTCTTTTCCATTATCTTTGGCTAATTTCTGGACTTCCCAACATGAGGCTTGGATGAGGCTCCAAATAAGTTCTTCATCACCTATGGATCATGTAGGGAATATTGAATTTGTGAGCGGAAATTTATTTCCTCTATTTTTATATATGGTCATGAGCAATATATGGAAGCCTTAGGGTGGTTGAATTCTGGCCACCGATGATAAGGGCTATGGCTAAAAGGTCAGTTTGGTCTCTCCTTCCCTTGTGAGTGTGTTAGGATACATTCCTTGAGGGGAGGAAGCCTCCTCCTCCCTCTCCTTGCCTTGGCTATGACCTATGGCTAAGAGGTTATCCATAGCTTTTATTTTATGGAGGAAGCAAAGTTCCTCTTTTCTATAGTGATGGCCACCCTTGGAGGTCAGCTCTAAGGGGTTGTTAGTTGTTTGAGAACACTCCAAATCATTGAGGATGAGGAGTGGAGGGATAATGTAGGGAATGCTTTTGGATTGGGGAGAGTTTGTCTTGATGTTCCCCCTCACTCTTCCCAGAGCATATTCCTCTCTTCCATATCATTTTACATGGCTTCTCCACTTCATATGTTTCTTTTAGTTTAATGGTTGGTTGCCTAAACCAAACCCAAGGTAAGCCATGAGTAAGACTCATGCTTGTTTGAGTTGAATTTGGATTTAAGTTCTTTGGATTAATCCATTGGATTTTCTTTTATTTTTAAATTAATTTTGGTTAATTCATTTGATAATTAGATTTATATTTAATTTATAATTATGCTTTATTACTTATGAGAATGCTTAGAAGCTAATTTAACTATGTGATTGTATTTTAATTTAATCTTAAGCTAGTTTGATCCATTGGATTAAGGATTAATAAAATTGGACCTTTATGCTCACTTGGTCATTTTGGGATTTAAATTAGATTTTAATTATGTTTGATTGCTAGTGTATCATGTTTATATTGATTGATTTCCTTGGATTTTAAATTTATTTTGATTTTATTTAAAACCTGACCCATTTAGACTTAAATGGGCTAAGTTGAGTTCATTTGAGACAAATGGCCAATTTGGCTCAATTAAGTTATTTTTGGACTCTAATCATGTTTAATCACATGTATGACATGATTTGGAGTGATTAATTTTATTTGAATTAGAATTGATTTCAATTTTAACCAATTTGACCCAAATTGGGTTTAATAGGTTAAGTTGGATTCATTTGAGTAAAATGATCAAATTGGTCAAATTAGATCCAATGATTGGTTGGATTGCATTTAATAATGATTTTCAAATGATTTTTGATAATCAATTTGAATGGATTTAAATTTAATTTGAATTTGAATTCAATAAGGCTCATTTAGGCCCATTTAGATCAAATTATATATTTAGCCTAATTAAGGCCTTATGAGATTTATATTCATTTGATTCATATTTAAACATGTTTATTTATATTTTTGAAGTTTTTGGAATAAATTCAGTTGATCAAATTTTAGTGTGTTGACATTTGACCTAGTGAGACCCACATAAGTCAACTATATGTCAAAAGGTTGACCATCATTCACCTTCATTTGAATCTATTTTACTTTTATTTGATTTGATTTGAATTTGTTATGATTTATTTGGATTTTTTTAATTTAATTCATTTTCAGCTTAAATAGAGTAATTAAGTTAACCACCTTAATCACATTGCTTTAAACTCAAATGGATTCAAATTCAAAGTGAAATGTGTTTGATTTAATTCTTTATTTATGTTTGAGTTTTGGGTTGAGTCCATCTAATCCCATTATTGTATATTAAACGCAAGAAGGAAGTGTCCTAAGTGCCAAATTATTAGTTTTAGAAATGATAGTAACCTCATCCAAAAATGAGGTCAACACACTTTTCTCCCCCTTTTCACACATCAAAAAGTGTTGAAAAGATGGGCAAGTCAAATAATAGTGATAATTTGTGATTTTGAAATAAAGTAAATTTTCTTGAAATATTCTCAACACAAATCTATATAAAATAAGTAAATTTAGAATGCATAATGATGGAATATGATACGAATCATTGACTATTTCCTTAACTATCATTTCAAATTTTTTACTTTTATGTGGCATGTCTATTTATTGATACATCACAACTTATGTAAACATCATCAATCAATTTATTTAAAATTTTCCAGACATATTTGCAATGAAAATAAAATGTTGCTAAATTATAATTTAGATGAATAGAGATTTATTGCATGATTCAAGTAGATACACAATAATTATGATGGGTCACTTAATGTTAAACTGGGGAAGTGCAAATTGTTTTATACTTCTCTGCTTTGGAGATTTTTTTTAAACTTCCCCACTTTGGAAATTTTTTTATTGATAACTCATAGGTTTGGGGATTTTTTTTATTTGTCTTTTAAAGCAATTTAAACATCCCACCCCCGTGATTGTTGTTGTTCGATTTATTCTACAATTGAAAATATCACATACGTCCGCACTAACATTTATGCACAAAATACTTTGTTACAAAAAAAGAGTAAAGAGAAAATATGTGATTTACCCAAGACAATTCATTTTATAAATAATTATGTGCATTATCATAAAAAATTTGGATGTTTAGGTTAAGTTAATGATGTATACTTTCACTACATAGATTCTAAATATTACTTAATTATAAAAGAAATGTGAAGAAAATTTAAAGAAAATATCACAATAATTTTAAATCCATAGACCACAACTAGTAAAACCCAACATATGCTAATAAAAATACAACGTATCAAATGCTAAATAATGCAACTAACATGAGGTATATAACACATTATATCAGATGCCAAACTAATATATGATGTAGTACATAAGAAAAGTAGAACATAACCTAAAAATCAGAAGGTCCCTCATCAAGTGGTGTTAGTTAGAAAATGACATGCAAGGCATTAAATTGAGCTTGAAACTAAGTTTGGTATTCTACACGCTGTTGATGGTACTTCGTCCAGTGAGCTCTCTCTTCAACTCTAACAGTGCAAAATGCTCAAATCATGCAACCTAGAGGTAGCAGTAATGAGTTAAAGATTCCCCCTGTCTAGGATCTTCCTCCTCCTCAGCCTCTATTGTAGCTTGAGTTGACCGCCACTTCTCACTATAGAAAGTGTAGAAGGAATGATTTGTTAAGTGATAAGGAATATGGTCTAGCTCCTCGGGGTAGGAAATGTTATATTTGACCTTAAATAGATAGGCAATCATGTCTCTTAAGGAAAAAAAATATATTTTTGATTGGAATTTAAGCTTTTAATAATGGTGAGATTTTCAATGTAACGAATCAAAAGATTCACCACATTGAATTGAGTGTGGGTCACACAAAGTAGGTGACAATCAACAAGAGAGATGTCAAGTTAATGCGATCACTAGCTTTAAGAATGACATTATGACTTAGCACAAGTTGGATAACAAAGGTGTTAAGCATAAGGCCATTAACCAGAGGTTGATGTTGGCAGATGAGTTTCAAATTACCTCATTGACAATAATCTAGTTATAGGTTGGGTCATTTGCTATATTATGGGTGGATGAACCCGTGTTTGAGATGTGGAGGTAGTCATGAAGGTCAACATCTATGATAGAAATTTCTCTACCACAAACTCAGGGATTGAAGTATAGATTGGTCAGAGTTTATTGCGAGGTTGGAAAAAATTTCAAAAAGAAGCTCAGAATGAAAGGTATAGGATAGGGAAATTAGAAATAGAAGTGAGGTGCTTGAAAAAAGTTCAGAAATGAAAAATGACAACTTATATTATGCAAGTGGCATTGAATCAATGATCCCATATTCCTTGTATTTTCTATACACAACTTCCTCCTCCTCTAATCATAAGTGATGTTCTCTTCTATTATTCTGAGTTCTTTTCATTTCTTTTATTTGGACTAGCTTTGAACATACATAAACTTAAGAAAGAGTTAGAGTGAAGAGGAAAGAAGGTTTAGGAAGAAGAAAATGAGATACGAGTCATATATAGAGAGTCTTTGGATGATCGTACAATAGGAACCATGGTTCATATAAGATGATTGAGATCATTCCAACTATCAGCAAAGCAGTTAGATTTAATTGAGTCAATCATACAATACAATTACATAATCATCCAATACAATTTGAATCATCCCAACAGTCTTCTGAATGGTTATATTAACTTAATCAATCATCCTATATGATTAGCAAATCATACTATGATTAAGCAATATTAATCATCCTAACATTCAGATTAATAGCTAGTTTGACTGGATCATTCATCCAATTACAAACATATCATATAACACAACAAAAAATTGTACAATATGATCTATTTTATAATGGATTATCGAGTCAAATGCCCAGCTTATTTTGACAATCAGATTAGGATAATCATATAGTATGATGAATATTGTATAGTATGATTAAATCTTTCCTCCATTTATTTTAAAATGAAATTGAAAAAGCATAAAATATGAAAAAGTGAAAGAAAACATGCAACTGAAATGAAACAATTAAAATAATTAAATGTAACTTAATCACAAAGTTTTATTACACATAATTGTGACCTAAGCAAGCTAAATCTTTCAAGATTCAGGGCATTGTGGTGTTTTATTTTTGAGATTATTAGGTTGGACACCATATAGATCCATAGATGTAATCATTAGGGTGATCGGGTACAATATTGAGGAATGATGTACTATCTCAAGAGACAGAAGTCACCATCCTATAATGGACCTAATCACCTAATAAGGACTTCTAAGGACTATGGGTCTTCGAATGTAGCAGAGATCTTTTCCTTACTTTTCATAGAAAAGTAAAGTAGGGTTTATTTTAAGTCGAGTTTGTTAAGTTATCTATGGAGGCAAGCCCCCATAGTTAATTACATCATTAGGAATAAGATTCCTAAGGAATACTCTCGATTAAAGTAAATGATCATTATCTCCAAAGATTTCAAAGATAGGACTATAAATAAATTGGTTATTTTTAAAAAAATCAAGTGGGATTGAACAAAAGGAAGGAGTTATTATCGAAGCCAAAAGAGAGATGAGTAGGGAATGCTCATAATACTAGGAATCTCATTGAGCATCCCAAACTATCCTATGGTTGGGCTTTATATTTTTGAAGTTAAGGAGAGTTGAATATTTGAGTTGAATTTTTATTAGAAATTTAGGGCTTACAATTCCACAACACAAGATTGCAGAATTGCCTAAGAGGTGAGGATTTATGCTCATAGCCTACAAAGGGAAATAACAACCCCAGATCTGAAATTTAGGAAGCTTTGGCGAGGGCCAAAGCATGACCTAAGTCTAAGGTGAAAGTGGGTATATGATTTATCTCCACAAGAGAGAATAAACCACCTGACTATTGGACTTACAACTGCTTGGGGGTGGCCACCAACTAAATCCTCCTATGATTGTAAATACATGTAGGCAAGTCTTATGCTTGTAAGAAGGCTAAGATGTTGTTTATTTAGAAAGGAGACTAAGTCCTTAAACTCACTTATTAAAAGACTAGATCATGAAGGACATGAATTCATGACTTAATCTAATGCAAATTTTATCAAGTTTTATTTTTGATTTTTTTTAGATATTATTATTTGACACACGCTATGGGAATTCATATGCCTAATGCATGAGAAGATTGGTTATGGGCCAAAATCAGAAAGAATGAGATGTGTGCCCATCATGGCTCTCAATGGTCAAGCTATTTTCTCTAGCAAAGGTGGAAGTCCTCCATTAGCAAGAGTGAAGCAATATGATTTATGCATGATATGAGACATACAATATCTGGCTAAGAGGTTGCTAAATCATTTATAATCTTGATTTATGCCCTAGTCTTTAGGTCAAATTATGAGTTATTTAATTTAATTTTGAGTTGATTAATTGGATAGAAAATTTATTTTTTTTAAGAGCCTAATCGCATCCAGGCGATTCAACAACCATCAAACAATTTTACAAACTAGGAAAATCATGTTATCCTAATTGTGCAATCATAAACAAAACAACAATCAATTCATAAAATTGGTGCAAAAGAATAAGAGGCCAATGTGGTCAGGTTCCACCGCACAAACTCGAAAAGGAAAATGGGTAGCCGAGCTCTACCCTTATACAACCCAGATTATAAATGAATAATTACAATTAAAAAAAGAATTCATGTTATGGTAGTCTTTATTCTTCATTCTTCGTTCTTCATTTTTATTTGCTTCTTTTCTTTCTTCCTTTTGGCTTGATTGGAATACGGTTGCACCAATGGCAACACATGGTGCATAAGACTTGTTCTTATGACCAATGTTCATCCTAATTCCCCATAGCATTCACTATGAATCTTAATTATAAAGTTTACATCAAAATATGAAAGGTAAATCTAACTAAACCTGTAAAATAAAGATTAGTTAAACATACCACACAACCCAAGAAATTATATGAATAAGTTGGACTTACCACCCCACACATGGATAACCAAGTCCACCTACCCTAGTTTTGAATTATGCCTAGGGGTATAAGCAACCAGCACAGCAAAAATATTTATATTTTTATTACAGTACCCCTTAAGCACAATCTCCTACAGAAGATGTGATTAAGCTAAGATCGCCTTATCATCTAGTCTATGCACATACACCCTAACATCCAATCTAAAATATTACGCATAAAATAAAATCAGCATCAAACCATGCACCGCCCTAACATAGAGCTAGAAATGGTGACTTAGCCTAATGTGCGTGCCATTTAAGGCTTGTGTGGCATGTCTTAGCTAGGCTTTAAGGTTGGAATTTTCTAAGTGTGAAAGATTCAATTTAACTAGTGGTTCTAGTTTAAGTGGTTTAGTTAATTTGTCAATTTTAGTTGGAGATTTGATTTGGTTTGAATGAACCTACTCTTAATGACTAAATGTTATGAAGAGAAGAAAAGAGAGGAGAACTCTCTTTCATCGTACCTTAAAGTATTTCTAAGGTAGATTCATTAATGAATTTTTTAGTAAATATTTTATTATGTAATTTTATTAATGCTAAGTTTAGATTTACTCTAAATAGCCTTATTCAACACGAAAGGCCTCTTAGGATTAATTAAGGTGAATTACTCACATAACACACACCCATTCTTCTTTCCACCTTGTATACCATGCATATAAATAATTTTAAGCATAGCTATACATGCAATGCAAATCTTAGCACACCTTGATGATGAATGCAAAGAGATATGGTTTGAAAATTTGGATATTTCAAGAATGCATTTCATTGTTATGTAGAACAGAGGGATTCTTTTCTCCATTAGCTAAATGCACATCCACATGTATAAAAGTTATAAGTGAGTACGCCATTATTTTCTACACCAAGGGCATAAGATACGAGACCTACTTAGGCTACTTAAAGCCTCGCAGCCCCGGGATGTCCAGACTAATATGCCACTTTTCTTAAATACATGTAAATATACAAAAAGAAACAAATGGATAAAGAATCATGCAAAAGATTGATGTTTGATTTGGTTATAGGATTTATGTGTAATATGAAGGTTATTCATAAGTCTTAATATAAAGATGCATAGGAATAGATTTAGGCAAGTGTTGTATTCTTTTCAAATGAATTATACACTTGCAAATCCTATGTAAATCCATATCAAGAGAAGGAAAGAGAATTTCATAATACACATCTTGCTATCATCACATGCAAGCTTATAATTATTTATAACTTGCAGCACTTCATTTATAATTTTTTATTTACAAGTTTTGAAAAATAATTTTTGGTTTAATAGTGATAATAGACACTTATATTCTTAATTTTAGCCAACACATGCAATTTGACATAAAGGAGACATTTTCTTTAATTAATTTTTAAAAGAAATGAATGCATGATTTCATATGGCAAATAATATTTAGCATGATTGGAAAGAAATAAAAGAATGTAACCACATGAATTCATTCACCCAGATTAATTCCTAAGGACAATCATATAAAATAAGATTATTTAAAATGAATCAAAATTCTTCAAGGAGATTTTTATTTTATGAATTTGATTTGACTTAGGAAGAGTGAGAAAGGTTTGCTAATCCTAACCCATTCCCCCATGTTTGAATTGGTTTAGTTTAATTTGGAACAATTAATTTGATTTTATATTTTGATTAGGTTAATGTATGAATTCAATCCATTAATTATGCCTTACCAATTCCACTTTAACATAATTATCTAAGTAATTATGAGCCAACATATGATATGCAACCATATATAAACTAAATCATCAGTGCACCTAAGAAGTGAAGGGGCCTAATGCAATTTGCTCATAATTATTGGTTAATTAAGCTAAAGGGTTTAATTAAGTACTTTCATAATCCTACTACACATGTAGTTTTATTATAATTTTCTTTGGAATTTTCTTAGGTTATTGAACACCTAAGAATCTAACCAAGAATTAAATGATTAAGTTCTGGAATGATTTATTTTGGAGTTTGATAAATTGAATTAATTAATGAAGTGATTAAGCCATTAATTAATTATAACTTAGTTAAGTGTTTATCCAAATGAAATAGACTTAGGGGAAAAGATTGGAAAAGAAGTCTTAATCTCATTCCCTAAGTACATTCACTATTTCATGATGACTAACAAGCTTAATTAATGAATTTATCACTATTTGACATGTTAATTAATCATTTAATTAATTAATTAAGAAAGTGATTAGGGATGAAATAAGAAATTTTGCTAATTAGTCAATCAATAAATTCCAAAAAGCTCATGAGAGGCAGAGGTCATCCCACTAATTAATCTCAAAAAATTTGGGATTAATTGCTAGATTAATTAGGGAGTAATTAGCTTAATTATATTTTCAATAAAACTTAAATTGAGTTAAAATCATTATTCAAAATTAATTAATTTTAATTTTTTATTATTCTTCTATGAATTATCTTTAAAATGAGAGATTATTTATATTTTTGATTTTTCTACAATTAGTTATGAATTTGGAAGTTTCAGCATTAAAATCAGATTAATTAAGCCTAATTAACCCCCTAATCCCATCGGGCCACGTGGCGGCTGACTCAACACACTTTCCACATGGCGTGATGGTATTGGTTATTTAAATTATCACATTCATCAGCTGAGTCAGCTGGCGGTGGACGCGTCTTCTCTACGGGTCATCTGATCTAAGATTAGACGATCGAGATTAATCCTACAGTTTAGGATTAAATCAAAAAGGATATAACGTGATCTAATCACAGCCATCCATTCTAATCATGTGAAATGGATGGCGTGTGATCTTTCTCCTTCATGAGCAATGAGAGATGAACACCGTTCTTCTCTCCCCATTCAATTCGAGCTCACCCGAGCCCAGATTAGGATCAAAATGATCCCACACCTTCAGAAAGAGGGGGGATGCACATCTAATGGTCAAGATCTCAAGAGGTGATAATTTTCTTCAAAAAGGACTGACCAAATTTTCTTATGGCTATAGTTTTGAGCAATTACCTCACTAGAGGCTATCACTGACACTTCCAACAGAGGAGGCAGCTTCGTCTAGTAGATATGAAGCCCTGTTGAAGGAATTAGGTCTTGACTTGGAATAAATTGCTCGATTGACCAAGATCCCCTTCAATGGAGATCGGCTTTGATCTAAGTCATGCTTCCCATGGCTTGGAGACTTGGGAAATGACTTGGTTGAGCTCGATAAAGTCCACTGATGGTGCGTGCAAGGTTAATTTAGTTTTGATGGAGAATTAGATGAGTTGTGCTCGAGATTGATCTACCCTATTTTGGCTTTGAGTGAAACCAAGAATGGAAAATCAAAGGAGCTTGGGAATGGCTTGGAAAGGCTTGGGGAGGCTTCAATTGAATCTCCTTAGTTCTATGGAAATGAGTGCTTGTGGTTTGACTGGGAATGAGAGGGGGTATATCTCCCCCTTCGTGGATTGAATGGTGATGGGATGTTTATCCATTTTTGATCAATGGAAAGGATTGGAAGCACAATTTGAGCTGCAAAACACCCCACATGGGTCATTTTGAGTAGTGGTGGGAAGGAGAGTGGGTGCCCATGTGCTAGGTCAGTGCATTCCAAGTGTTCAATTGCCATTGGGGAGTTTAGTTTGGCCTTGGCTGACCCAAGCTCATTGGGTCATGTTCACCACCACCCTTGGTGCCCATGTGGACCAATGGGATTGATGACAAGTGGTCTTTAGAGAGAAATGACCAAATTTTAAGTGAATTTGGTCATAGGATACCCTTTTATTTAAGATTAAAGTGGTCATTTTATCGTGATTTTGATTTGGGCAGATTTAAAATGATTCAAAAATGGGTTGGGCCAAATTTCAAGTGATTTGGAGATCAATTAATTTGATTTGGTTCAATTTGACCATTTAGGCCAAGTTGGGTCAAATTGGGTTAGGTTGACCAATTAGTCAATTTGAGTCAAACCATGGGTTAGGTCAAGTTCAAATGATCATTTGGAGCCTATGGGTGTCATTGGTTTAGTTTAATTTGGTTTACATTTGGTTTTGGTTCATTTAGGTTCATTTAGATCAAATGGGTTAAATTGACCTATTTGACTCATTTAACCCAATTGGGTTAGGTCATGGGTTGGTTTAGGCTTGGTTGATCATTTGAAATGTATTGCAAACTTTGGTTTCAATCAATTTTGATTTGGTTTGATTTCGAGATGATTTGATCTTTTAGGTCAAGTTGGGTTCATGGTCAATTAGGCTAGGTTGAGTCTAATTGGTCAATTGAAGCTTTGGTCAAGTTCAATAAGTTATTTGAAATGAATTTGACCTATTGGTTGCAACTAATTTGGCTTAGATCAAGATTTGACCCATTTTAACTTTTTAGGTCAATTTGAGTCAACTTAGGTCAAGTGGCCAATTAGGCTTTGTTTGGCTCAATTGATGGCTTGATCATATTCAATCATTGATTATGGATTGATTTAGATCAACAATTTCAATCAATTAGGCTTATATTGCATTTTGGCTTATTTAGGTTTCATTTGGGCTAAGTGTTGACTTAGTCAAATGCTAAGTTTGACTTGGTTTGGCCTAATTTGAGTGATTTATCATCCTAGGATGATTGTTGCTCACAATGTTAGGCATAGATGAGCTTAATTCAATCCAATTTGGGTTGGATTAGAATTTGGCTCAAAAAGGTCCTTTAAGTCACTTTGGGTCAAGTGAGCCTAAATGGGCTAAATGGGTTAATTGGCTTGATCAAGGCTAGATTCAAGTTTGGTTGAACTCACATATGGACTTATGATGGGAATATAAATCCAATTGCAAGTGATTTCAAGTCAAATGGGTTTTAATTCATTTGACAATTTTAAATCAAAATGATGAACATGAGTTTGACTTGGGTTAATTTCATTTTGGTTTGGTGATTGTAGTTTATATTTATATTTGGGCATGTGATTGAAGGAATGATTATTTGAGAAGAAAATTCAAAGGTTTGGATTGATTTGAGAATGGATTTGGCTAGGTTCAAGGATTTAAGTTGAAAATATGTAAATTGGATTTAAGTTGGATTTGGATTTGAGTTTTGAATTGGTCTCACTTATTTAAATTTATATTTCATTTATATTTATGAATATAAATGAGAATATAAATGGGTTATGAGAAAATCTTTTGAGTTTGGAGTGATTTGGATTCGGTTTGGGCTAAGTCCATAAGATCAAATCAAAGGGCTTAGGAAAGATTTTGGGATTTGAATTCAATCATGAGTTTCAATCACTTGATTTGGAATTGATTCATGATTTAGAATTTGGAATTTGGATTTGAATTTGGATTTGAATTTGAAGTTTGAATTAATTTATGATTTGAGAGAATCAATTGAGTTGGGATTGATTTGAGATTTGAGAAAATCAATTGAGTTAGAATTGATTTGAGATTTGAGAAAATTAATTGAGTTAGAATTGATTTAAGATTTTATTTGAGAAAAATAATTGAGTTGGAATTGATTTAAGATTTGATTTGGATTGGTTTGAAGGAGAGAGGCAAGGATTAGGTTCAAACCATAGTGTAGGCAAGTCCTCCTAATACTCCTAAGTGTTCACCTAATCACTAGAAGTGTCTTAAAACTAAGGAACTCTTAGTGTCTAGAGGAGTGTTATGTTTAAGATGGAGAAGTTGAGAGCTTACTACAAAAGTGAGGTCAACAAAGGGATCCCAATAGCTATGGTGTGACTGACAAGGCATATCGTACATATTATTATTGACTGAGACGATCAACAATGCTAGAACGATCGCAAGCACTAAAAAAATGATCTACTCTTAAACCAAAAATGTAGAAGGAATCAAGATGTTAGTGCAATGCAACTCTACTTATGTCAAAGACCTAAGAGAGTGAAGGAAGAACCCACTAGGGATTGAGTATGTGAGCCTTCCATTAGAAAAAAAGGTTCAAATTATCCACTAGGGATAAGATGTTGTGAAATCTATCGGGGGATTAGAACTTGGGATCCACTAGGGATAGAAGTGTGATCCCTCCACTAGGGGAGCAAGTTCGGGTTGAATTGAATTGATTCCACTGGGAGAATTGGAAAGATTTGCATCTCATTGAGGAGAATCTGATTGATTTGATTGTTTAATTTGACTCTACTAGGGAGGTTGGTTGGATTTGTTTCAGATTTAAAATTTAAAATTTTTGAGATTGATCCTATCAGTTTGCGATGGACCATACTGAGTAGGGGCCATATAGGCCTTGGCCTACTTCAAGTTTATCAATCCAAAGGGGTAGTCTACCAACCACATAGTAGGACTATCCAACCAAAGGGGTTGCCTTTTGATCTGCAATGGCTATACTAGGAAGAAAGCATAGTAGACTTACATCTTCCAAAGTAGGGATCAGTCGCTGGGGTGATCAGTTGGCGACACAATGAATCGAACTCAACCTTAGGCTGACTATTGAGTGAATGATGTTGGGGTCTTAAATCAGGTCAAACATAGTCAAAATTAATTTGGTCATTTAATTACCCATTAATCAAAATAACTTCATAAAATCATAATTAAATGTAGAAAAATCCAAAAAATATATAAATAATGGCTCATTTTAAAAATAATTCAGAGGGAAATCTAATAAAATTATTTTTAATTGATTTTGAATAGTGGTTTATCTTAATTAAGGTTTAATTGGAAATATAATAACCTTTATTACTCTGTAATTACTTCATTAAATTAATTCCAAATTTCTCAAACATACTTAGTGGGATGACTTCTGCCTTTCCGAATTTTCTTGGGATTTATTAATGAGTTAATTAGGGAAATTAGTTAATGAACCCAATCTATTAATTAAGCTTGCTAATCACTATGAAATATTGAATGGACTTAGGGATTGAGATTATGATGCCCTTTCCAATCTCTTCTCCCTAAGTTCACTCCATTTGGGAAACACTTAATCAAGTTATAATTAATGGCTTAATCACCTCATTAAAAAAAATTCAATTAATCAAAATTCAAAACCAAATCATTCCAGAACATAATAATCTTAATTCTTGGGTAGATACTTAGGTGTTCAATAACTTAAGTGGCTTTAGGGACCTTTCTTTCTTAGGTGCATTGATGATAGTACTTAATGATTATATCCAACTCATAGGTGTGGGAAGGTTATGAAAGTACTTAATGAAAACCCTTTAGCTTAATTAATCAATAATTATGAGTCAATTGCATTAGGGCCCTTTCTTTCTTAGGTGCATTGATGATTTAAATTCTATGTGATTGCATATCATATGTTGGCTCATAATTGTTAGGTTAATTATGTTAAAGTGGTGTAGGTAAGAGGTAATTAATGGATTTAATTTACACCTTAACCTAAACAAAATATAAAATCAATCTAATTATTCTAAAAATTAAACAAACTTGACTCACACATGGGGGAAATGGGTTAGGACTAGCAAACTCTTTTCGTATTTCCTAAGTCAAATCAAATTCAAAACTTCAAAAATAAAAATTTCTTTAAAGAATTTTGATTCACTTTGAAAAATCTTATCCTATAGGATTATCCTTAGGAATTAATTAGGGTGAATGAAGTTACATGCTTACATCACTTTATTTCTTTCCAAGCATGCTAAGTGTTGTATGTCATATAAAATCATACATTCATATCTTTTAAAAAATTAATTAAATGAAATATTTCCTTTTATGTCAAATTGCATGTTTCGGCTAAAGTAAGAATACGAGTGGATATTATCACTATTAAATCAAAAATTATTTCAAAAAACCCATAAATCAAAGATCATAAATGAAGGTATGCTACTTATAAATACTCATAAGCTTGCATGTGATTATAACATAAAATGTGTATTATGTGATTTTCTTCTCTCTTCTTAACATAGATTTGAATAGGATTTGCAAAGTGTATAGTTCATTTGAAAAGAACATACCACTTGCTTAAATCCATTCCTATCTACTTCTATGTTAGGGCCTAAGAAGGATCTTTACATTCACACATGTAAATTGCATAACCAAATCAAACACAAAAATCTTTTGCATGACTCTTCTTCCATTAATTTTTTTTGTACATGCACATGTATTTAAGAAAAGTGGTATATTAATCTAGACATCTTGGGGTTACAAGGCCTTAAGTAGCCCCAAGTAGGTCTTGTACCTTACACCCCTAGTGTAGAAAATAATGGTGTCGTACTCACTTATGTCTTTCATACATGTAAATGTAATTTGATTAGTGGATAAAAGAGTATTTCTTTTCTACTTAATAAAAACATGCATTCATTCAATATCCAAATTTTCCTAAACAACATCTCTTTGCAGTCATCATTTTAGGTGTGCTAAAGTTTGTGTTTGCATGTATAGATATGCTTAGGATTATTCATGTGCATGGTATACATGTTGGAAAGAAATAAATGGTTGTGTTATGTGATAGTAATTAACCTTAACTAATCTTAAGATTCCTTTCTTATTGAATAGGTTTATTTAGAGCAAATCTAAACTTAGGGTTAATTAAAACACATAATAAAGCATTCACTAAAAAAATCACTAATGAATCTACCTTATAAATTACTTAAGGTAGGGACCAAAGAGAAGTTATTTTCTCTTTTCCTCTCTTTACAATATTTAGTACATTTCATTCAAACCAAATCAAATCATTAAAATAGAATTGATAAATCAACTAAATCACTTAAAAAAAAACCACCCTCTAAGTTGAATCCTTCACACTTAGAAAATTACAACCTTAAAGCCTAGCTAAGACGTGTCACACAAGCCTTAAATTATACACGCATTAGGCTAAGTAACCATTTCTAGCTCTATGTTAGGACGATGCATTGTTTGATGCCTAATTTTGTTTTGTGATGTAATGTTTTAGACAAGATGTTAGGTTGTATGTGCGTAGATTGGATGATAGGATGGTCTTAGCCAAATCATTTTTTTTATAGGGGATTGTGCTTAAGGGGTGATGTAATAAAAATATTAATGTTTTTGTTGTACAGGTTGCTTATACCCCTAAGCATAATCTAAATTAGGATAGTTGGACTTGGTTACCCATGTGTGGGGTGCTAAGTCCAACTTATTCATATACATGCTTGGGTTGTGTGATATGTTTAGCTAATCTCTATTTTACAGGTTTAGTTAGATTTACTTTTCCCATTTTCATGTAAATTTGCAATTAAGATTTTGAATGAATGTCATAGAGGATTAGAATGAACATTGGTCATAAGACGAAGTCTTATGTACCATGTGAAGCCTTGGAGCAAACTACATCCCAACCAACTAAAAGGAAGAAAGAAGTGAAGAAAAGAAAGAAAAAAAATGAAGAAAGGAAGAAAGAAGAATGAAGAATGAAGACCCCCATAACATAATTTCATTTTAATTGTAATTATTCATCTGTAATCTAGGTTGTATAAGGGTAGAGCTCAGTTGCCCTTTTTTTCAAGTTTTTGTGGTGGAACAAGACCAGATCAGCCTCTTATTCCTTTGCGCTAGCTTTATAAAAGTGTTTGATGTTTGTTTAGTTTATGCATTTAGATGGCATGATTTTCTTAGTTTCTTCAACTATTTGATGAATGGCCTGGATGCGATTAGGCTCTTAGGAAAAATTAATTTTCTATCCAATTAATCAACTCAAATTAAAATTAACAACTCATAACCTCACCTAAAGCCTAGGACATAAATCTAGATAAAAGATTTAGCAACCCCTTAGCTGGATGTTGTATGTCTCACATCATGTATAAAAATAATTTTTTCACTCTTGCTTATGGAGGGCTTCCACCTTTGCTAGAGAACATGGCTTGACCATTGAGAGCCATGGTGAAAATACACCTCCTTCTTACTAATTTTGGCCCCAACCAATTTCTCATGCATTAGGCATATGAATCGCATAGTTTGTGTCAAATAAATTATCCAAAAAGCAAAATAAAACTTAACAAAATTTGTATTAGATTTAAGTCATTATTCATGCCCTACATGATCTAGTCTCTTAGAGAGTGTGTTTAAGGACTTAGTCTTCTTTTCTAAATAAACAACAAACTAGCTATCTTGTAAAAGCATAAGACTTGCCTACATGTATTTAAAATCATAGGAGGTTAGTTGGTACCCCAGGAGTAAAGTCAAATGGTTTACCCTCTCATGCAGAGGTAAACTATATACCCATTTTAACTTTAGATTTAGGTCGTGCCTTGGCCCTCGCCAAGACTCCCTAGATTTAGGATCCAAGGTTACTATTTTCTTTTTTGGTCTACAAGCATAAATCCTCACCTCTTAGCTTTTTTTATGATCTTGTATTATGGAATTGTAAGCCTTAGATTTCTAATAAAAATCTAACTCAAACATATAAATCCTCTTCAAATTTCAAAAATATAAAGCTCAACCATAGGATAGTTCGAGATGTTTATTAGGCTTCCTAGTATCATAAGTATCCCATACTCATCCCTCATTGGTTTCGATAATAACTCTCTCTTTTTGATCAATCCCACTTGATCTTCCAAAAATAAACCAATTTGTTGATAGTCCTATCTTTAAAATCTTTGGAGACAATGATCATTTACCTTAATCGAGAGTATTCTTAAGGAATCTCATTCCTTAAGATGTAATTAATTATGGGGGCTTACTGCCATAGGGAACTTAACGATCCCAATATAAAATAAACCTTACTTTACTTTTTCATGTAAAGTAAGGAAAGAATCTTTGGTACATTTAAAGACCCATTATCCTTAGGAGTTCTTATTAGGTGATTAGGTCCATTGTAGGATGGTGACTTCTGTCTCTCGAGATAGTACATCATTCCTCAATGTCATACCCGATCACCTTAATAAGAACATCTGTGGATCTATGTGGTGTCCAACAAAGCGTATTTTTTGTATTCATTTATTTCAAGATAGATGAAGACAACAAAAATAATTCACCACAGATTTTTCTGGCGACTCCACTGGGGATGGTTCCTCTCTCCATCTTTGATAAATGATCGTTATCTCCAAGTATCGATAGTGGATTTGTATTTCATATAAGTTTGAGATTATATTTCTTTTTTCATTGGCACTTAGTTTATTTTATTCTTAAGCTAAGCTAGCCAACATCCTTTAGGATTTAGGGCATCACTCTGTGTAGGTCTTAAAACCCATGTTGGGTCCCCCAATAGGTGAAAATAAAATTTAATAAAAAAATAACTAAAGACTTCCTCCTTACGATTTCTATGGTAAGGAAAGGTTCATTCCAAAAATAAAGGAAGAAAAATAAATCCTTTATATAAAAACATCATTTTCCAAAAAGAACTTTTTCAAAAAGTTCACACAATAAAATATTTGATCAAAAAGTTTCATAACTTAACCTCAAGATTGTTACATGTAGGACCTTTTCAAAAATAAAAGCTAAGAATCATCTTTCAAAAAGTACAAATGAACATCCTCATTCAATTTATTGAATGAAGATTTCATTTCTAAATAAAACAAAGATCATCTTTCAAAAATCACAAATGAACATCTTCATTCAATATACTCAAATATATTGAATAAGGATTTCATTTCTAAATCATCTTTTCAAAAAGCACATAAGAACATCCTCATTCAATATACCCAAATTTATTGATGAAGATTTTATTTTCAAACAAAATCAAAAATCATCTTTTCAAAAATCACAAATGAACATCCTCATTCAATATACCCAAATTTATTGAATGAAGATTTCATTTCTAAACAAAATCAAAAATTATATTTTCAAAAAGCACATATTTGAAAATTAATACCCTCATTCAATATACTCAAATTTATTGAATGAATATTTTATTTCCAAATGGAATCACATCATAAAATTGAAACTTTGTTTCAATATATCTTACATGTGTTGAAGTTGGAGTTTCTTCCCTTTTCAAAAATTACAAATTTGAAGATAAGCCTCTTCATTCCATATGTCCAAACTTGTTGGATGGAGGCTTTATCTCCAAACAAAATCACATCATTTGAAACTCCACTCAACACATCTCACATGTGTTAAGTTGGAATTTTCCATCTTTTCAAAAAAGTAATAAATCACACACAAAAAACTTCATCTTTGAAACATGAAACAAAATTGACTTCCATTTTACATACCCAAATTTGTAAATGGAAATCTCCTTTGCAAAAATCATAAAAGTAAACACATTTGGATTTTCATTTACCGTGCACAAATTTGCTAAGTGAAGATCCTCTTTTCAAAATCAAAACATAAAAATTAAACACATTTGGATCCTTTATTTAACATACCTAAATTTGCTAAGTAAGGATACTCTTTTCAAAATCATAAAAATCAAACACATTTGGATTCTTTATTTAACATATCCAAATTTTCTAAGTAAAAATCTTCTTTTTTTCAAATAAAAAAAATCAAACACATTTGGATTCATTATTTAGCACACCCAAATTTCCGAAGTAAAGATCCTTTTTTCAAAATTATAAAAATCAATCACATGTGGATCCTTTATTTAGCATACCTAAATTTGCTATGTGAAGATCCTCTTTTCCAAATTTATAAAAAAATCAAACAAATTTGGATCCATCATTTAGCACATCCAAATTTGCTGAGTGAAGATCTTCTTTTCAAAAATCATAAAAATCAAACACATTTGGATCCCTCATTTAGCACATCCAGATGTTCTAAGTGAAGATCCTCTTTTTCAAAAATCATAATAAATCAAACACACTTGGATCCTTTAGTTAGCACATCAAAATTTGCTAAGTAAAGATCTTCTTTTTAAAAATCATAAAATTAAAATACATTTGGATCCTTCATTTAGCACATCAAAATTTTCTTAGTGAAGATCCTCTTTTCAAAAATCATAAAAAAATCAAACACACTTTGATCCTTTATTTAGCAAATCCAAATTTTCTAAGTAAGGATCATCTTTTCAAAAATCATAAAAATCAAACACAATTGGATCCTTTATTTAGCATACGCAAATTTGTTAAGTAAAGATCCTCTTTTCAAAATGTCAAAGTTCAAACACCCTTGAATTCTTCATTTAGCATACCTAAATTTGCTAAGTAAAGATCATCTTTTTAAAACATAGAAATCAAACACATTTAAGATTCTTTATTTAGCATACCCAAATTTGCTAAGTAAGGATCCTCTTTTCAACAATCAAAATAAAAACATTTGGACTTTATTTAGCATACACAAATTTGCTAAGTAAAGATTTCATTTTCAAATTCACACATGATTCACATCATGAGCAAACAAACAAAAGAAGAAAATTGTTTTCAAACAACTCATTTAGCATACCCAAATTTGCTAAGTGAGTAATCCCCAAACAAAATTAATTGACCCTTTATTTTAACATACTCAAATTTGTTAAATGAAGGGTCTCCAAACATGAAAATCAAATTCAAATATAAACCAATGGAAGCATCAAAATCTCTTCAAAATATTTAAACCCATTTTTAACATACACAAATTTGTTGAAAATGGATTCTAAACTCAAAAATCTCCTCTCCAAATCAAAATTCAAAATCTCTCTCCTAAATTCAAAGAGCCACACTTAACATATTCAAATTATTGAGTGTGGGTTCAAATTCTAAATCGAAATTCAAAAAGTTAGCAAAATACAAAAGCAAAAAAATCTGATTTGAGTTTATTTTCAAAATGTAGAATTTCAACTCAGTTTCAGTCAATTTTCACTCAGTTCAGTTCAGTGTGAATGGAAGCTCAGAAGTATGTCTTCACTTTTCCTTTTGGGATGGATTTGGCCTCTGACCGAGCCAGCCTCCCATAGATTGACTTTGCCCATCTCATTCACTTTGGCTAAGAATTTGAGGGGGCCAGGATCACTTGTGAGCCCTCACGACCGTCAGCAGGAGTATGGTGACCAGGCAGAAGCTGGCCATCCATATTGAGATGTCTTCTCATTCTGAATTTTTCTCACTGAAGAGGAAGGTTGTGGTAGTTCCCGTAACAGTTGCAGTTTCAACACCTGTGCATTCAGTTGTTCCCATTACTGCCCCAGCATTGGCTAACACCCACTCGTTGGCTTCTTACAAGGGGAAGGCTCCCCTATCTTCAAGGATAGTCTCCCCTACCTACAAGATAGGGTCAGTTCCCATACTACTCCTCCAAGTAGAACTCAGTGTCGTAACAGGTGCCGTAAGATCAAGCAGCATCATGTGTGCATAGCTAAGGAGTTGGAGGCAATTCTCAAGTTTCAGTAGGTGAGTTACCTAGGATAGTTTCTCCCTTGATTACATAGAATAATTTCCACCCTCTCTCTTGATCTGATGGAGAGGAAGATGTTAGGAGGTTTATAGTGTCACCTCTACCTACAATTCAGTATGAGGCTCCTATCAGATATAGGAAGAGGTTGTACACCAGCTTTAGGATAGTTCTGTGCTGAGTTGATGAGGTTTACGGATGGTCAGAGTCTGAGGCCCAATTTGATCTACCATCGGTCATCCCTCACAACATGGGCAAGCACATCAGATAGGAGAGGGCCAGAGAGGCCCATGTATCAATGCATGTGAGCACCAGGGAGAGGCGAAGGTATACCAGACATTCAATTGCCTCAGCCCTTATATATTTTTTTGATTAGCGTGCTACCTGTGTCGGTCAAACTGACAACATTCTATTGACCGATTCTACTCACCATGGGAGGAGGGCTCCCGCACAGAGAGAGTAGGTTGTGCCTCCACTACACCACTCTACTCCACATCCACCATCTCTCGTGTAAGTTCCATCTTCCACAGTTTCATCAAAAGCAATAAAGGCAGCATCTAGGGAAAGGAAAGAACCACTTGTGATCCGGCTATGACCAAGAGATCCCATTTCACCTACACCATGAGATGGTGAGCTCTCTGCCGCCTCCTACTCGATTGGTGAAGAGGAATGGCGACCTTAATTATAGTTGTGCCATCACCACCACCCATGTAGATCATGGAGTTAGTGGTTAGAGAGAAGGAACATTTCATTTGCCCCATGGTGACATATCCTCCTAGGAGTACCACTCCACCTAGATCTAGTGATATTTGTGAGCATATATCCTCCAATGAGGATAGTCCTCACAAGATTAGCCCTTCAGTAGCAGCAGAGGTTAGATGTATCTCTCTTCATGATAATAATCTTACCATCGGTCAGCCAAGATCATTTGTACCTGCTCAGTTGGACTGCTCCTTAGATGATATTATGACACAGTATCTGGTTTAGAAGAAGGAAATCCTAAGGTATGATTGGTCTAACATAGAGGAAGAGAAAGTTAGCTTTGATTCCAACGAAGATAATTTGTTGGAAGATTCAGCATGAGTGAATATGATTGATACTAGGGGTTCCCTCCTTCGGGATCAGCAGAGTTTGGAAGGTGTTGCAGTTGAACAGGATGACATAGCCTATTCGACCCAATACAACCTTCAACAACTTAAACAAAAGGATGAACAAATTAAAAAAATAGGAAAGATGCTTGAAGATTTGCTTGTAGTAGTTTTGGTACTTCAGGATCAAGCCCTAGATGTGCATCCCACTATTACAGAGATTGATCAATAAGAGTTGTTGCATGTCTTGGACCAAGCCAAGATTTCACCTCCAGTAGAGCATGACAGCACTAGCTTGTATAATAAGGTAGTGGATAATACCTCCACACAGGAAAAATATGTTAAATTCATGGTTGAACAGCAAGTGAGAGAAGCATTGGCGCAAGCCTGAGGAGGATCATCAGTTCCAAAGGGTTGACCCTACCCAGAGGAATTTGATGCCATCCAATATCCTAAGGGTTTTGTGCCACATTCTTTCAAGAGTTTTGATGGCAACGGGAACCTAGGCCGGCACATAGCGCACTTTAGGGCCAGTTGTTGCAATGCTGGTGGTAGTGATGCATTACTATTCCATCTTTTTATCAACTGTTTAGCAGGCATAGCCTTTGATTGGTATTCCCCAACAGTTTAGTGAAAACTTTTGAGTTGGAGCAACTCTTCACTAAGAGGTTTGCTGGAGCTCAATAAAGGGTGACTATGGGTGAACTTTTTGTAGCACAACACTCCGGTGAGTCCCTCATTGACTATATTCTTAGATGGCATAACTTGAGTATAAAATGCGAACCACAACTATCTGAATAGCATGCCATTGAAATTCTACTAAACAATATTCATGGCCCGGTCGCCTTCATGCTCAAAGGTTTTACCATCAGGATATTTGAGAAGTTAATCAACAAGGCATCTAGTCTACAAGGAGAGGCTGAATAGTTATCTTTTCAAGATCAATCAATAAATCCAAAGCCATAGAAAATTAATGAGAAGAAATTAGGGGTAGTAGCAGCATTGGACAAGGGGAAGCAACTTGCTAGAGAGCAGTATGAGAGAACTCGAGCTCCACAACCATCACTTCCACCTCTTCTACCACTGCCTAGGCCAACCTATCGGCTGCCACAATAGCCTCCATGGCCTTCACTGCCTCCTCCTCAGCCATGCTCATAACAGCGGTACACATACCCACCACTAGGTAGCTACCATTCACCTACTCTTTTGGATAAACTAAATGAAACTTATTCATTTAAGAGGAAGATAGTGAAGAAAATCTTTAAGAACTTCTTAAAAAAACCTGATTTTCAGTTACCCAAGCCTAGGAAGCCGGAGGAAGTGGGCAGGAGCAATGATCCTAACTTTTGCCCCTATCACCGCATGCTAGGCCATGTTTTGGAGGATTTCTTTACATCCAAGGAATGGATTGAGCATAGTTACAAGTCAGGTGCTATAGTTATCCTAAAGGAATACCTAGTGGAACAACCATCTAGTTTCATTAGGGTAATCCTTGGGGATACATGTGATCCTCTTAAAACCAAAGAAGGTTGGGATATCTCCTTATCTCGAACCTCTAAAAGATTATTTCAAAAATCAAGAAACTTTCCTTGCAGGTGCTTGAGGTAGCTTGAATCTCCAACATCAAGGAAGGTTCACAAGTTGCCAAAGACAACTTGGAAAAATGGAAGCTCAGTAGTAGCAATAGCCCATACTAGCTCGAGATAGCCAAGTAGCGCAACCACCAACTGAGCCCAACCTCCATTCCACCGTTATAGCTACTACTTCAGCTGCCACTTCTTCTTCAGCTAGCTCTTCTTCTATTAGACATCTTGTACTGATGGATGAGGGCATCAAATCCCTGACCTCACTTAGTTTATTAGATTTATACTATGTATCTCCTTCTAAATCTAAGAAATTAAGGAATAAAACTAGTTTGAATTACATCTGTGTCACTTATGATGGGTTGTTTAATTCTACTCTTATAGAAAACTCTTCAAGTTTAAATAATAATTATAATAACTCTGATCTTCCTCTTTCTGATTCAGAGATGAACTTTCCTTCTCTGAATAATACGGGTTCTCCTCTTGAGATAGACTTGGAATCATCTAATTTTGAGGGTCCTATAGGAGAAGTTGTAGGTGAGCTTGATGAGCAGTTAGAATCTTCCACTAAACCACCACAAGTGATCACCGAAGTTAACCTTTGTAGGGAAAATATTCTAGCTCCTAAGGCTACACCTTAAGATAATGGGGAACAAGTTATTGGCACTAATGAGTAAGAAGCCCCTCCACAGGATGCTCCACCCATGGATATGCTTATGAAGAATCAACCTAGAGTTAATTATAATGTCCTCACTCACTTAAGAAAGTTGCCAGTTAAACTAAACATATATGACACCCTTATCTTATCCAAAGAGATGAGGAAATTATTAATCAAGGCTCTTCTTGATGCAGAGATATGCTTAGCTCAATTGAACGCTGTTGGAGAGGAGGCACATTATTCAAGAGAAGCCTAGGGATTCATATTCATAGATGAAGACCTTCTTCTGGGGGACATGGGGAACAACCGTCCCCTCTACATCACAGTGGATATGGGCAGATTAAAACTTTCTAGGGTTTTAGTTGATCTAGGTGCATCGATGAACATTATGAGTCTAAGACCCTTACCTATTTGAAGATTGACATCTCTACACTCTGAGGAGATCGGATGACATTGAGAGGATTCAATGAACAGGGTGAGTGGGCTTTAAGCTCCATAGTCTTACCTTTGGAAATAGGTGACTGGAAGACTGAAGGAAAGTTCTACATAATTGATTTGAATACTTCATTCACTGCTTTGTTTGGTATGCCTTAAATACACTAGAATAAGATGATTCCATCCTTCCTTCATCAGTGCATCAAGTTCAGAAAGGATGGAATCAAATACTGTGTTAAAGGAGATGAAAGCCATTTTTAATTAGAGAGGTCAAAATATATGAAGATGCGACCTGCTATCTTCTACAAAACACATTTTCTCGTGAACTTGGTCAAAATTTAAATACAAAAGAAAAAGAAAAAGAAGCAAAAGAAAAAAGAGAAAAAGAAAATAAAAAGGAAAATACAAGTGAACGAGAAAAGGACATCAAGGAAGAGGTCGAATTGCATATTACATTGCACCCACAGTTCGTTCCACCATACGAACATATGGGTAGGATGACTCAACCTCCACCAGGTAGAGAGGCGGGGCAGACAGAGAAAATTCCAGGGAAAGATCCCTGGTTGGCCACCCGGCCAGGGCATGTCTAGTTCATAGGAGTACCCCTTCTATTCACATAGACTTGGAATCCAGCTCGGAGGTTGGGTCTCATGTGATTAGCATATCGGCCAACCCCTCTCAACGGGATTCATTGGAGTTGACACTTGAGCTAGATAGTGATGAAGACTAGGCCTCCAAGTAAAGCACAAATGTATTCAAATCAGGTTTATGTAAAATTATTAGGAAGCAGTTGGGATTTTTAGCTCTAACCTCACTTTCATCTCAAAAAGTTGAAGGTTTAGTAGTTAAGGAAGTCCCTACGTATTTCATGAATGTCAAGCCGAAGAGATTCCTATTGGGATCATCATCCTCAAGTCTAGAAGCTAATGTAGAATTTGAGGATAATTCATATAAAGATTTAATGGAATTATCTTTTGATTGGTACTCACCTTATGTTCATAATCTTGTAAAGGAAGGTTTGATTTCTTATACTTGGTCCAAGCACAGGTCAGAGTATTTTGAGAAGTTGTGGAAGAACAGAGGTAGGGATGCACAATCAGGATTAGGACTAAGATTCGGTACAGTGGGTCTAGTCAATGATGACGATTACTACTTAGTTTACACCAATCATCTGGAGTCTGATAGGTTCTTTTCAAACCACACTAACTCTTATGAGAAAGTGTGTTTAGAAACTTCAGATGATCTCCAACTCAAAAATGCACCTCTAGAATTTGAAGAGGAGATCCATTCAACTATTAACAAGCTTAAAAAAATCAACTTCAGGACGGAAGAAGATCCATGCCCAACATACATCAATTCTCTACTAAATGAAGAAGAAACCAATGACTTAGTTAGGCTATTAATTAAGTTTAAGGACTGCTTTGCATGGAGTTATGAAGAGATGCCCATATTATCTTCTAACATAGTAGTCCATAAACTAGTAATAGACCATAGCGCTAACCATATCAAGCAAGCTCCTAGATGCATGCGATTAGAAATCGAATAACATGTCATTTTTAATGTTAAGAAACTGATCGATACTGGTTTTATCAAGGAAGAAAAATATCATACTTGGTTAGCCAGTGTCGTGCCAATTAAGAAAAAGAATGGCCAAATTCGCATATCCATCAATTTTAGGGATTTAAATAAAGCATGTCCTAAGGATGAATTTCCACTTCCTATACTAGGATTAATGGTGGACATTGTCTCATATAATGCAATATTCTCCTTTATGGATGGGTCATCTGGCTATAACCAAATCAAGATGGCCCCCGAGGGTGAAAGAAACACTACTTTCTGAACCCCGATTAGAATCTATTATTATAAGGTCATTCCTTTCGATCTTAAAAATGTTGGTGTTACATACCAATGGGTCATGACTCATATCTTCAACGAACTCATTCATCATGAAGTTCAAAACTATGTTGATGATCTAGTAGTCAAAAGCAAAGAAAAGGAAGACAATCTCTTTGACTTGAGAGTAATTTTTGAATAGTTAAGATAATTTAACCTCAAAATGAACCCCCTGAAGTGTGCATTCAGAGTAGCTTCAGGGAAGTTCCTTGGGTTTGTTGTCCGACACCGAAAAATAGAAATAGATTTAGAAAAGATCAAAGCTATCTTAAAAATGACACCCCCTAAAATTTTAACTCAACTCAAATCTTTCCAAGGGCGGTTGGCATATCTAAGATGCTTTATCTCCAATCTATCAGGAAGATGTAAGCCATTCTCAGCACTTGTCCAAAAGGATGCCAAGTTGAAGTGGGATGAAAAGTGCCAATATATCTTTGAAGACATCAAACAATATTTGGTGAAGCTGCCAGTTCTAGCAGCCCTTATTCCAGGCATTGATCCTCTACACTACTGTATTGGATGACTCCCTTAGCGCTATCTTGGCCCAAGCCAATGATGAAGGGAAGGAGAACGCTCTCTACTACCTCAACCATCATCTAATCTCTGCTGAAGAGAACTACCCACTTATTAAGAAATATTGCCTAGCTTTGATCTTTGCATCACAAAAGCTATGGCACTATATGCTTTTCATAAGGTGAACTTGAATTCAAGAATCAGTCCATTGCAGAATCTCATGACATGGTCGACGTTATCTGGACAATTGGCACGTTGGTCCATGACTCTCTCGTAATTTGTTATTACATTCCTTACCCATCGCGGTGAAAGGATAAACCTTGGTTGACAATCGCCACTGGGAGATATATTTTGATGGCACAGCTTCCTTTCAAAAAGGAGAAGAACCATGATCTACTCTTCTAGGAAAAGTATGGGCAAGAATAGTTCTCTTAACTACAGATCACAATGTGATGAGATTCTTATATTATCTCTCCAATCCATGCACCAACAATGAAGCAGAGTATGAGGCTTTGATTACTGCTCTAGAGTTAGCTATTATAGTGTGTGTTAAAAGTATCAACATCTACGGGGATTCTCAGCTGGTCATTAACCAGATTGCTAGATCCTATAAGGTTCTAAAACCTAAGCTTCATCACTACCACGAGTACACCATGAAGTTATTGGCCCAAATCCTTAAGGTCACCATCTACAAGGTCCCTCGAGGAGAGAATGCAGTAGCAGATGCTTTGGCCAAACTTTCCAAGAAATTAGCATGTCCGAAAGATGAGTCCATTCCAATAAGGGTTCAAAATAGACAAGTCTTATCCTTTATTGACGCTGAATTCATCGAGAGACTTTCTCTTGAAGGGGAGGCTATCATTGCCAATAAAGATAGGCTAGATTGGAGGCAACCATTGATGGATTACTTGACTAGAGGCAAACTATCTTAAGAAAAGTCACAAGCCCATCAGATGAAACAGAGAGCTCTCTCCTATGCTCTCATGGATGTCACCTTGTACCGACGGTCTTTTGATCAAATGTGGTTACACTATTTGGACAAACACAAAGCCCATAAGATCATGACCAAGGTACATTTAGGTCTATGTGGAGCACATCAATTTGGTTTGAAGATGAAAAAAAAAGATCAAGAGACTAAGATACTACTGGCCTTCGATGATCATAGACTGCATGGATGTAGCTAGGAGATGCCATCAGTGTCAGGTATACTGTGTGGTCCTACATCAACCACCTAATATTCTACATCCTACATTGGCCTCGTGGCCATTTGAGTATTGGGGTATTGACATTGTGGGTCTGATTGATCTTCCTTCTTCTAAGGGTCATTGATTCATCTTAGCTACCACCGACTACCTTTCCAAGTGGGTGGAGGCAATCCCACTCAGAGAAGTCACAGCTCAACATGTACTCCAGTTTTTCAGGAACCATATCATATATAGGTCCAGAATTCCTCGATGAATTATATCCGATAATGTTACTACATTCAAGAGCACTAAGATCAACAGCTTTGCCAAAAAATATGGTATAGATTGGAGATGCTCCACCATCTACTACCCTAGAGAAAATGGCCTAGCAAAAGCATTCAACAAGACTCTCGTCCAGATAATAAAGAAGATACTTGACACAACAAGCGATAATGGCATGAGCAGTTAGTTGAAGCTTTGTGGGCATACCGCACCACATATAGAACTCCAACTCAATCTACCCCATTCTCCTTAGTGTATGGGTCCAAAGCCATTTTTCTATTAGAAGTTCAACTCCCATCGCTAAGGATAGCAATGGGTAGTAAAATCACTACAAAGTAGAATGCTAAGTTGCGATTAGAAGAGCTCGAAGGTTTAGAGGAGAGATGCTTACAGGCATGCTAGAATCTCTAGTTGTATAAGGCCAAGATGATTCAAGCTCACAACAAGCTAGTCCACCCTAGAACTTTTCAAGTAGGAGAACTTGTTCTAGTTCTAAGGAGACCAATTATTCCTCGTCAAAAGATGGGAGGCAAGTTTGAACCCACTTGGGAAGGCCCTTTCGTCATAAAAAAGGCCTACCAGGGAGGATCTTATTAGCTTATTAATTGTAAAGGGGAACATCTAATACTTTCAATTAATGGGCTCTATTTGAAGAAATATTATCCATAAAATTATGTTTGAAAATAATTCTATCATAAAAAATTTCATTACAATTCATCAAAATATTCTCTTCATTTGAAGCATTGTTTGCTTATTTGTGAATCTGCATGATGTGTTTAGGGTAGGTATAAGAGAACTCAATAGACATCATATCCCTCTTTCACAACATGAACATAATTAAACAAGATATCCCAGTGCTATTAGAATAAGTGTGAGAGAACCTAAGAGGCATCCTATTTCGACTAGCATGACTAAGTTAGGTGTAAGACAACCTAAGTGGCATCCTTTCTTCGTAGAATCATAATTGTCATTTATGGCACCATTTCATCAAATTTTCCAACGCTACTAGAATAGGTGTGAGAGAACCCAAGAGGTATCCTATTTTCACTAGCATGACTAAGTTAGGTGTAAGACAACCCAAGCGGCATCCTTTCTTTGTGAAATCATAATTTCCATTCATGGTACCATTCCATCAAATTCCCCAGCACTACTAGAATATGTGTGAGAGAACCCAAGAGACATCCTATTTCGACTAGCACAACTAAGTTAAGTGTAAGTAAACCCAAGCGGCATCCTTTCCTGGTGGAATCCCAACTGCCATTCATGGCACCATTTCATCAATTCCCCAGCATATTTTATGACAGGTGTGAGAAAACTCGAGAGTCATCCCAATCCTTCTAACACAAACACAAATAAAAAAAAACACATATCTTTTATCTCGAGCTATTTTGATGTGGGAGCAAGCCCCTTGTGGCACTCACTCATTAGGTGCTCTAGGTCAGGCTGACATGTTACCTTACTAGTCTATCAACCCGATGGTCATTTATCTAGCGGATGTGAGTCCCCGTGCTTTCTTACTGACTTGACCATTGCAAATCGATGAGCACCTTGCTAGTTTGGTAGGCCTTGCTGTGCAGCCAGTAAACTATCTCATGTTCACTCTATTTAAGAGGAAGTAAGCCTGGAAGCTTTCTTCTTAAACTAGTCATCATGCTCTGACTAGGTCGAGTATATTTGAGGTGTTGGATAAGTCCCCCAATGACTCCTTTCCTTTTGACTACTCTTGTGTTGATATAAGTCCCCTAGTGGCATTCACTTAATAGTCATCTTAGGTCAGATAGCACCTGTCAAGTTGAAGATAGACTATCTCGACAATTAGTTTTGTTATAGGAGGATGTGAGTCCCCGATGATTTCTTCCTAGGATGATTGTTGCAAACTAACAGGCACTTTAGGTTAGTTGATGATTGTTATGCTGACAGTGACTCACCTAGTGGATACACCACTCTTGGCAGATGTGAGTCCCCGAGCTTTCTCTCTGAGTTGGTCACTGAATACCTATAAACATTATCTTCTCCAGGGTTTTGGATAAAGCCCTTAGCGGCCCCTCCCCTATGTGCACTCTACTTGGATCACATCCTTTACGACCCCATTTAGACACTACCCAGGTTACTTTTAGATTAGACAATCCCCCTTTCCTAGTAGCCACCCCTGTGGTTGGAGAATTTGTTCAGCAGACGCATAGATTCTCCCTTGGTTCAATAAATTTGAGATAGGTCTAGGATGATATAAGTTCTTTCTCAGTATGATCCCTCACAAACCAACAGGGTCCATGATAAACAAACAAATTAATTAATTCACTTATTGATAAAGATTTCAAGTCTCTAGTAGCTCCTTTCCCAAGCAGGCATCCTATCTTTAGGGTAGTGTCAGCAGAACTCCCTATAGAAATTGCCTGACTACTCTTTAATATAGATCAGTCCCTGGGTCGGCACTTTCTCAGTAGTCACCCTTAGGTCGGGTTCAATCTATTTTACAATAAATAGGTTACCCCGGGGGTCATTTTTCTCTAAAAGATATAAGTCTACTACACATTTTTTTCTAGCATGACTGTCGCAAATTGACGGGTAGCCCTAGGTCAGGTTGACATATTACCTTGCTAATGTGTCACCCTAGTAGTCTTTTGGTTTAGGAAAGATGTGAATCCTCATGCTTTTTTTCCTGAATCAGATGCTGCAAACCAAAAGGCACCCCTTTGGTTGGATAGTTCTCCCCTCGACCGAGAAATTACTTCCTTTGGATTGGTAAATCTGTGTTAGATTAAGGCCAACGGCACCTACTCAGTGCAACCGATCACAAATCAATGGGATCCATCAAATATAATAAAAAAATGAAATTAACTTAAACTATCTTTGAGCTGATTTAAGTCCCCCAGGGGCATTCACTCAATAGTCAGCCCTAGGTCGGGTTAACATTTGCCTTACTAATGTGTCACCCTAGTGGTCTTTTATAGTGGAAGATGTGAGTCTCCATGCTTTCTACCCTGAATCTACCCGCTGCAAATCAAAAGGAAACCCCTTTGGTTGGATAGTCCTACTATGTGTATAGTAGACTACCCCTTTGGATTCATAAATATGAGCTGAATTAAGGCCGACATGGCCCCTACTTAGTGCAGTCCATCGCAAACCGATAGGGTCCATCCCAAAATTCAAAATTTAAAATCTGAAACAAATTCAACCATCCTCCCCAATGGAGTCCAATTAAATAAACAAAATAAATCCAATCAACCTCCCTAGTGGAGTTAAACTAAATCATACAAATCAAATCAATCCGCTTCTCTTCAATGAGATGCAAATCTTTCTAGTTCCCCCAGTGGAACCAATTCAATCCAACTTGAACTTGCTCCCCTAGTAGAGAGTTCACTTTCTAATCCCCAGTGGATCCCGAATTCTAATTCCCCAGCAAATTTCATAACCTCTTACTCCCGATGGATGACTTGAATTTGCTCCCCTAGGGAGAGTTCACATTTTCATCCCTGGTGGAGAACCAAATCACAAATCAACAAATCAAATCAATTTCTCCCTAGTGAGACGTAAATTAAATCAAACTTTTCATGCCCCAGTGGATGACTTAAACCTTTTCCCCTGGTGGAAGGTTTACATTCTCAATCCCTAAAAGATTCCTCCTTCACTCTCTTATGTCTTAGGCATAAGAAGAGTCACATTACACTAAGCTCTTGATTCCATCTACACCTATGATTTATCAGTAGTTTGTTTTTGTTAGTGCTTGTGATCGTTCGAGCATTGTTGATCACCTCGGTCAACACCAATACGTATGGTATGCCTTGTCAGTCACACCACACCTATTGGGCGACCTTTGTTGACCTGACTTTTGGAGTGAGCTATCAACTTCACCATCTTAGACATAAGACTCCTCTTCTTAGTCTTAAGACACTTCTAGTGATCAGGTGAACACTTAACCTAACTTTAAAGACTTAGAAGAGTTTGTCATAAGAATAAGTTATGCCTTAGGGGAGTTAAGAAAACTTGCCTACCCTATAGCTTGAACCAAATCCTAACTTCATTCTCTCAAGTCAAACATCAAATTCAAGTCAAACTTCAAATTCAAATTAACTTTAAATTCAAATCAACTTCAAATTCAAATCAACTTCACATTCAAACCAACTTCAAATCCAAATCAACTTCAAACTCAAATCAAAATCAATTCCAACTTAATTGATTTTCTCAAATCATCAAATCAATTCCAAGAACCAAATCATGAATCAATTCTAAATGATTGAAATCCATGATCAATTCTAAATCCAAAATCTTTCCTAAGCCATTTTGATTTCATCTAATGGACTTTGCTCCAATCAAATCCAAATCACTCCAAACTCAAAATATTTTCTCATAACCCATTTATATTCTCATTAATATTCATAAATATAAATGAAATATAAATTCAAATAACCAAAACTAAATTCAAAACTCAAACCCAAATCTAACCTAAATCCAACCTATACCCTTTCAAGTCAAGTTCTTAAACTTAACCAAATCATTCTTAAATCAATTCAAACCTTTTGAATTTCTCTCCAAATAATCAAACCTTCAATCACAAACCAAATATAAACACAAACTTCAATCATCAAATCAAAATCAAACTAACCCAAGTCAATCCCATATTCACCCTTTTGACTTGAAATTATCAAGTGAATCAAAACCCATTTGACTCCAAGTCACTTAAAATTAGATTTATACTTCAATCATAAGTCCATATGTGAGTTCAACCAAACTTTTCTCAAGCCTTGATCAAGCCAATTGACTCTCTTAGGCTCACTTGATCCAAAGTGAACTAAAGTACCTTTTTAAGCCAAATTCTAATCCAACCCAAATTAGATTGAACTAAGCCCATTTAAGCCTCACATTGTGAGCAACAATCATCTTAGGATGATCAATCACTCAAATTGGGTCAAACCAAGTCAAACCTAGCCTTTGACCAAGTCAACACTTAGCCTAAATAAAACTCAAACTAGCCAAAATCCACCATAGGCCAAATTAATTGAAACCATTGATCTAAACTAATTCAAGATCAATGATTGGACTTGATCAAGTCATCATTAGAGCCACACATAGGGAAATTGGCCACTTGACCATGTTGACCTAGTTTGACCTAAAAAGTCAAAATGGGTCAAATCTTGATCTAAGCCAAATTGATTGCAACCAGTGGGTTAAATTCATTCTAAATCACTTGTTGAACTTGACTAAAGCCTCAATTGGCCAACTAGACCCAACCTAGCCCAATTGATCACGAACCCAACTTGACCTAAAAGGACAAATCAACTTGAAATAAAATCAAACCAAAATTGATTGAAACCAAAGCTTGCAATACATTTCAAATGATCAAGCAAACCTAAACTAACCCATGACCAAACCTAATCAATAAATTGTCAACTTGACCCATTTGACCTAAGTGAACTCAAATGAACCAAAACCAAATATAAACAAAATTGAACCAAATCAATGATACCAAAATACTTCAAACAGTCATATGAACTTAACCCAACCCTTTGTTTGACCCAATTTGACCAATTGGTCAACTTGACTAAAGTTGACCCATTTTGAATGGGTCAACTTGAGCCAAATCACATCAAATCAATTCCAAATTAATTGAAATTTGGCCCAACCTATTTTTGAAACATCTTCAATCTGCTCAAATTAAAATCAAGGCCAACTGATCATTTTACCTTTGGGTCAAAGGGTAACCTATGGCCAAATTCACTTAGAATTTGCCCAATTCCTTTTCATGGCCACTTTGCATCCTCCTAGTGGACCATTTGGACACCAAGGGAGGTGGTGCACATGACCCAATGGGTTTGGGTCATTCATGACCCAACCCAAGGCCAAATTGACCCCTCCAATCAAAATTCACCACTTGGATCACCTCCTGCACTCACCTAGCACATGTGCATTTTCCCACCTTCACTCCTCTGCTAAAACTAAAGCACATGGTACTCCTAACAACCAAAATAGCCCAATCAATCTCCTTAATTTGATCAAAATTGGAAAGAAGGCTCTCAACCGTCTGATCCAAGTAGGGGGAGATATACTCCCCCACATTCCAACTCAAATGATGGACTCTGAATTCGATTGAGCCCTATGAAGTAAGAGCAAGCTTCTCCAAGCCTCTCCAAGCATTCCCAAGCTCCTTTAAATTTCCCTCTCTCGATTTTCTTCATTGTTGAAACAGTGGAGGCCTAAGGATTTTTCAACCTATTCAATTCTCCACCAAACCTCAATTCACTTTGCAAGCACCATTAGAGAGGGAAGTCGAGCTCACCCAAAGCTTTTCCCAAGTCACAAGCCATGGGGAGCCTCACTTCGATCAAAGCCACAAGCCATTAGAGGGAAGCTTGATTGATCAAGAAATCTACTTCAAATCTAGCCTTGAAACTTTCAAGAGAACTTTGTCTACACTAGACAAAGCTACCTCATCTGTTGGAAGCATCGGTGAAATCTTCCAATGAGGTATTATTCAAAACTGATCCTCATTTGAGTAATGCTTGGTCCTTTGTAAAGGGAATTGTAATCCCATTAAAATTCAACCATTGGATGTTCTTCCCTACACTTCTTGATGGTGTGTGATGAATCGTAGCCTAATTCTAGCTTAGGAAAGCTCGAATCAAGCCATGGAGGATGGGTGACCTCCGTCTCCTACAACTTAGGCAGGGATGAATGATGGGATATCCATCCCACATGTTTTGGATGGACAACCCTGATTAAAATGAGTAGATCCATGGACTTTAAAACCCCTTCCATCCTTTAATTTGTCTTGATTTTGCATGATGTGACAACATAAATAACCAATCCCATCAAGCCATGTGGATAGAGCGTGTCGTGTCAACAGTCCATGTGGAGTCGATGGGATTAATTAATTAATTAGGTCATTTAATTACTCATTAATCATAAAAACTTCATAAAAGATAAAATTTTAGGTTTATTTAGATTAAATCTAAACTTAGGGTTAATTAAATTACATAATAAAATATTCACTAAAGAAAAATCACTATTGAATCTACCTTATAAATTACTTAAGGTAGGGAGGAAAGAGAAGTTCTTTTCTCTTTTCCTCTCTTTACAATATTTAGTAACTAAATGTAGGTTCAATCTAACCAAATCAAATCATCAAAATAGAATTGATGAATCAACTAAATCACTTAAAATAAAACCACCCTCTAAGTTGAATCCTTCATACTTAAAAAATTCCAACCTTAAAGCCTAGCTAAGACATGTGACACAAGCCTTAAATGGCACACACATTAGGCTAAGTCAACATTTCTAGCTCTATGTTAGGGCAATGCTTGGTTTGATGCCTGATTTTATTTTATGATGTAATGTTTTAGATTGGATGTTAGGGCATATGTGCATAGATTGGATGATAGGATGATCTTAGTTTAATCATTATCTTCTACAGGGGATAGTCTTTAAGAGGCGCAGTAATAAACATATAATTGCTTTTGCTATACAGGCTGCTTATACCTTTAAGCATAATTTAAATTAAGACAGGTGGACTTAGTTACCCATGTGTGGGGTGCTAAGTCCAACTTATTTATATATATGCTTGGGTTGTGTGGTATGTTTAGCTAATCTTTATTTTACAGGTTTAGTTAGATTAACTTTTCCCATTTTCATATAATTTTGCAATTAAGATTTGAAATGAATGTTATGGGAGATTAGGATGAACATTGGTCATAAGACCAAGTCTTATGTACCATGTGCATCCTTGGATTAAACTACATCCCAACCAACTAAAAGGAAGAAAGAAGTGAAGAAATGAAAGAAAGAAAGAAAGGAAGAAAGAAAAATGAAGAATGAAGACCCCCATAACATGATTTCATTTTAGTTGTAATTATTCATTTGTAATTTGAGTTGTATAAGGGTAGAGCTCAGCTACCAATTTCTTTTTAGGTATGTACGGTGGAACCCAACCATATCAGCCTCTTATTCTTTTGCGCTAGCTTTATAAAATTATTTGATGTTTGTTTAGCTTGTGCATTAAGATGGCATAATTTTTCTAATTTTTTCAATTATTTGATGAATGGCATGTATGCGATTAGGCTCTTAGGGAAAAATAAATTTTCTATCCAATTAATCAACTCAAAATTAAAATTGATAACTCATAACCGCACCTAAAGTTTATGATATAAATCAAGATAAAAGATTTAGCAACCCTTTAGCTGGATGTTGTATGTCTCACATCATACATAAAAATCATCTTGCTTCACTCTTGCTTATGGAGGCTTCCACCTTTTCTTGAGAACATGACTTGACCTTTGAGAGTTATGATGGAAATACACAGGCTATGGGATTTCATATGCCTAATGCATGAGAAGATTGGTTATGGGCCAAAATTAGAAAGAAGTAGGTGTGTTTTCACTATGGCTCTCAAAGGTCAAGTCATTTTCTCTGACAAAAGTGGAAGCCCTCCATTAGCAAGAGTGAAGAAATATAATTTATGCATGATATGAGACATACAACATCCAGCTAAGGGGTTGCTAAATCTTTTATTATCTTGATTTATGCTCTAGGATTTAGGTGAGGTGATCAGTTATTTAATTTAATTTTCAATTGATTAATTGGATATAAAATTTATTTTTCCTAAGAGCCTAATCACATTTAGGCCATTCAACAACCATCAAATAATTAAGAAACTGAGAAAAGCATGCCATCCTAATTACGCAATAATAAATAAAACATCAATCAATTCATAAAATTCCCACAAAAAATAAGAGGCCGATGTGGTTGGGTTTCATCGCACAAACCTGAAAAGGAAAATGGGTAGCCGAGCTCTATCCTTATACAACCCAGATTACAAATGAATAATTATATGTGAAAAAGGAATTCATGTTATAGGAGTCTTTAGGTTAGGTTGACCAATTGGTCAAATTGGGTCAAACCATGGGTTAGGTCAAGTTTAAATGATCATTTGAAACCTATGGGTGTCATTGGTTTGGTTCAATTCAATTTAGATTTAGTTTTGGTTCATTTAGGTTCATTTAGGTCAAATGGGTCAAGTTGACCAATTTAACCCATTTGGCCTAATTGGGTTAGGTCATGGGTTAGTTTAGGCTTGGTTGATCATTTGAAATGTATTGTAAGCTTTGGTTTCAATCAATTTTGATTTGGTTTGATTTCAAGTTGAATTGACCTTTTAGGTCAAGTTGGGTTCACGATCAATTAGGCTAGGTTAGGTCTAATTGGTCAATTGAAGCTTTAGTCAAGTTCAACAAGTGATTTGAAATGAATTTGACCCATTGGTTTAGCTCATTTTGACTTTTTAGGTTAATTTGGGTCAACTTAAGTCAAGTGGCCAATTAGGCTTGGTTTGGCTCAATTGATGGCTTGATCATGTTCAATCATTGATTATGGATTGGTTTAGATCAATGGTTTCAATCAATTTGGCATATAGTGAATTTAGGCTTATTTAGGTTTCATTTGGGCTAAGTGTTGACTTGGTCAAATACTAGGTTTGACTTGGCTTGACCCAATTTCAGTGATTGATCATCCTAGGATGGTTGTTGCTCACAATGTGAGGCTTAGATGGGCTTAGTTCAAACCAATTTGGGTTGGATTAGAATTTGCCTCAAAAAGGTCCTTTAGGTCACTTTAGGTCAAGTGAGCCTAAATGGGTTAATTATCTTAATCAAAGCTTGATTCAAGTTTGGTTGAACTCACATATGGACTTATGATGGGAATATAAATCCAATTGCAAGTGATTTGAAGTCAAATGAGGTTGGATTCATTTGACAATTTCAAGTCAAAAGGATGAACATGAGTTTGACTTGGGTTAATTTGATTTTGGTTTGGTGATTATAATTTATGTTTATATTTGGGCACGTGATTGAAGGAATAATTGTTTGAAGAGAAAATTCAAAGATTTAGATTGATTTGAGAATGGATTTGGCTAGGTTCAAGGATTTGACTTGAAAGGAAGTAAATTGGATTTAAGTTAGATTTGGATTTGAGTTTTGAATTGATTTTGGTTATTTGAATTTATATTTCATTTATATTTATGAATATAAATGAGAATATAAATGGGTTATGAGAAAATCTTTTAAGTTTGGAGTGATTTGGATTTGGTTTGGGCTAAGTCCATAAGATAAAATCAAAAGGCTTAGGAAAGATTTTGGGATTTGAATTCAATCATGGGTTTCAATCACTTAATTTATAATTGATTCATGATTTGGATTTTGGAATTTGGATTTGAATTGGGATTTGAATTTGAAGTTTGAATTGATTTATGATTTGAGAAAATCAATTGAGTTGAAATTGATTTGAGATTTGAGAAAATCAATTGAGTTGGAATTGATTTGAGATTTGAAAACATCAATTGATTTGGAATTGATTTAAGATTTGATTAGAGAAAATCAATTGAGTTAGAATTGATTTAAGATTTGATTTGGATTAATTTGAAGGAGGGAGGCAAGGATTAGGTTCAAACTATAGGGTAGGCAAGTCCTCCTAATACCCATAAGGCATAACCTATTCTTATGACTAACTCCTCTAAGTCTCTAGGGTTAGGTTAAGTGTTCACCTAATCACTAGAAGTGTCGTAAGACTAAGGAACTCTTAGTATATAGAGGAGTCCTATGTCTAAGATGGATAAGTTGAGAGCTCACTCCAAAAGTGAGGTCAACATGCATTTATGAAGATATATGCTTCTATGTTAATGAATTGAAGATTAACATTGCCCTTCAGCATGTGATCTCTATTGAAGTGATATCAGACATCTATGTGTTCGGTGCATGAGTGTTGATTGTGATTCTTTGTTATACAAATAGCACAAGTGTTATCACACAAAATAGAAATTGTACCTACTTGTATCCCAAGTCAGGAAGTTGTTGCTTTAGCCATAAGACTTGGGCAATGTAGCTCCCATCATCTTTGCATTTAGATTTAGTAGTTGATAAGACAACAAAATGTTGTTTCCAACTAGACCAAGAGACTAGTAAGTGGCCCACAAACTGACACGTTCTTGAAGTACTTTTCTTATCAACTTTGCACCCTGCAAAATCATAATTAGAATATCCAACAAGATCAAAGGTTTTGCTATCATGAGGGTACCAAATTCTTAGATCATGTATACCAATCAAGTATCAAAAGATCTTTTTCACAGCTTTCAGATATGATTCTTTAAGGTCAACTTGAAATCATGCACAAAGATAAATACTAAACATGATATCAGGTCTACTAGCAGCCAAGTAAAGTAAAGAGCTAATCATTCCACAAAATAACTTAGGATCAATAGACTTACTAGAAGTATCCTTGTCTAATTGAGTGCTAGGACTCATGGGGGTGTTGATGGTCTAACAACTTTCTAATCCAAACCTTTTGATTAACTCCCTCGTATACTTGGTTTGACTTAGAAATGTGTCTTTTTGATCTTGCTTATCATTGAACCACACAAAATAAGTAAGCTTACCATCATGCTCATCTCAAATTCTTTGCTCATTAGTCTTGAAAAATCTTCACACAACAAAGACGTAGTATATCCAATTAATATATCATTAACATAAATTTGAATAAGAAGGATATCAGATTTTCTTCTCTTAAAAAACAAAGAAGTGTCAAAACATACTTTCAAAAAAAAAATTCTAAGAGAAGAGCTTAGTCTATCAAACCAATCACGAAGCACTTGTTTCAAACCTTACAAGGGTTTTTTTTTTTCAGTTTGTAAACATAATCAGGGTATAATGAGCTTTCAAATCCAAATGGCTATTCAAGAAAGACATATTCTTCTATGAATCCATTTAAAAAGGCTTTCTTGACATCCATTTGAATCATATTAAAACCTTTAATATAAGCAAAGATAAGTAATGCTTGAATAGCTTACAAATGTACAACAGGTGCAAAAGTTTCATCAAAATCAATGCATTCAATTTGATTAAAGCATTTAGCCACAAGTCTTGCTTCATTTCTAATAATGACTCCTAAATCATTTACTTTATTTTTGAAAACTCACTTTGTTCCAATCACACTTCGAGATGAGGGTCTAAGCACTAATTCCCAAACATTGTTCCTAGAAAACTAATTTAATTCTTTCTTCTTTACCTCAACCTAGAATTCATTAAAGATTTGTTCTTCTACATTAGTTGGTTGAGACATGAAAATGAAGGTTGTATGGCTAAGCTCTCTTATAACATAATTCCTAGTCCTAACACGTACAAATGGGTCTCCTATGATCAAATCTCGAGGATGACTAAATACATATCTCCATTATTTAGTTAGTCTCCCCCTAGCTTCCTCATTTTCTTACAAACCCAAATTATTAATCTTAGGCACTAAATCATCTTCATTTATAGATTCTTTAGGAGTTAAAGAGATTGTAGATTCATGACAAATAACATGAATTGACTCTTCTACCAATAGGGTCTTCTTATTGAAGATTTTATAAGCTTTTCTTACAAAAGAGTAACCCAAAAAACAAATTCTCTTATCTGACTTAGAATCAAAATTTTTTAAATTATTCTTCTCATTATTTAAGATAAAGCATTTATAATAAAAAACATGCAAATGTGATAAGTTCCTTTCTAAAGCTCATAGGAAGTTTTATTTAGCTTGGATCTAATGTTAACTTGATTCAACATATAACAAGTGGAGTTGATAGCCTCATCATAAAAGGATATTGGAAGCTTATATTCACAAATCATGGATCTAATAGCTTTTATAAGTGTTTATGGTGTTTTAATTCAGAGTCGTTGGGAGGACACCATACAAATCATAGGAGATACTTATTAAAGTGATCACGTATGACATAAAGGTATGATGTACTACCTCGAAAGATAGAAACATCACCCTGCAATGGACCTAATCATCTAATAAGGACTCCTAAGATAGATGGGTATTCGTATATACCAGAGATATTTCCCCTACTTTACATGGAAAAGTAAAGTAGGGTTTATTTTATGCTGGGTTCTTTGGTTCCCTATGGAAGCTAGCTTCCATAGTTAATTACATCCTAGGAAATTAGAATTTTTTAAGAATACTCTCGATTAAAATAGTCAATTAATCATTTCCAAAGACTTCAAAGTTAGACTATCAAAGGATTGGGTATTTTTGGAAATCAAGTGAGAAGGTTTAATTTGGAAAGACTTATTTTGGAATCCAAAAAAAGGTAAGCAAAAAAATGTTCATGATACTAGGAAGCCTAGTGAGCACTCCAACCTATCCTATGGTGAGGCTTTATATGTTGGAAAGAGAGAATTTATTTTTGTTTGAGTTAACATTTCATTAGAATGCTAGGGCTTATAATCTATCAACACAAGAATATGGAAATTCCTAAGAGGTGATGATTTATGCTCGTAGCCCAAAGGAAACAAGCAACCTCGGATCCTAAATCTAGGAAGCTTTGGCACAAGCCAAAGCACGACCTAAATCTAAACGGAAAGGGGACATAGGGGTTTATCTCCATAAGAGAAAATAAAATCCGTCTGACTCTTCTGGACTTACAACCGCCTAGAGTGGTCGCCAACTAACACCTCGTACACTTTAAACCCATGTAGGCCCGTCTTATATAATTGCAAGATGGCTAGGCTTGTTATTTAATTGGAAAGAGACTATAGTCCTAAACACACTCCCTAAGAGACTAGATCATGACTAGCATGAGTATATGACTTAGTCTAAAATGCAAAATTTTATAATTTTTTATATCATTTTGATACAATATTTTGGACATAGACTTTGGGATATTTTATACCCAAATGTATGATAAAATTTGGTTATTGGCCAAATCAGAAAGAGAGAAGGTGAATCTCCACCATACTCTCATAGGTCATGCATTCTCTGAAGTGCAAGAATGGCGGCCCATAGTTTACAAGAGTGATATAAGATGATATGAATGATATTAGACATTTAAATTAGCTCAGAGGTTGCTATTTATTTTAATTATCTTGATTATAGGCTAAGCTTTAAAGTGAGATTGAAAGTTGTTTTAAATTTTAGTTATGAGTTATTAATTGTGTAGAAAAATTAATTTTATCTTAAAGAGCCTACCGCATCCAGGCCACACATTCAGACATAAATTTTTAAAAAACTATGAAAATCATGACATTCTATTGCACAATCTAAATATAACATCAATCATTCATGCATAGATTTTGTTAAAGAGTAAAAGGTCGGTGCGGCCAGGTACTGCCATAGACCCTGAAAAAAAATATTGAGTAGCTGAGCTCTACCCTTATACAACCCAGATTATAGAATAATATTACAACTTGAATTACATAATAATATTATAATTTAAATTGAAACTATACTATGAGGGTCTTCATTCTTCATTTCCTCTTTCTTTTTCTTTCTTTTGACTTGATTTTCTCTAAGGAATCATAGGGAACGGTAGGACTATGCCTTTTAGCCATTACTCATTCTAAACCCCATAGAGCTAATCCTAGCTTCTATTATAAAATTATATTTTATGGAAAGGTAAATCTAACTACACTTGCAAAATAGATGTTAGCTAAACGTATATACAATTCTAAGCAGTTATATTGTATAATTTGGACTCAGCACCCTGCACATGGGTAACCAAACCCTACATATCCTAACATAGTTTATGCTTAAGGGTATAAGCAACCTGAAAGTAACATATTTATATTTATTCTTAGCAGCCCCTTAAGCATAATCACCTGCAGAAAATAATATTAGTCTATGATCCATATTCGTAACATCTAATCTAAAAAATCACATCACAAAAAATACATCATCATTACATAACTGCCATAATGTAAAGCTAGAAGTGGTGAGTTAGCATTCTAATGTGAGTGTTTAGGATCAGTGTGGTATGCTTAGCTAAGCTTTAATTTTATAATTTTTAAAGTTTGGAAAATTTATTTAATTTAACATGATGGGTGATTCCATTTTAAGTTTTTTAGAGGATTTGCAAGTTTTAATTTTATATTATATTTATTTATTTTAATTGATATTCACTTAGCATCTAAGTGTTGTAAAGAGAATAAGAATACTTAACCTCCTTCATCCCTATCTTAAGTTGTTTTCTAAAAACACATTTTCATGATTTAGTTTCTTTTAGTGAATGATTTATTATATATTTTATTAATCCTAAATTTGGGTTAATCTTGAGGTATCCTATTCAACATGAAATGCATATTAAGACTAATGTAGTAGAATTGCCATCACATAGAACATGTTACACCATTCCTTTTCATCACCCATATCATGCATATGACTTAAAACTTAGTATACCTAATCATGCAATATATTTTTGGCACACTTAAATGATTATGAATGCATACATTTTGGTAGAAAAGGGGATTTTCATTCCTTAATCAAATATATACAAACATATATAAAAGATGTAAGCAAGTACATGCCGTTGTTTAAACCAGAAAAGTGAGATAATCAAATGACCTTTGTGGGGCTACTTAAAGCCTCGTATTCCCTGGATGTCCAGACCATACACTTGTTATCTCAAATACACATGAATGTACACACAACTATAAGAATGAAGACCATGTAAAATATTATACTTTGATTGAATTATTTATACTTGCAAAGTAAAGCTCTATCCAAGTTCTAGTACAATTACACATAAAAATTAAATTAAACAGGTATGTGCCTTTGTTAACTAGGGAAGTGAGATAATTAAATATTCTCTATGGGGTTACTTAAAGACTCGTATTCTCGGAATGTCCAAACTATATACTTATTATCATTCAAACATATGTAGATCCATACATGAATATAGGAAATAAAGCTATAAACACATGCAAATCTTATATATAAGTATTCATAGCTAATTTCACACTAACTTTTCATTATTAATTTATAATTTTGAAAATTATTAGTGATAATAGTCACAGATATAATAAGATTAAGCCAACACATGCAATTTTGCATAAATGAATTTCATTTGATTATTTGATTTTGAAATCATGAATGCGTGATACCATATGACATACAACATTTATAGTGATTGAAAAGGAATGATTAAACAACAACAATAACAACAAGCCTTAATCCCACTAGGTAGGGTCAGCTACATGAATCCTTCATCTCCATTGTGTCCTATTATATGTAAAATTCTCATTTAAATCAAGTATACTAAGATCATTTTTTATACATCTTAACCAAGTATTTTTAGGTCTACCTCTACCTTTCTTAAGATAAGGCAAATCTAATGCATCTACTCTCCTAATCAGGTCATCGGATGGCCGACACTTAATGTGGCAAACCATCTAAGGTGACTCTCCCTAATCTTATCTACCACTAGAGCTACTCCTACTTTTTCCCAAACATACTCATTTTTCATTCTATCTCTAAGAGTAATAGCCGCATATTTTATTCAACTATATTAATTTCTAAGAATAATCACATTAAATAAAAATATTTAAAGAAAACTAAAACTTCTTATTAAATTTGATTTTTTTGAATTTTAATTCAAGTTAAAGAAGAGGGATCATTTGTTGTTTCTTACCATATCCCATATTGATGATTTAGTATGTTTAAAGAGAAGTAATTAAATGAATTTTATGAATTAGTTAAGTTGGAATTATTAAGAAATTTATTTAATTACACTAGTCTATGCTTCTTTAATTAAATTAATCACTTATTCATGAGCCTCAAATGATATACAAATAAGAAAATAAAGTTGCAATGCTTCTAAAGGGCTCAATGCAATAGGCTCATGCCTAAGTGTTAATTAGATTAAGGAATCTAATTAAGTATTTTTATGATTTTCTCACACCCATGGGTTAATCATGATTTCCTTAAGGGTTTTATATTATTGAACACATAAAGAGGAACCCATGAATTGAATATTAATTATCTGATCTAATTACCATTTTAATTTGATTGGATTTCATCATTAATTACTTAATTGATTTCCTAATTAAATTTTGAATTAATTAGGGCCCTTTAATGAAATGAATTTGTGAAAGTAATTAGGAAAGAGTTCCTAATCACTCTCATTCATCATCTCACTATTAATCAGTGATTACTGAAGTTTAATTGATTATTTTTAACTATTTAGAATTTTAAATAATCATTAAATCACTTGATGAGGGTGATTAGGGTTTGAATTTCAAATTCCCCTAATTATATAACTAATAAATCCCAAAAAAATTATGGGAGGCATAAGTCATCCCATTAAATCAACATGTCAAGTTTGGGATTAATTGCCCAAGTAATTAGAGCTTAATTAGATAAAATAAGGAAATATTCAAACCCTAATTAAGTTTTGTTCACTGTTCAAAACTTAATGGAATTATTTTTATTAAATTTCCCTCTATTTAACTTTTCCATAATGGGTTTATTTGTATTTTTGGGATTTCTCTATAATTAGTTATAATTTTAGGAAGTTTTAAAGCAATTAAATATATTTTAATCCCTAATTAATCCCTAATCCCATTAGCGCGTGAAAGTTGATGTGGCAGCACTTTCCATATGGCATCGTGGGATTGGCCACTTAAATGATCCAACACTGTGTGTTGAGTCAGCAGCGAAGGACATGTCGTCCGATCTATAATCGGACAGTGGGGATTAATCTCACAATTCTTATGGGAATTAAATCAAATTTCTCGAAGATTAAATCATGACCATCCGTTCCAATCATGCGGAATGGATTGCGAATGATCCTTCATCACCCGAGCAATGAAAGAAAGACACCGTCTACCCTCCTTTGCTCAATCTGAGCTTACTAAAGCTTGTGAGGCATCGAGATTGACTCCAAATTATTCAAGAAGAAGATCTAGAGGGATCCTATGTTGGGATACGCATGAGAACATAATTTCTTTCATAAAATACCAACTCCTATTGGATTTTCTATGGTTTGCCAGAGTTTACCTCACTAGAGCTCAAGATTGGTGGTCCAATAATCTAGGTAGCTTCATCTTAAAAAAATGAAGTCCTATTGAGAAGCCCGTGCCTTATCTCCTTGTCGGTGGCTCTATGGACCAAACACCGCAAGAATCCTCATCGTATTAGTCTTGGGATGGTCTTTAGTGCTCGAATCAATCAGAAATCGATTTGTGCTTGATCATTGGAGCTTGGGGAATGTATGGGTGAAGTTAAATTGGAATTAGTGGATTTTAAGTGAGGTTGGATAGAGATGAGCTTCAATTTTGCTCAGGTTTGGTGTCGCCAGTGATGGGGAGGCCAAGGGGGATGAAGAAAGCACTGAGGAGGTTCATTTCGACCCACTATAGCTCTCTGAATGCTTTGATCTATGTTGGAATGAGATGGGGAGGAGTATACTCTCCTCCATATTAAATTGGATGGCTCAGGTTTGCTCTACATTTGGAAGACGTCTGCCCAGCATAGGTGGCTGGGGACGTCAATGAGTGGCTGAGGTGGAGCATCTTGAGTGGGTGAAGGCCTGAGGTGGGCTGCCAAGGCTTGTCCTCCTTCTCTTAGGTGTGCCAAAGAGAATGCAAGGGTTAGCTCACCTCCTTTGACCCATGGCTGACCCAACCAACTTTGGGTTAGGTTATCCAGTGGGTCAGAGGTCCAAACTAAGCTAAAGGGGGCTACCAAGTGCAAAGGGGTAGGTAAGACCACCCAAATGTGGGTTTTGTTCCATTTGAAGAGCTTTATCTAATGGATATTAGGCCAATTCAGGTTTAAAATGGGTTAGGGTTGATTTGGGTTGGCCCATGGTGACCCAAGGATAGGTCATGCCAAGTTTGACTGGGTTTGGGCTTGGTTTGATTTGGTTTGACTCAATTTGACCCATGTAAGTCAATTGGGCTAGGTTACGTTAGGTTGACCCATGGGTCAAATTGGGTCAAACTATGGGTTTGAGATATATTCAAATGATCATTTGGGATATTTAAGTTGAAATGGTTTGGTTTGGTTTGATTTGGAGTGATTTTGAATTTGGCTCATAGGGGATCATATGGGTCAAATGAGCTAAGTTGACCAATTTGGTCAAATTGACATAATTGGCTTAGGTTAGGTTTCAGTTTAGGTTCAATTGATGATTTGAAGATGATTGTAAGTGTTGGTTTTAATTAATTTGGATTTAGGAATGGTTTAGACCAATTTAACCTTTTAGGTCAATTTGGGCTAAATGCATCAATTGGGTTGACTTAGCCAAATTGGGTTCAATGGAGGCTTTGATCATATTCAAGAATCACTTCATGATGGATTTGTATCACTAGTTTCAATCAATTTTGATTAAGATTTGATTTGACCCAATTTGGTCATTTTGGTAAAATTAGGTCAACTTGGGTCAAAGGGCCAATTGGACTTAGTTTGGCACAATTGATGGTCAAGTCATATTCAAGGATCCATTTAAGTTTGGTATGAATCATTGGTTTTAATTAATTGAGTTAGGAATGAATTTTGATTCAATTTGGTTCATGTAGGCTAATTGGGTAAACTTGGATCAAGTGATCAAATTAGTTTGGTTTGACCCAATTGATTGTAATTGATCAATCAAGGATGATCAACAATCATTATATAAGGCTTTGAATGGATTGGTTCAATCCAATTTGGGTTAGATTGGAGTTTGCTTCATTTTGGTCCTTTAGGTCACTTTGGGTCAAGTGAACCCAATGATTCAATTGAGTTGGTTTTTGTTGAATTGGGTTGAGCTGAGCTTGATGATTGATTTAGGATTGATTGATGGCTTTGATTATAATTGATTTGGATTTAATTGGATTTTGACTCATTTAGATAATTTGGGTTAAAATGGGTTAAGTTTTATTGATTGAATTGATTTGATCAATGGGTTTGATTGGCAGTTTTGGGAGAGTTTGGAATGATGATTTGAAGGGTTGGAGGGCTTTTGTGAAAATCTATTAGGTTTGGGTTGATTGAAGTATGTTTTGGGTTGAATGAATCCTCACTCCAAAAGCGAGTTCAATAGTGTTTGATTCTTTCATTCAGCAATTACATTATGTTGTGGAGTCCTTGAGGCTGAGAAATTTTGCTCTATCCTTATCTCACTATAGAAAGCTTCAAATTTATTATTTACAAATTCACCGCCATGATCACTATGAATAAATGCAATATTATAACCAACTTTTCTTTGAATCCAAAAATCAAAGATCTTAAATTTAGAAAAATATTAATTTTTATGTTTCAAAAACCACACCTAAGTCAATGTAGTGAAATCATCAATAATAATCAATATGTGTGACTTCCCCCCAAACTAGTGCTACTAAGAGGTTCAAATAAGTCAATGTGATGAATTTCAAGTCATGAAGTGATAATTCCTATTGTGAATTTAAAAGTAGATTTAGTTTGCTTACCATGCATACATGCATCACACGAATGATCATTATAAAAGTTTAGTTTATGTAAACCTATAACCAAATTAGCTCGAGTAATCTTCTTAAGAGTGTGTATGCTGGCATGACACACACAACAGAAAAACTGTAAATTTATAATAGAAATTTACATTGAAAATCATCCAAAATGCCTCTATAATATCAGTTTTTGATGGATTTTCAACGAATTGTACCCCAAAATAAATACCTTCATTGGAAATGATTTTTTATCGATCAAAATTTTAATGTAAAGTAGTTTCTACTGTATTTTCTATTGAAGAGTTTTTCATGAAGAACTAGCAAATAGGCCAACTAAATATCCCGTCAAAAAAGTGAACTGTTGAAAAATTTTTGGACAGGGAATTCTCGACGAAATTTTTGGGGCAAATTCTGCCATAACTTTTTATTGGAAAATTACCACAAAAAAATTCTCTGTTGAAAATTTGTTTCCCGTTGGAAACCCCCCGATGCTTCATAGTACCGATGGAAAATTTGTTATAAACCTAATTGAAATCTATACATAATTGATAAAAAAGAAAATCTAGAGCTTCACATATGCTCTAATTTGTACACCTATAGAAGAATTATACTATAACTCCATGATTTCTTTACAATTGATTCTAACATACTCATAATAAATATATAAGAATCAAGCCCAATAAATAGATAATTTCAAACACTTTTTTCATTCTTGTACTTTAAAAGTAATGAAATTAAATAACAGTTTCAAGACATTCAAATGAAATATTTTTAAATGATTAACATCTTAATAAATTGTCTACAAATAAAAAATAAAATAATATAAGACCAAGTCATCATAAGTCTCCTCTTCATTGCTTACATTGTCATTATCCACCTCCTCCTCCTCCACCACTGGCACCTCCTCTTTTGGCTCTCTCAGCACATCTTCTCCATTTTAGCCTCTATCACAGCCATCTAGGCTTCCATTTGAGCATTCATCCTTGCTTTCATGTCGTCAACCAATACAGCGAAATGCCTTCAAACTATCTCATCGATCGACTGACTACTCATTCTAGAGAATGAATTGCATGCATCATAGGCCAACCCCCATAAGAGCTAATGGCATAAATTTGTCCATTCTTCTTACCTCCAACAACCTCTTTCTAGATGTCACACTATGATTTATTTAACTGTCTAGTAGAACTTCATGTACTAGTAGAGCTTTGACTGCCAACTTCCTTTCAGCCTCAAGTAGTCATCCTATAAAAGATTATAATATTTTATTAATAAAATAATAATTTATAAAATCAAAAGTTAACTTTTGTATGCTGTCCATGACCAAACATCAACTTATTATTGGTCAACCTGATGCTGATGTATCCTATTATGTAATTTAATAGCAGTGAGCTCTCGTCCAAAAAATTTAGCCTATAAAATTCTAATGGATTTAATTAATCATGATTATAAGTTTAATTAATTTAACTAATGAATGACTTACCATCCTTCTCTTATATTCAATGTGTGGTACTCAGTGTCTAGTAAGTAGAGTGGTGCCCATACCTCCATAATCAAAAGCTCAATTTTATTTTGCATGTTCCTTCTTACAAGCATAATCTAGGGAGTCTCATGCTCTATAGAGGTTAGCCCACACATCCTCTCTAATCCAAAGAGATATTTTCCCAAACCTACATATGTTTGTGAACATATCACGTAGATGGATTGCATATTTGGACTAAAAAAAAATTTAATTTTCTGGTTATGCTCCAATAGCCAGTTGAAATTCTTTTATAATATAAAGTAAATTAATGATAATTAGTAGTACTTTAACATAATCTAATACATTAAAAATATGTAAATAATTATTACAATACCTTGAATTCCTTGAACTACGTATCTTAACCCTCAATTAGGACCATCTTTCATGAAACATATGATGCATCATGTTTACTCTTTATTATATCCCTAATTTCATGTATGGCTTCCCTAGATGGATTGAATCTAAAAATTATAATTAAGATTAGAACCATAATATGCCAAAAGTAAAACTTTAGAAATAAACTTATGTGCCACCCTCTAGCTTAATAAAAAATACATGGCATCAATGCTCAGTGGGCATAAATATATTGGTCTAATCAGGTAGCATATGTTGAAACCTGAACTCCCTAAGATTTGTGTGCGCCTAGTATGAGTAGGATGTTGTAGTGTTAGTAGGATCTGGAGAATGGAAGGTGTGTGTACCAGCTGGTCCAGAAGTTTGAGATGGCTAGATCAAAATTGAGGTCATAGTGGAGACTGTGGTGGTAGCCTAAATAGTATGTTAGAACACAACATTCTTCTTCCGCCTAAAGATGCCCATAATCGATCATCATTGAGCATCACCACTACCACCTGATGCCATATGTAAGTAAAATAAAATAAAATGATTAGATCTATCATAAATAAGGCTACATAAAGAACTTAACATGAACAATAAAATAATAATAACTTGGAGGTGCAAGTATAGTTTCTAAAAAATATTAGTGTATGAATTGCACTATGTAAAAGGCTAGCATGAAAAAAAAGTAAATAGGTAGTTAGTAGGTACTGTATATAAAAAAATTATTGTGTAATTAAAGTATGTAAAAAGAATAATATGTAACTCCAAATCCTTACTTTTGATGCATATTTGCAAAAAAAATAATGTGTAAGTACCTATTAAACAATAATATATACTACCTTTAATGCATATGTTAGGTCTTCTACTCCGATGAATAACTAGAAGTTGAATTTATAGTGTCATTTTCATCATCATCCTCATTGCTCTCATATTCAGACTAAATAATTTTCATATAATCAATATTAGTATCAATGAACCTTACAATTGGCTCTACATCATCTATTAAAAGTTTGAAACCTGCCATCTCATTCTCTTAATGAGCAAGTTCAATAGTGTTTTGAACTTTCACTCTTGCTTTGTGTTTAATTTTAATTACCACTATCCATTTCATTTTTTTCTCTTATTCTTCATGGATATCATAGATAATAACTTGTGTAAAGATAAATGGATCGTGCTTACAATATTTTTTAGTCAACTTCACTTAAGTGATCTCATATGACTTATGCTTCTTTATTTATTTATTATAGACAAGATCAAACCAATTAATATTAGTATCAACTTCACTGTAATTCCACTTCTTGTAACCCCATAATAATCTATCTCATCATTTGAATGCATGTTTCCTTTAACACAAATATTAGAGTTATATGTATTCTTTCATTCTGATCAAGAACTTGTCTGAAATATATAATAATTAACTTCATAAATTTACTACATATTTATAATTCACATTGGACCCTAAGCTAGGTCATGAAGGCCCTAATTCTCCACTCCATCCTCAACTATAAACCTAGTAAATTAAAATGAACAATAAAGTGTCACTACTAATTTAAAAATATATATTAAGGCCTTAGTGATGATTGCTTATATATAATATAAACCATATTGTGAATTCATCATTGACCTTCTTATTGACAATGGTAGCATCATCCAAATTTAATGAGTTTATGAATAAGCTAAACTTAATAATGAAATGAACATGATTAGGTAAATATTATGTTTGAGTAAAAATAAAAATAGGATATTATAGCATTGGTGCTCTTACTTAAAATGGTTGAAATCCATCGCAATTGATAAGAATATTATTTATCGCTGCTCTAAATTCCTTATCATTCAAATATCTTAATGTGCTTTTACCCAAAAATTTTATGAATGGTTAGAAAATGAGTAGCACATTTTGTAAAAATATAACACCATTGGCATCATTTGTATGTGCATGTGGCTCAAAGTAGTAGAAGCAAAAAATTGTAGTCTCTTAAACCAAGTAAGCTTCACATATTGAGCCTTTAAGGTGTGCTTTATTCTTCATAGTTTTATGAGTTTATTCAAGAATCTATATGAGTTTTGGGTAATAAATAGGCTTAATTTAAATGTTAATTAATATTACTACTAATAATAAATAACTACATCTCAAAAGGGTACATCTAGCAATACTACAGTGGTCATCCCCCTCTAGCTTCGTATGATAGATGTATCAGCAGGTGCTCCATGGAGTCAAAAAAAAGTAGGGAGAATATCTTTTCGAGCTTACATATAATGGCTGGAATGTTAACTTCTAGTTTTTCTAGAGTTGTCATATTTAATTGAGCTGAGTGTATTTTCTTAAAGAAGAGAGTAAATTTGATCAAAGGATTTAGTATTTGCTCTAGTAAAGCATTGAATGCAACTATAAGCAAGCATTGCAAGAAAATGTGGCAATCGTGGCTCATCATTCTAAATATTTTTTTCAATTCTTAAATCAACACATATGCTCTAATTAGATGCATACATGTATGATAACTTTAATGACAATACCCACTCACATATAATTATCTATTCTAATGTAAGGTAATATTTAGCTTTAGGCTTATGAAATCTACCTGTGATAGTCTCTCCCAGCTCTAACTCTCTTCTCTTGTAATATTCCTTTAAGTCCAACCTAGTCTTCACATTATATTTAGTTTTACCCATAACATCCATCACTATATTGAAACTATTATAAAAAAAAAAATTTTATGTGCATGACATAACTATTATGCTTTATTAGATTAGACTTCCAGTATAATAGAACCCATAAAACACTCTTCTTCACATAGTTATGGGTTAATCCATAACGTAGAAAAATGTCTATCAGATAACATAAGAGAATTAATTATAGTTGAAATAGAACTAACAATATGCCATAAATCATCTAAACTTAATCTTGGTGGTGGCTTAGCCCTATCAACTCAATTTTTTATGAATGCAACCTTATTTCTTTTGAAAGGATGATTAGGAGGAAGAAACATATTATGATGGTCAAACCAAAAATGTTTTTAGCCATTTTTAAGGGTGAATGCCTTTAATAAAATCATATAGTATGGATAGACTAAGTTCTTAATAAGTGCTCCACCATAACAGCATTCCATATGCAGGAAAGTCAGTGCTACTTTCATATGAAAGTTTTGCTTTCCAACAATATCATATGTTAGTACATTATTGTCACTTAAGATTTTTAGGTCATCTATCAATGGTTGTAAAAATAAATCAATCTTTGCTTTAGGGTTATGTAGTCTAGGTATGATCAAATTCAAAAACATATAAGGTGTGGTCATGCACATCTCTAGTGGTAGATTGTATGGTGTAACTTGTATGAATAAGGTGACGTGGACTAAGTAAACATTATAAAACCATCAGTGTATAGGCCAAATCTGTCTTTTCATGACTCAACTATAAAATTCAGATAAGTATGATTGAAATGCTTCTATGCTTTTCCTTTTAATAGATAACTCAAGATATTTGATGCACTTACTCTATCATGGTGCCATTGCATGTGTTTGGTAGAATGCATAGAAGCATATAGGTACTCCATATGTCATAACTATTTTCTTTATTTTTTACCATGAGGCATGAATATAAATGCTCCGTAAAATTTGTGTTTAATATCTTGTGTGTTATTCTTATAGTATAGCATACAATCATTGACACAATAGTCAATCTTTTATGAGCCCATACCTAACTTTGAAAGTATTTCTTTGTTCTATACAGGTCTTCAAGAACAAAGTTTTCTTGTGGGGTTGTCACTTTAAGCAGCCCTGCAAATTAGTTAAAGTATTCACATGGTATAAAGTATTCACATGGTATATTAAATTCAGCTTTAATACTTAGCATTCTTGTGACCACAAATAGCTTAGTGTAGTTAATACAACCTTCTTATAATGGTCATTATCTACCTTCAGCAGGTCATAACTTTTAAGCTTCTTTATTAGGTTGTTCCTTCTCTATTACTTCTTGAAACTCAACTCTTACTACATTATAAACCATTTCATCATAATTTTGTCTAGAATCATATTCACCTGAAGGGCATGCATAACTCATTAAAGCACTAGTTTCAGCATTAATATGTAGCTCAAACTCACCATGTGAAGCCCAAAAATAATAATTCAACTGAAAACTCTTATGAAACAAGTCTAATCTAGCTTCATCAGGCATTAATAAAGCCGGATTATTATGTCTTGCACATAGACATCAAAACTTTCCTTCAGTAAAATAAGATAGAAGTTGAGATTCCATGTGCATAAAGTTCTCAACACCAAACCTGAGGATGATGCCATGTGAAAAAAGTGCTCAACACCAAATTTTTAGGTGAGTATCAATCAAAAGATAATTCTATTATTTCTTTAAAAGACTCACCCTCAAGTTCTACATCAACTCCTAAACCTAAGGATGATTCTCCTAGATAATAACCCTAAGGCTTAGAGCCTTCATTCAATTGTGTTGTGGCTTTAACTACAAAACCCTCAACAGTCTCTGAAGAGAGTGGGGTTAGAGTTAGAGTGCTGACATAGTGAATGATTCTCTTAAATAGCGATAATTCAAATACATCACTACTCTACTTGGGGACCTTATCTTTATCACTGTTTGGCTCTAGCGTCACCTTTAACTGATCCTTAAAGAGTGAAGAACAACTAGTGTACTGACTACATAAGATGCATCCTCTGAGCTAGATTTTAAGTTTGTGTAGATTGCAAGAGGATTTTAAATTAGTTGAATGTATATTGGCCTTCCTCCTCTCATGCCTCCTCGGAGTCATCTTCATCCTTGTTTTATGAGAGGTCGATAAATCTAACTTACTCGCTGGAAAGGAGCGGTAAGATGTGATTAGAAGGTGATGCCCAACTCCACTTCCTTCCCCAAACTTTTTCCTTTTTCTTCTCTCTCTCCCTTTTCTTTTTTTTTTATTTTTGATTTTATTTTCCATTTTCTTTTTTTTATTGATATTATTTTGAACCATTCTAGAGTAAATGGTTTGCTTCTTTGGCATATAGTAGGGTACATCTTCATAAATCTCAATCTCGTGTACAAAGAATTGCTTCAAGTCTCCCTTGATGCAATACTCTATACCATTGTGCATGAACATGATGCACTAATGAAATAAGGATAATACAATTTTATTTTTATGAATTTAAGGCCTCTAACAAGGCATTAAAGGATGTGTCTAAATCTATGATATAGAACTTTACCTCTGTCTTGAATTCTTTAATCTATAGTAATAGAGTGATTGAGTCTAAGGCCATCTCACCTTGTTCATGAAATCCTTTCAACATTATTTTGTGGGATCTAGAAATAGGTGAGGGACCTCAAGTTCATGATGTTGGTTGATGTAGCTGAGTCAATATGTAATCTAGAAAACTTGAAGTTGTTCATATTCAACGAAATTTAAAGTCGATGATTATGGTCTGTAGTTCTTAAGAGAATGTCTTTTTTTTTAAAAACCTGACTCCTAAAACTTCTTTAAAGTATTAGACTTCTTCTTCCAAGGTAGATAAAGCTACTTATTGGGTCAAACATATCTCTAAATTTAACAAGGATTTGAATATGGACTCTCTCATCTCTTTGGATATGATAAGAATGTCGTATAAATTGAGCCTTACTAGCAACTTCTTGAGATGAGCTAATACATTATAATCAACCTTTACCTGATTGTTTCAAGGTATAATCTATGGGGGAGTATCCTATGGTTGGGAAATCTATTCACCTGGGCTAATGACTTATTTTCCTTTAATTTTTGGTGCCATCTTATTAGTTTTATATTCATAATTATTTCATAAACTTTGATTTATTGAATTCTATTTTCAATATTATCTATCTACATTTTGTGCAAGATCCTTAATCTTTATATTTTACTTTTGCGCATTGTGTTTGAAAGCTTTCAAGTTCATTCAATTAAAATATATGTTTGAGTTCCTTAATCTTATTTATTTTAATATTATTTTATTTAGGGCTTGACTGCAAAATATTTTTGAATTCAGAGTTAGATACTTTGTATCTTTTCTTCTCTTGTACCTTGTTGGTTGTACTTGTGTGTGTAGGCAAGTATCATGATGGGTTGTACTTGCTTGAGTTATACTTGCCTGTATAGGAAAGTATAATGTTGGGTTGTATTTTCCTGTGCAGGAGAGTACAAGAGATTTGTTGTAATCTTAATTTTGAATTAGTGAAATCTTGGCTTGGATTGTTAGGCGTGGGTGTAAGTCAATTTTTTAGTTTAGCTGAACCATGTAAAAATCTCTATGTTCTCTGCTTTACTTTATCTGCACCTTACTTTACTTTTTTTTATTGTAGCTTTGATCTTTTAAATTTAATCATTTGTAATTAATTTTGTTATATAGATTTAAAAACTAATTTTTAACTTGAAAATTTTCAAACTAATTTTTAGCTTTCAGGTTTTATGTTCATAATTCTTCCATAAACTTTGATTTGTTGAATTCTATTTTCAATATTATCTATCTACATTTTGTGCAAGAGTTTTAATTTTCATATTTCACTTGTGCACATTGTGTTTGAAAGCTTTTAAGTTCATTCAATATAAATATATGTTTGATTTTCTTAATCTTATTTGTTTTAATATTATTTTAGTTGGGACTTGACTGCAAAATATTTTTAAATTGAGAGTTAGATACTTTGTATCTTTCCTTCTTTTCTTCTCTTGTACCTTATTGAGTTGTACTTGCCCATGTGGGAAAGTATCATGATGAGTTGTACTTGCTTGAGTTATACTTACCCATATAAGAAAGTATGATGTTGGGTTGTATTTGCCTGTGAAGGAGAGTACAAGAGATTTGTTGTAATCTTAGTTTTGAATTAGTGAATTCCTAGCTTAGGTTGTTAGGCATGGGCATAAGTCAATTTTTTAGTTTGGCTAAATCAAATAAAAATCTTTGTGTTCTCTACTTTACTTTACCTGCACCTTACTTTACTTTTGTTAATTGTAGCTTTGATCTTTTAAATTTAATCATTTGTAATTATTTTTTATATAAATTTAAAAACTAATTTTTAACTTTAAAAATTTTTAAACATCTAATTCACCTAGCCTAGCCCTCTTAGGTGTCACAACCTCATAATAATTGATATAAGAGCCTCAGCTCAATTTGTGGCTTAACATCCTTGGGTAGATCACTATAACACAAGTAATTTCTAGTGGTGCACTACTTGAAGGACAATCTACATATAGACCACCTTTAGTTGATAATGTTTTATTTGATTATTGGAAACTTCATATTAGCACTTTTATTCTTGGTCAAGATTCTCGTATGTAGTAGATGTTGACATATCAATACCACACACTCACTATTGAAATAGATGGCTTAAAAGTTAATAAACCTTTTGACTAATGGTCTACTTATGAAAGAGAATTATATGAACTTAATGCTAAGGTTTGTAATAATTTGTATTATGATGATTACATGAGAATTTCAATGCCTAGTACTACTAAGAAAATTTAGGATAAGCTAATTATTACTTATGAAGGTACTAATGAAGTTAAAGATGCACATATAAATAGATTAGCATACAAATATGAGTTATTTCACATGTTACCAAATGAAAGCATTTTTAATATGTATACCTATTTCATGAAAAAAATTAATACATTGCATTCTTTTGGGATAAAATATAAGAAACAAGATTTAGTTTACAAATCATTAGATGCCATCCAAAAGATTAAGATGCTAAAGTAATTGTAATACGTGAATCTATGGATTTGACTACATATACACTTGATCAGCTTCTTGATTCCTTGATAGCTAATGAAAAGGTCATAGCACAAAGAGATAAAAATGACTTTTATTTCAAATGTTAGGTGGACACCACGCAGATCTTAAGGGGTACTTATTAAAGTGATTAGGTATGATATTAACGTATGATGTACTACCTCAAAAGATAGAAATAATGACCTAATAACCTAATAAGGACTCCTAAGGCATGATGGGTCTTCATATGTACCAGAGATTCTTCCTCTACTTCACATAAAAAAGTAAAGTAGGGTTTATTTTTTGCTGGGTTCTTTAGTTTCCTATGGATGCAAGCCTCCATAGTTAATTATATCCTAGGAAATGAGATTTCTTAAGAATACTCTCGATTAAAGTAGTCAATCAATTATCTCCAAAGATTTTAATGTTAGGCTATCAATGAATTGGTTATGTTTTTGGAAAATCAAGTGTGAATGTTCAATTGAAAAGACTTATTTTTGGAATCCAAAGAAAGATAAGTAGGGGCGCTCATAATACAAGATTGTGGAAATGCCTAAGCGGTGAAGATTTATGCTCGTAGCCCAAAGGAAACAAGCAACCTAGAATCCTAAATCTAGGAAGCTTTTGCACAAACTAAAGCACGATCTAAATCTAAGCAGATAGGAGACATAAGAGTTTATCTCCACAAGAGAGAATAAGACATGTCTGACTCTTTTGGACTTACAACCAACCTAGAGTGGCTGTCAACTAACACCTCCTACGCTTTAAACCCATGTAGGTTGGTCTTATGTAATTGCAAGATGGCTAGGCTTGTTATTTAATTGAAAAGAGACTAGGGTCCAAAACACACTTCCTAAGGGACTAGATCATGATTGCCATGAGTATATGACTTAGTCTCAATGCAAAACTTTACAAATTTTATATCATTTTTGACATGATATTTTGGACAAAGGCTTAGGATATTTTAAGCCTAAATGTAGGATGAAATTAAGTTGTTGGACAAATCAGAGAGAAAGAGGGGATCTCTATCATGAGGGGGGGGGGGGGGGGGGTGCTCTTATAGGTCAAGCATTCCCTAAAGTGCAAGAATGGAGGCCCTCATTATTTCAAGAGTGAAGTAATATGGTATGCATGATGTTAAACATTCAACATTCAGCTAAGTGGTTGCTAAATCTTTTAATTGTCATGATTATATCCTAAACTTTAGATGAGATTGAAAGTTTTTTTGAAATTTTGTTATGAGTTGTTAATTAGGTAGAAAAATTGATTTTATCCTAAAATCCTACCGTATCCAGGCCACGCATTCAATCATCAAGTTTAAGAAACTATAAAAAGATGTAGTTTTATTTCCTAATCTAAACATAACATCAATCATCCATGAATACATTTCGTAAAAGAATAAAAGGCCGATGCGGCCGGGTACTGAAGTACACCCTGAAAAATAGAAAAGTTGGGTAGTCGAGCTCTACCCTTATACAACATGGATTACGAAAGAATAATTATAATTTGGAATTAAATTAGATGTTATCGGGGTCTTCATTCCTTGCTTCTCTTCATTCTTCTTTTCTTTCTTCATTCTTCTTTTGATTTTATTGTACTCCATGGCGTCACAGGGGATCCTACGATGATGCCTTCTAGCCACTGCTCATCCTAAACCCCATAGCACTAATCTTAATTCTTATTGTAAAAATTACATTTTTTTTCTATGGAAAAAGTGAATCTAACTACACCTACATAGCTAAACACACATACATCCCACGCAATTACATTTCATACTTTGGACTTAGCACCCTATACATGGGTAACCAAGCCCACCAATCATAACATGGATTATGCTTAGGAGCATAAGCAACCTACAAGAAAAATATTTATATTTATTTTCAGCAGTCCCTTAAGCACAATCTCCTGTAAAAAAAATAATATTAGGCTAGCAATGGCCTAACATCCAGTTTACAAAACACAATCCTAATATCGAGTCTAAAACATTACATCACAAAATAAAATATAACATCATTACATACACCGTCCTAACCTAAAACTAGAAGTGGTGACTTAACATTCTAATTTGTGTGTTTAGGCTTAATACAATATGTCTTAGCTAAGCTTTTGGATTATGATTGTCTAAAGTTTGAAATTGTTTACTTTAACTTAATGGGTGGTTTCATTTTAAGTTGTTTAAAGAATTTGCAAATTTTAGTTTTATAATTTTGTTCATTTTATTTGACAATCACTTAGCATCTAAGTGTCATAAAGAGAATAAAAAGGCATAACATCCTTCATCACTATCTTAAGTTATTTTCTAAAAGTATATTTTCATGATTTAGTTTTTTTTTAGTGAATGATTTATTAAATGTTTTATTAATCCTAAGTTTGGGTTAATCTTAAATAATCATATTCGACATGAAAGACATCTTAAGACTAATGTACTTGAATTGCCATCACATATAACAAGTTACACCATTCCTTTCATCACACATAACATGCATATGACTTAGAACTTAGTATACCTATACATGCAATATATTTTGGCATGCTTAAATGATTATGAATATATATATATATATATATATATATATATATATATATATATATATATATATATATATAGAAACGGAGATTTTCATTCTCTAATCAAATATACACACACATGTATAAAAGATGTAAGAAAGTGCATGCCATTGTTTAAACCAGGAATGTGATATAATCAAATGGTCTCTGTGGGGCAACTTAAAGCCTCGTATTCCTAAGATGTCTAACTATATACTTGTGATTCTTAAATACATATGAATGTATACTCAACCATATAAATGAGAATCATGCAAAAGATTATATTTTGGTTGAATTTTTCAAACATGTAAAGTAAAGCTCTATCAAAATTCTAGTACAAGTACATATAAGAATGAAATTAAATAAGTATATGCTTTTGTTAACCAGGGAAGTGAGATAATCAAATGACCTACATGGGGCTATTTAATGCCTCATATTTCTGGATATCCAAACTATATACTTATTATCACTCAAATATATGTAAACCCACCCATACACGAATATAGGAAAGAAAGCAACACTTTAATATGCTTAGGCTATAAACACATGCAAATCCTATATATAATCATAGCTAATATCACTCCAAATTTTTATTATCAATTTATAACTTTTGAAAATAATTTTGAGCATTATTAGTGAATAGCCACATGTATAATAAGATTAGGCCAACACATGCAACTTACACATAAGTAATTTTTATTTGATTATTTGATTTTGAAAGCATAAAAGCATGATGCCACATAACATACAACATTTATAGTGATGGAAAAGGAATGATTAAACATAGCCACATAATTCATTCAATTACATTAATTCCTAAGGACAATCATATTAAATAAAATTATTTAAAGAAAACCAAAGTTTCTTATTAAATTTAATTTTTGAATTTTAATTGAAGTTAAAGAAGAGGGATCATTTATAGTTTCTTACCCTATCCCATATTGATGATTTAGTATGTTTAACGAGAAGTAATTAAATGGATTTTATGAGTTAATTAAGTTGGAATCATTAAGCAATTCATTTAATTATCCTTTCCTATGTTTCTTTAATGTAATTAACCACTTGCTCATTAGCCTCAAATGATACGCAAATGAGAAATTAAAATTGCAATGCTCCTAAAGGACCTAATGCAGTAGGCTCATGCTTAAGTGTTAATTAGATTAAGGAATCTAATTAAGTACTCTTATGATTTTCTCACACTCATAGGTTAATCATAATTTTCTGAAGAGTCTTTATGTTATTGAACACATAAAGAGGAACCTATTAACTAAATGTTAATTATCTGAAGTGATTATCATTTTAATTTGATTAATTTTCATTATTAATTACTTAATTAATTCCTTAATTAGCCCATGTATTAATTAATCTTCTTTAATGAAATGAGTTTGGGAAAGTAATTAGGAAAGAAGCCCTAATCACTCTTCCTCATCATCTCACTGTTAATCAGTGATTAATGAAGTTTAATTAATCAATTTTTACTATTTAGAATTTTAAATAATCATTAAATCACATAATGAGGGTAATTATAGTTAGAATCTTAAATTCGCCTAATTACCTAGCCAATAAATCCCAAAAAAATTATGGGAGGTAGAGGACATCTCATTATATCAATATTTTAAAATTAGGATTAATTTCCTAAGTAATTACGGCTTAATTAAGCTAATTAAGGAAATATTCAAATCCTAATTAAGCTTTGTTCACTATTCAAAACTTAATGAAATCATTTATATTAAAATATCCTCTATTTACCCTTTCCAAAATGGGTTTACTTATATTTTTTTATTTTCTATAATTAGTTATAAATTTTTGAAGTTTTGAATAATTAAAATACATTTTAATCTCTAATTAATCTCTAATTCTATCGGCACCACACGGGAGCTGACATGGTACCGCAGGATTAGCCACTTAAACCGTTCGATGCGGCATGTTGAGTCAGTAATGATAGACGCACTTTCGTCCTCACCATTCGATCTGATATCGGTCAGTGGGGATTAATCCAGCAGTTCCTAAGAATTAAATCAAATAAATCTAATTGGATTAATCATGACTGTCCATTCTAATCATGCAGAACAGACAGCGGATGATCCCTCGTCTCCCGAGCAATGGAAGATGAACATCATCCGCCCTCTTTCGCTCAATTCAAGATCGTCGGAGCTCGTGAGGCATCGGGATCAACTCCAAAAGATTCAAGGAGAAGATCTAAGGGGATCCTATGATTTGAGACACACAAAATGATAATTTCTTTCATAAAAGACAAAGAACTTAGAGGATTTCTATGATTTTCCAGAGTTTACCTCCCTGAAGCTCAAGATCGATGGTCCAATGACTGAGGTAGCTTCATCTTGAAGAGATGAAGTCCTGTTGAGAAGCCCGAGACTTCCCTCCTTGCCAATGGCTCTATGGACCAATCGTCGTTAGAAATGTCATCAGAGTTGGTCTAGGGATAGTCTCTAGTACTCAAATCAATTTGTTTCTCCTCACTAGAGCTTGGGGAATGTGTGGGTGAAGTTAATTTAGATTTGGTTGAGTTTGAGTGGAGTATATCCTCCTCCCCATCCAATCAAATGGATTAGATTATTTTTACATTTGGCAAACATCTGATTGGTGCAGGCAGCCGAGGACGTCAAAGGGGTGCTAAGGTGGACCTCCTTGAGTGGCTGAGGGTCGGGCATAAGTTGAGGTGGAGTGTCCTTCCTCTCCATGGTAAGCTAATGAGGAGGCTTGGGATAGCTCACCTCCTTTGACCCATGGCTGACCCAACCAGCTTTGGGTCAGGTTAGCCAGTGGGCTAGAGGTCCAAATTGAGCTTTATGTAGCTGCCAAGGGAAAAGGGGTAGGTGAGGCCATCCAAATGAGGCTTTTGTGACATTAGGAGTGGTTTACCCAATGGGTCTTAGCCTAATTCAAGTAAAATCTAGTTGGGTTTAATTTGGGCTGACCCATGGTGACCTAAGGATGGGTCATGCTATGTTTGGTCGGGTTTGGGCTTGATTTGAATGGGTTTAGTTCAATTTGACCCATGTAGGTCAAAATGGGTTCAATTGGGCTAAGTTGGCCCATGGATCAAATTTGGTCAAACCAAGGGTTGGATCATGTTCAAATGGTGATTTAAGATGTTTAGGTTCAATCGATTTGATGGTTTGGAGTGGATTTGAATTTGGCTTATATGGGTTCATATGGGTCAAATGGACTAAGTTGACCAATTTGGTCAAATTGACCAAAATGGGATGGGTTAGGTGTTGGTTTAGGTTTAATTGGTGATTTGAAGATGATTGTATGTGTTGATTTCAATTGATTTTTATTTATGAATGATTTAGACCAATTTGACCCTTTAGATCAATTTGGGATAAATGGGTCAATTTGGGATAAATGGGTCAATTTGGGATAAATGGATCAATTGGGTCCAATCAAGGGCTTGATCATGTTCAATAATCAATTCATGATGGATTTGAACCATTGGTTTTAATCAAATTGGATTGGATTGAGATTTAATTCAATTTGGCTCTTTAGCTCAAATTGAGTCAATTTGAGTCAAAGGGGCCAAATGGGCTTGGTTAGGTTCAATTGGTGGTCAAATCATATTTAACACCCAATTTATGATTGATTTGAAGCAATGGTTCAAATCAATTGGGTTTTGAATGAAGTTTGGTTCAATTTGGTCCATGTAGGCTAAAATGGGTCAACTTGGGTCAAGTGATCAAATTGGCTTGGTTTGACCCAATTGATTGCAATTGGACAATCATGGGTGATCAATAATCATTGTAGAAGAGATTGAATGTATTGGTTCAATCCAATTTGGGATGGATTGGAATTTAAATCAAATGAGTCTTTTAGGTCACTTTGGTTCAAGTGAACCAAATGGGTCAATTTTAATTGGATTAGGTTGAATTGGGTGGAACTGATTATAATAATTAATTTAGTATTGATTGATGGATTTGATTGCAATTGATTTAGATTTAATTATATTTTGGCTCATGTAGACCCTTTAGGTGAAATGGGCTAAGTTAGATTGGTTGGATTGGTTTAGTTTGATTGGCTTGATTATAGGTCTTGGGAGGGTTTGTAATGATGTATTGAATGGTTGGAATGCTTTTAAGAAATTCAATTGGGTTTGGTTTAATTGAATAGGTCTTGGGTTGGATCCATAAAATTGGATCATGGGATTAATATGGGTTTGGGTTTAAGTCACTTTTGGCTTTGAGCTTGGATATGAAGTAAGATTCAATTGGGTTTGATTATATGGATTGGAGGTTGGTTTTAGATGAGTAGATAGGCATAGGTCATGGGTTATGCCATAGGATAGGTAGGTTCTCTGGTTCTAAGGTAAATCTTAGAGCTATGGTACACCTCCTTAAGTTTCTAGGCTTAGGTTTAGGGTTCACCTAATCACTATGAGGTTTCCTATGACTAAAGAGATTCTAGTGTCTAGAAGACCTAAGTCTAGGGAAGGATGAGTCAATCCTCATTCCAAAAGTGAGGTCAATAAAATCTTAAGATGCCATCCAAAAGAATAAGATGCTAAAGTAACTGTAAAATGTGAATCTATGGATTTGACTGCATATACACTTGATTATCTTCTTGATTCCTTGATAGCTCATGAACAGGTCATAACACAAAGAGATCAAAATGAATTTTTCCAAAAGAAGGAGAAAAAAATTAATTGCTTTGAAAATAGAAGACACTTGTGAGGAGAACACTTCATGCTCTATAGTAGATAGTGATGAGATTGTCATTCTTTCAAAGAAATTGGAAAATATGGTCAGAAAGAAAAAGAACAGATATGGAAAATCTAAATTACATAAAATGCCTACTAAAAAGTCTAATGCAAGTGAAGGAATAGTATGCTATAACTGCAAGAAGCCTGAACATGTAAGAAGAGATTGCTTTGATATTGCTAAAAAAGAAAAGTAGGCTAAAAGAAAGAAAATTTGGAAAAATAAAAAGCCTCAAAGAAAAAGAAATGAGCACTTTGGCCACACTCAAAGTCAGAGAAATCTAGTGATAACACTATAGAAGAAGAAGCAAATTTTTGTCTCATGGCAAATGTGGATACTACAAGTGAGGTATGTGAAGAAGTTTCTTATGAAGAATTAGATGATGCATTAAATGATTTAGCACTTGCATATAAGAAATTTAAAAGAAATATTAATTCTTTAGGAAAAGAAAAGAAAATCTAGAAATGCATACTTTATCTTTAAAAAATGAACGTAGTGAGTTGAAAGCTAAGAATGTTGCTTCAATAGATCAATCTTTGCTTATAGAAAACTTTAAAAGAAAAAAATTATTATTATGAGCAAAGTTGAGTACTTATTGTAGCTCACACTCACATGTTTCATCTATTAGAGATAAATTATCTAGTGCATCAAAATCATCTAATTAAAGACCTTGTGCTAATATAAATGCCTGGTGTAATTTCTGCAATAAAAAAGATTGCATATCATTTGATTATCATGCACGTAGATCTCATGCATTTTCTAGATCAAATTTGATTTAGATACCCAAAAATAAAAATCCTAAAGCAACACATGCTACACATCCTTCATTACATATTTTTTCTTCGGGATGTGGACCCAAACATGTTTGGGTTCAAAAAATTAACCCTATATTTTCTTTTATAGGAATGCCTTCAAAGTAAAATCAAAGATGGAATGTGGTATTTGGATAGCAGATGTTCAAGATATATGATAGTTGATAAACCAAAATTTTCTATTTTAAAACCTTGTGAAGAAGGGTATGTAGTTTATGATGATAATGCAAAAGAAAAAAAAATTGGTAATGAATCTATCTCTAAAAATTCAATAACTTTAGATAAAGTATATTTTGTTCAAGGTTTAAAGAATAATCTTATTTCTATTAGTTAGTTATGTGATTAAAGACTTAATGTTAAATTTCATCTCACTTTCTAGGTTATTAGAGATAAAAAATATTTTAGTTGTAGTTCAAATATATAAGAACATTCATCTTACTAATTTTGAAAATTCATGTGATGCTAATCTAAATTTACTTTGCTTTAGAAGTTCACTTGATGATGTTTGGTTATGGCATAAACAATTGTGTCATATTAACATGTATTCGTTGAATAAAATTATACAACTTGATCTTGTAGATGATTTACCAAAAATAAAATTTCATTCTTATTATATTTGTGATGCATGTATTCATGAAATATATTCAAAGCATTCTTTCAAAAATAAAAATATTATTACTACATTCAAACCTTTAGAATTATTGCATATAGATATGTTTGGTTCTATTAGCACAGCTAGTTTAGCCAAAAAAAATTTATGGATTTGTTATTTTTTATGATTTCAATAGATTCACTTGGGTTATGTTTTTAGTTCACAATAATGATGCTTTTGATTTTTTTTAGAAAATATGTTAAACGCATTCAAAGGGATAGAAGTCTCTTAGTTAGTAGAATTCAATCAGATCATGGAGGAGAATTTGAAAATAAATTATTTGAAGATTTCTCTAAAGAATTTAGTATTAATCACATCTTTTTTTTTTTTTTTTTTTTTTGCTCCTAGAACTCCTTAGCAAAATTGTGTTGCATAAAGAAATAAAAAGATTTTGTTGAGTTGAGCAGAGCTATGTTAGATGACTTTAAGTTGCCCAAATACTTTTGTACTGAAGCTATTAACATTGCATGTTATGTGATTAATCATGTTTATTTGAGACTTATCTTAAATAAGACCCCAAATGAGTTGTTCTTTAGAAAGAAACCTAAGAATAGTTATTTTCATATCTTTGGATGTAAGTGCTTCATTTTAAATAATGGAAATGATTCTTTAGAAAAATTTGATAGCAAGTCAGATGATGGTATCTTTTTAGGTTATTCATTGACTAGTAGATCCTAAATAGTTTATAATAAAACAAAAATGATTATAGAAGAATCAATACATGTCATATTTGATGAAAACCATGTAGATTCTCTTAAAGGTGATTTAATTGAGGATGTGGTAGATGAATTTAAGGAAATCAACTTGAAAGAAAATGTAGATGATTCCTTACCAGAAGAATGAAAATTCATTAAGAAACATCTCGAGGACTTGATCATACGAGATTTCTCCCAAGGTGTTAGAACTAGAAGATCATCCAAGGAGGTTATTAATCATTATGTATTCTTATCTAAAATTGAACCAAAAGCCATGGAAGAAGAATTAAATCAATATGTTATGAATGATATTTAGAAATTAGTCCCTATACCTCAAGACTAGAATATTATAGGAATTAAATAAGTTGTTAGAAATATGTTGGATGACTCTCGATACATTGTTAAAATAAAGCTAGATTAGTTGCATAAAGGTACACTTATATTGAAGGGATAGACTTTAGAAATCTTTGATCCCATAGCTAAACTAGAAGCTATTAGATTGATCCTTGCTTATTCATATTATAAAGACTTTAAACTATTTCATATGGATGTAAAAAGTGCATTTCTAAGTAGTTTTATTGATTAAGACCCCTAGTTTTGAAAGCTTAAATTTTCTTGATCATGTTTCTAAATTGAAAAAATCATTGTATGTGTTAAAATAGACTCTTAGGTCTTGATATGACAGATTAAGTAGTTTTTTTATTAACCATGAATTTTGGAAGGGTAAAGTAGATACCACCTTATTTCTTAAGAATTTAGGTGATGACTTGATTATTATGTAAATTTATGTGGATAATATTTTATTTGGAAGTACAAATGAACTTTTCGTGATGAGATCTCATCTTTAATGTCTAAAGAATTTGAAATGAATATGATGGGAAAAATTAATTTTCTTATTCCTTCAAGTGAAGCAACAAGAAAATGACACATTTATTTGTCAAACTAAGTATACAAATGGCTTGATTGAAAGATTTGACATGAAGAGATTCATCTAGTAAAACACCCATGAGCTTTTCTACTATGCTTGATTTAGATTAATTTGAAAACTCATTGATTATAAGCTTTATAAGAGTATGATAGGTTCACTTTTATACCTTGCTGGTAGTAGGCTCGATCTCATATTTATTATTTGCTTGTGTGCTCATTTTCAGGCTACTTCGATTGAATCACATTTAACTAAAGACAAGTGTATATTTCACTATTTGATAGCCACTTCTAGGTTAGGTTTGTAGTATCCTAAAAATTCACTATCATGTAACTATATTGCTTATTTAGATGTTTACTTTACAAGTTGCAAAGTAGATTTAAAAAGAACATCAAGAACATGTCAATTTTAGGATCATCACTTATATCTTAGTAGAGTGGTAAAAAATTGATAGTTTAGGTTTTAGACTTTGGTATTCAAGTAAAAGTCAAATTAGAAATATCGTAGGTGTGATTATAAATACAAGTTTGAAGGATAATGTTATAAATATTAATAGATATGGAGATAGAATTATAGCTTTAAAGATTATTGTTGATACTAAGATTATCAATATTATAACTATTTATGCTTCTCAAGTAGGTTTGGATGTAGGCTCAAAAGAAAATTTTTTGAATGAATTAAAGGAATTAATATAAAAGATACCTCTTGAAGAAAAAGTATGTATTGGAGGAGATTTAAATGGATATGATGGTATAGAGTGGTGGAAGATTTTAAAAGTATCCATGATGGTTATGGATTTGGTGTGATTAATGAAGAAGGTAGAACTATAGTAGATTTTTCTTTTGCCTAAAATTTTGTAGTTGATAATACTTTATTTAAGAAAAGAGATGAGCATATTATTACTTATAAAAATGGATCTAGTAAAATACAGATTGATTATTTTCTGATAAGAAAAATAGATTGTTTAGATTGTAAAGATTGTAAGGTCATTCTAAGTAAAAGTTTAAGTAGCCAACATCAATTGTTAGTTTCTTATCCTAGGATTAGATGGGGTAACTTAAGGAACACTAATAAAAATATATTTAAGAGCAAGCTACAATAGCTTAGAATTTAGGATGTTCATAAGGAAGCTAATGTTATGTGAAAAAAAGTAGCAAGTGAAATTAAGTAAGTTGCCAAAAATGTGCTTGGAGAACCAAAAGGAAAAGCTTCTTTTAATAAAAATAGTTGGTAGTGGAGTCAGGATGTGCAAGAAAATATTAAAAATAAGAAGCATTGTTATAAAACTTGATTTAGATGTAAAAACTTGAAGAATTGAAAAAGATATAAAGTATCCTGTAGAGATTCTAAGGAAGCAATATATAAAGCAAAAAAAAATTAGCTTTTGGTGATACAATAGATTAGATGCCAAAAAAAGGTGAAAGATGTATGTATAAGTTAGCCAACCAAAGAGATAGGAGAAGTAAAGATCTAGTTCAAGTGAGGTGTATTAAGAATAAAAATTATAAAGTACTTTTCTTAGAAAAGAATACAAAAAAAAGGTGGATGAGGTATTTTGATAAACTTTTTGATAAACTCCATGAGCCCCATTTTAATTGAGATTGATTTTGATGATAACAAACATATGTTCAAGTGCTACTAATTAGTTTAATTCAAGTGATGTATGAAATATGCAAACCCATATTCTTCAGTCAAATTGAGAATGGCAAACTATTGGATTGGGACATGTAGAAAATTTTCTTGAACTTATAATAACAACACTATTAAGAGCCCAATAATATAAATGTAATGGATTAATCATTGCAAAATATTTTATTTAAATTTTTCATATTTTTCTATATTTTAAAATTATATTATTTCTAATTATTCCTTGAATTATCCTTTTCGGATAATCTAAATCACTTACATGATTCATTAATTATTCATTTATTTTTACATGAGAATAAAACTATTCTAGAATTATTCTTATTATTCTTTTTTCTCTCTACTATTCTTTTATTTTTCTCTCTCATATCACAATTATCATCTTGTTTATATTTTGGCCGAATTTTCTATAATTTTTGGAATGACAAATCATGTGAGATTTATTCAAAATATTACCATAATATTTTCCTCATTTATTTAATTTTTAAAATTCATTTATTTAAATTTTAAATTAATTTTCATTGCCATATGTATGCTAATTTAAATTTATTTTTTATGGCATGGTTTGGTTGACCCTATGCTTAATTTCCTCATCTCAATTGAATTAATTTGAATTAATCTAGGTTAATTCAAATTCAAAATTCAATTAAACATTGATTTTATACAATTTCTATTTCTATAAATCTATTTATTATTATTATTTTTAATTGAATAAAATCATTTAATTAATTCAAAATGTTCTTGAATTGATTTATCATTATTCACACGTGATTGATTGTATTGAATCATGATTGATGCATTTTTGGAATTCTTTTTGGCCGAATTTTTGTCCATAAGAATTGGATTAATCAATTTTATTTTATTTTGAAATCTTAGCTTTACTCATTCAATCAGATATAATCAATTAAAGTTATCATATCTTGAAGCCTTAAACATTGATTGAATCCTTATTTGGAATACTTTTGGCTGGCCACCTTGAGTGGGAAATTTAAATTCAAGTCAAAATCAAATTTATTCCTTCTTGAATTTAATTACCTAAATGGATTATGCTTCTTATGTTAATTTTTAATCTTCCCTTTCTTTCTCTATTGGCCAACCCTCATGCATAATATACTTTTTTTAAATTAGTTATACACGAACTCTTACTTAAAATAGTTTTCCCTCTACTCTTGATTGGCCTAAAATCTCAAGTTGATTTTCCTTGGTTTTATTTGGTTTGATTGATATCTTTCCACTTCTCTATCTCTCTGATTCCAATTCTTCTTAGCTGAATCTTTCAATATGTCATTTAGGTTCATTTGATTGAGATTTTTAAATCAAAATCAAATACTTTCTTAATTTAATTTTCCTCCTACTCTTCCTTGGTTTGGATGTGAGCTTCTTTGGATTCTTTCTAATTTGGCTTAAGGTATAATATGTTAAGGAGCCTTATCATTCATTACTAATCCTTGGCTAAACCTATGGAATTCCAACATAAGCTCTTGAATTCAAAATTCAAGTTGTTTCCAAATTAATTTCCCTCTCTTTCTTCATGCTTTGGCCGGACTCTTTTTATCATGGTCTTTATAAAATGAGTCAAAATCCACTTGAATTCTTCTTGACTCTCTAAACTAGGCCTATCCTTTGCAATTTGATTTTGGAGACTCTTTTGGATTCTCAGTGCTAAAGCTCTCAACCATCTTCCATTATAATCATTCTTTTTGGCTGAAACTTTGTTTAAGGTATTGATTGAAGTATAGTGCAAAGAGCTTTCACCCTTGTTTGCTTTTTTCCTTGGTCTAGACCATAGCTTGAAGAATAAGTGCTTAAGTACATCTCCTCTCTTCTCAACTTCATCTACATCCAAGAGGAGATCATATTCAAAAGCTTCAAGCCACTTTAAAGATTGGAAAGTTCACATCAAGTCAATTGATTTCATTGCTTACACATACAAAGACATGAGAAAGAAAATTGCTTTCACTTATTCTCTTGAATATCTAAATTTATTGGTTTGATTTGAATGAAATTTAGTATGTTCTTCAAAATATTTTCTTGATCTCCTTTCATTCTTCCATGAAAATATTTGAAAGATTTTCTCTTTAATTTGATTGATTGACTTTATATTCATAATGCTTTCATAAACTCTAATTTGTTGAATTTTATTTTCAATACTAGCTACTTACATTTTGTGCAAGTGCTTTAATTTTCATATTTTACTTTTACACATTATGTTTGAAAGCTTTCAAGTTCATTCAATAAAATTTAAATTTGAGCTCTTCAATCTTATTTATCTTAATATTATTTTAGTTGGGACTTGAGTGCAAAATTTTCTTAAATTGAGAGTTAGATACTTTGTATATTTTATTCTTTTGTTCTCTTATACTTTATTGTGTTGTACTTGATCAATTAGGAAAGCACAATATTGTATTGTATTTTCCCATGTAAGAAAGTACAATGTTGGGTTGTACTTGCCTTTGTAGAAAAGTATGATGTTGGGTTGTACTTGCCCATGTAGAAAAGTACGATGTTTGATTGTATTTGTCCGTGAAGGAGAGTACGGGAGATTTGTTGTAATCTCAATTTTAAATTAGTGATTTTTTAGCTTGGGTAGTTAGGAGTGGACGTAGGCCTATTTTTATCACATAAAAATCTGTGTTCTTTGCTTTATTTTATCTACACCTTACTTCACTTTACTTTTGTTGATTGTAGCTTTGATATTTTAAATCTAATCATTTACAATTAAATTTTTTATAAAGAATTAAAAATTATATTTGAACTTATTTTTAAACACCCAATTCACCATCCAAAAGGAGGCTTTAAAACCTACTCATTAGCTAGTAAAAAAATAAGAGGTTCTAGAACCAAATTAAAGGAAGTTGGCAACACCTGCCTAATGAAGAAATGGACAAGATATCCAATGGAATGAATGGTGGTCTAAAATTATGATTGACATAAGTTTACTATCGATATATAAAGATGAAAGCCAACCACTAAATATGAAGAGATTTCCCCATAGGAGTCACCCCAAAAAAATCCATGGTATTTAAAAAAGGTGTTTAAGAGGACACCATGCAAATCTTAGTGAGGGGTACTTATTTAAGTGATAAAAAACAACATCACAGAATATTGTACTACCTTGAGAGATAGAAATACCATGTTATGATGGATTTAATTGATTAATAAGGACTCCTAAGTATGATGAGCCTATGTATACTAGAGATTTTTTTTTCTTTTCTTTATATGGATAATGTAAGATAAATTTTAGTTTAAACTTAGTTTCAAGTTCTCTATTGGAGCAAGCCTTCATAGTTAATTGCATCATAAGAGATGTGAATCTTCTAAGAAAACTCTTGACTAAAATAGTTGAATACTGTCCTTATAGATTTCAAAGTTTGTGTCAAGATTGTTGAATATGGAAGCCTATCGGGATTGCTCAAATAGAAGCTATTCTTAATAAATTCCAAAGAAGAATAACAAGAAAGTGCTTTGGTATTATGAAGCATAATAAGCACTTTAGTCTATCCTATAATTTGACTTTATATTCTAAAATTTAAATTTATATTTAATTTGAATTGACATTTCATTAAAATTCTATATCTTATATCCCAACAATATAAGATTATGAAAATGCTTAAGAGGTGAAAACTTATGCCTATAGCAAAGAGAAACGAGAAGCCTCAAATCTTAAAATTAGAGTGCTTCAGCATAAGACAGAAGCTCGACCTATTCTACTTGATAAAGGGGGATGTATTGGCACACTCTTACTTAAGAATGTGAACAAATTTTGACTTTTATAGACTTATAACTATCTAGAAGAGCTGACAGTGAACAAGACCTATATTTTAAATTCATGTGGATAAGTCTCATAAAAGTACAAGATAGTTAGACTAATATTTATTTAAAAAAATTTAAGAGTCTAAAATCACCCTTTAAGATTTTAAGATCATTACTATTATGAATAATGTCTAATTAGTGCAAAAAATCTTATCTTTTATAGATTTTAGACTCTCTAATTTAACTCAGGCTTGGGTAATTTAGTATGCCTACATGTATGATGAAATTAAGTTATGGGAAAAATTACGGAGAGGGTGTGTTTTTCACTTAAGGGTAGCTACCCACAATGGCCAGGCTCTCCCACATATCATGTAATGAGTGGAGATCCTTATAATAAGAATGGAAGTCAATATGATTTATGATCATACATTCATCAAAGACCTAAGTGTTTTAAAATCTTTAGTTCAAGTTGATAGTTAAGATGGAGTAGAAAATGTAAGTTACAAAGAGCCTATTGAATCTAGACCACATACATCAATACATCACACTTAAAAAAAACTTAGAAAAAGTATGTCATTTCTAATGCACAAGTAATACAAACACCCCAATCAAATTGAAATAAGAAAAAAAATTGGTGCGACCGGATTCCGCTATACACCCCAAAAGAAAAAGAAAAATTAGACTGTTCAGTTAAGCGTTGATGTTTTGTGAAATCAATGTGAATGAAATAGGACCTAACTGGTAATAAACCCCACATTTACCTTCTTGATCCTTTTGCCTTCGTAATTGCTTTGTTTCACTACTTGAATCTCTTAGATCATGTCCATTTAGCAATGGTTTCACGCAGGATGAAGGAGACGACTTTCTTCCTTTAAATTACATGTACGGGCAACAAATCTGGATCTGCTAACCCAAACCTGCTAATTCAAACCTATTAAGGACACCACTTTATGCATGAAAATCCACATGTGATGCGCCCCAGCCCAATTGACGTGTACTATGCATAAAGTGTGTCCCCATTAACTGCTATGTCATCTTAACCAAAAATGAGATTTTTTTTTTTTTTTTTGGTTTAAGTATGCCAATTAATCAATAGAACTTCAAAAAATCCTAAAAATATGTAGAAACAATAAAAAAATTCAACTAACACCTCTATGAACTTAAGAAATATAAAAGAATACATGAAAAATAAAGTCATATGATTTATTAGCTAGGTTAGGAGTAGTTAGGGTGTCATTCTCCATCTCTAGTAAAAATTTCTTTATATTTGAGTGCAAAAATGATTGGTTATTTTGTTTTGAACTTAAATGGCTTAAAAACTCTTAATAAATTTCTTACAAATTATAAAATTTTTATAAAATGTATTTTTAGCTCTAAGGAAGCTTTATTAACAAAATGAGACTCAATAAAAAATGATTAGGGTCTCTAATCTTAATTAGATAAGAAATCCCTGACTTTGAGATTAATTAAATCCTAAATAATCACTTAAATGAACCTAAACTTTAAAAATTTAAAATAAATTACTCGATGATATAAAAAAATATAAACAATAACTCATTGGAAAGGGCTTCTAGAGAAGAATATCAGAAAAATAAAATCTTTGATTTTTGGTACGTAATTTGAGGCTAATTGGTGTTTGATTGAAATATGTATTTCTAAATAAACTCTAAATACGAAATTCTTATGGTATATTCTTATGTTGAAAATTTTATGTGATTAAAGTTATGTATTTTGAGTGCTCAATGATTAAACTCACCAAATAATTAAATAAAAATTATTAAAAATATCAAAATTGTATTTTGATGGCTAATCACATGCATTTAACATAGAAGTACTCAAAAAAATTTATTAAGACTTCTCATTATAATTAACACTCAAAATCATCAAAATTAGAGTTAATTAATCATTAAATTCATTAAATCACCTAAATTCAACAAGTTCATAACACATTGCATAAAACTCAAAAATATAAATAACCCCTCTTGTGCTCAGCTAACAGAGAAGAATTCAATGAAATCATGATATTAGATATTTTGAGAGTAGATGACTAGTTATTGAAACTTTAATTAATGCAATTAGTTTTAAAATCTAAGCTCAAATGCTTTGAAATTTTTAGAGTAGTATTTAAATGTGATTATGCATCTCTGAGAATTTTTTTTTTCAAAATTTTATGCTTATATTTTATGATCTATTAGGATCATAGGGTTAATTTAAGATATAATTAAAATAATTAATTAAAATTCATAAAAATCATAATATGGTATCTTAAGGCCATAATTCACTTAATGAATAAGAGGGTCATGGAGAAAATGTCAATCAATTTTAATTATCTTTAATCACCTTGAATAAGCTTAATCACATATTTTCATTAAACTATTAATTAATCCCCTAAATTAGGAACTTCATAAATGACTTAAGATGAGTTCAAATGATTTGAAGATCCCATGATTGATCCTAGGGTTTGTAAAAAAAACTTGGGGGAGAAACTTCATGATATTTAGTTTACAATAAGACATATATTTTGAAATTATTTATAAATGATTATTTATAATATAAAAAAGTGTTATAGAATGATATAAATCATTTCTTAAGAAAATCTTTGGGAAATATACATTCAAACTCCCATACTTCTTTGTATTTGAGTTATAAAATATGAGCTCAAATGCTTTGAAATTTTAAGAGTAGATTTTGTATGTGATTATGCATCCCTGGGATTTCTTTTTTAAAATTTTAGGCTTATATTTTATGATCTATTAGGATTTTAGGTTAATTCAAGAGATAACTGAATTAATTAACTAAAAAATCATAAAAATCATAAAATGTTTTCTTAAGACCTTAAATCACTTAATGAATAGAGTGGATCATAGAAAAAATATCAATCAATTTCAATTATCTTTAATTGCATTAATCACCTTAAATAAGCTTAATCACATATTTTCATTAAACTATTAATTAATTCTTTAAATTAGGAACTTTATAAATGACTTAAGGTGAGTTCAAAAGATTTGATGATCCTATGATTGATCCTAGGGTTTATAAAAGAAACTTGGGGGAGAAACTTCATGATATTTAGTTTGAAATAAAACATATATTTTGAAATTATTCATAAATATTTATTTAATAATAGAAAAAAATTGTTATAGAATGATATAAATCATTTCTTAAGAAAATATTTGAAAAATATATTTTCAAACTCCGATACTTCTTTGTATTGGAGTTATAAATTATGAGCTCGAATGCTTTGAAATTTCAAGCGTAGATTTTGTATATGATTATGCATCTTTGGGATTTCTTTGACAAAAATTTTAGACTTATATTTTATGATCTATTAGGAATTTAGGTTAATTCAAGAGATAACTCAATTAATTAATTAAAAATCATAAAAATCATAAAATGTTACATTAAGACCTTAAATCACTTAATGAATAGAGAGGATCATAGAAAAAAAAATCAATCAATTTCAATTATCTTTATTTGCATTAATCACCTTAAATAAGTTTAATCACATATTTTCATTAAACTATTAATTAATCCCTTAGATTAAGAACTTTATAAAGGACTTAAGGTGAGTTTAAATGATTTGATGATCCTATGATTGATCCTAGGGTTGGTAAAAATACTTGGTAAAATTACTTGGAGGAGAACCTTCATGATATTTATTATGAAATAAAACATATATTTTAAAATAATTCATAAATGATTATTTAATAATATAAAAAACTTATTATAGAATCATATAAATCATTTCTTAAGAAAATCTTTGTTCTTTCAAATTCCAATATTTTTGTAGCCTTATGTGTTAATGATTTTTTCGATTTCTTCTTTAGGCTTATAGAGTCATCAATCCTATCAAGGTGCAAAAAAAAAAAAATAAATAAAATCAAAACAAAAGCTCCGTTAGCTAAGGGGTCTTTTGGGATTATTTTTATTTTATATATGTTATATTTTATTTTAAAATAAAATATATCTAATGATATTAATTTTTTTAAAAATAATAAAAACATCTCAAAACTATTTTTGAGTGCTTTAAAAAATAATATTTATTTTTAAAAATAAAATATATAAATACTTAAAAAATATGCTATAAATTGATCCTAAATAGGCACTAATCATGTTTGATCAAATTGAATCAAATCAAATAAATCATTTTTATTAACCTGTTTTTGTTCTGCCTACCTCTAAAAGACACTCATGTCTATATATATATATATATATATATAATTTATTTAACTGAGCTCGAAATCAGAGCTAAACTCATTTTAATTAAATTAATCAAATTAAAGCTCAAATTTAAGGCGACTTAACCCAACCTGCACTTGTTCACAGTCAACCCTCCCAACCCATCCTTGATCAGGCATCGCAATCGCACCACGGGGTTCCTGCTCGTCCAACAACATGCAGGCCGTCAAAATCATTCCGTCCTTTTTTTCCTGACCGTTGATTCCAATTCGCATGCCGGCCAGCACTTTTATTTTCGGGAGTGAAAATTTAAATTTTTTGGTCTCAACTACATCGGGAGCAAATACGTGATACTGTTTGGCGTTTACAATGATAGGAGTTTTTTTGCGGGTTAATTTTTAAACTAGGTCAATTTAAAATGTTAATTATATGATTAAGCATAAAAAAAAAAATTTTAAAAAATCAGTCGGCAGCGGCGGCTGTCGGCCGATATGCTTGATGACTGGCTTCTTAAAATGGCCCGAGCTCATGGCCGCGAGTCTCGGTTTCTCCTTACTTCTCCTGCGATCCGTCGTCGTCGTTCGTTTCACCGTGAAGACGCGCCGCGAAGGCTTAAGGAAGGTGATGCCGTCGGTTGTTTCCAAGTTAACTTGCTTTAGAGATCTTTTAGGTATTTTTTTGAAATGCAAAATAAATTTCAGATCTAGTTGGTTTATTGTTTTGATAGGAAATATTTGTTAGATGTTATTTAGTGAGATTTTTGAAGGAAATTTGTTAGATTTGAGGTGGATGGTTATGTTTATGCTTATTTGAGATAAATTTTTTGCATATGATTGAATAAAGTATATGGAAAAAATGTAAGATGGTTGTTTTGTGTTTCTTATGTGCTCTCAAGAATTCGACAAGCTATTTCATCTTCAAAATGCAAGTTTTTTTTCATGGTCTAGTTGTTTTGAAGGAAAATCCATAATAGCGACATTGTTTGTTTTTATACAATTAATGAGAAAGTATATGAGCAAAGAAATGATCTTTATTGATTTTGAGAAATCATATAGTTAAGTATTATGGAAATTGATTTGGTGAGTATTAAGAAAAATATGTGTTACTGATTATTAAAATTATTAAAGATGTGTAAGATGGGTCATTAACTAGCTTGAGAAATATTGGTGCGTATAAAATTATTAAAGATGTGTATAATGATGATAAGTGAAGTTAGCTTTGAAAAGATCTATGAAGGTGATGCTTTTGGTTCAAATGAGAGATATGTGATTTGAAATGTTATGGGAAATTATAGTTGGTTTGGTTATGCTTATGCTTATGTTATTTGCTTATTTGAGCATAATGTAAGTATTTAGTGAGATGAAGGAAATGAGATTCGATTTGGTTTGTGGCGTTGGTTTTTGTATTAATTTTACAAAGTTATTGTTTTATAAACATGAATTTATGATTGTGTAATTTGCAAGTTTGTGTCACTGTTCTTGAATGTGATATTTGTGGAATTTGTAAGATTATCATGTAGAATATGTAGTGCAAGTTTATGGTGTAGATGAGTGTGGACTTTACTGATACATTGTGGACTTTACTGATTTGAACTTATTTGCCAAATTCATCAGGTTAGTTGGGAAGGCAGTGTTGTTTTGTTACTAATAGTTGAGAATGAATTCAGAGACTGTATTCATAGTTCTTTACTACGGTGGTGAACTTAGAGTTATTGACGACTTCATTCCAACATACATTGGTGAGAGAAATTGCCTAGTTCAAATCCCACGACGGACTCAATTTGGTGAATTACAACAAATAATAATGAGGTCGTTGGCGGATCCGACCAGATATCTGTTAATCTTGTAGGTCTTTCCGGTGATGGATTTATTGCACACATTTTTGGTGAGTTTGTCTTGTCACGGCGTGCAACTATTGTCATTTATGTAGAAGTTAACGAACATCCAGGTGTGGTGATAGGGAGATAAGCGGTCGTGGAGTGCCAATTAGGTCGAACACGAGAACATTCTATCTTCTCGGTGGAGTATTATGGGTCGGAGGAGAACATGAATATTTGGAACAAGTTCTGCTATGGGTGACAGAGAGATGATATTAATCTACCATCTCACGAAGACCAAGGATATGAAACTATGCCTAGTGGAGGTAGTAGTGATGACAAAGAAGAGGATGATAGTGACCCAGACAGAACAGATTTGAAGGAGACAGAACCATCCGTCAGGGTTAGAGATTTGATTGCTTATTCAGAAGCCACAAACAACACTTGATACGTGACTATTTTAAGTGCCCAAACAACTAGAGAGTGGGATGAGGGCGTCACATTTGATGGCCCACTTGACAATTCAATCTTTGGGAGAAGCATTCCAAATGAAGCGGTAGAAGGTAGGTATCTGTTTTGGGATAAGCTACAATTTCTTTGTTCAAGGGTGTATCACAAACAATGTTGATTATGCCATATATGCTTCTAACAAATCTAAATTCTTACTCATCACTCAGGACCAGTTAGGCGTGTTTATGGCGTCACATGCACGTTCATTTAAGAGGTTAGGGGTGCATGGAAGATTGGTTCGATTAGATTGACTCACTTGTGCTCATTCAGTCTGAATCTTTGGTCATAACAATGTACATCGAAATTCATCGTTATTTCATAAAACCGATAATCAATCGTAGATATAAAACCAAAATTGTAGCGTATTGAGGCAAAGTTCAATATTAGAGTGTCTTACATGAAGGCTTGGGATGCACGAAGGAAAGCAGTAAAGGCAATCTTTGGTAGTTGGGAAGAATCTTATAGAACTTGGGGAGTTCATGCTGCGGTATGCTCATCAATGCAGGGGCGGTATGTATACACTCAGCAGGATCAAATAAATTCCAACGTTTGTTACGGTCCTTGAACCTTCAATCGCGGGTTGGCAACATTGCGATACTTTGTCTAGATGGCACCTTTCTTTTGGGTAAATACAGAGGTAATTTACTAAGTGCAGTTGGAATCGATGCAAATAATGGCTTGTTCCCATTGGCCTTCGCAGTTGTGGAATCAGAGTGCATCGAGTCCTGGGTTTGGTTTCTGCGTACATTACAAGATTTGATCCATCTACAGAGGAGATCTATCTCGATAGACATGCGAGGTATAGTTCGTAGAAATCTTTCCTTGGGCTACACATCGTTTTTACTGCGCCACGAGGAGAACTTCAAAAGCGGTCGCGATTAGGCATTGGCGATGTTGAGTTCATTTGCCGAGAAGATGTCGTTCGGGAATCGATGATATTCGGATACCTTGTTCTCCGCATTAAAGCTACTGCTAGACAATGAGCGAGTCACGTCAGTACGAACCAATGAGGATAAATATTAATGAGTACCAAGTGTTTGATGCCATAAGCGAACTTTCAAAGTTGAGGTAAGCGAGAACAACGACTGCAAGTGTACATGCGGACAACCTCAGGCTTACCACTGCATATGTGATTCTTTACGAGTCAGCGTCGCATAAGTCATGTGACATTTGTGTCTCTATAGCTTACAAAACTACATGAAAACCTACCAAAGCGAGTTCCATGTGATACCAGATCGTGAAGAATGGATGGAACATTTCAGTAGCGACACATACCCAAGTTACTGTCCACCAAACATCAACAGAAAGTCGGGACGTCCTAGGACAAGCAGATATAGGAATTCAATGGGCCAGGTATTTCTAAGTTCCGCAATTTGTGGTGTTGTGTAAAAGCTGACCCTCAATTGTCTCGAATAGAGTCGTAATGTAATTTCATTTATGTTATCCTGTTCGATGTTACTTATGTTTTCTGTTGTAGTAACTTGTTATAGTTTTTGTGTTGGTAGTGACCTGTGTGGCAGACTGGATAACTTGATGTAACTTTCAGCATTCACTTAATGAACTAAACTTGATCGTTCCTCGCATAAAAAAAAGACAGTATTTTTATAAATTTATGCTCTGTTGAAAGATAAACAATGAATGTATTTTATAACTATAATTTTTTCAATATTATCTAACTTTGTAACGAATAACATATGCGATGAAGCTCCTCGACCCCACGTAGAGGAGGCGGCGACCGGAGGTTGATTGAGGTATGGGCACGGGAGCACATTCATGTCGGAAGACTACGTTATGTGTTGTATCCTTCGACATTGATGGGCTTAGTGTTGGCTTTCGTGGAGCGAAGGGTATGTTCGTGAAATGCCATTAGGCAATCTCGAGTGTGAGGATGAGCTGGACGGACTTCTTCAGAGTCAGGTGAGCTGAATTGATGTAATCTTATTTCGCAAATTCTTTACTATGGTAGAAGCTGAAAGAATAATTTATGCTGTATGTGCAGGTCATCTGGGAGCCATATGGACATCAAATCCGCATGCGCGTCGCGGATATATGTTCACAGGGAGAGCAGATATGGCTAGCTAGAGTACCATTGATATGTTGGAAGAGGGTGGAGTGGTACTTACCTGATCGTGCGTTTAGACAGTTTGGCATTCCTCCTTCCACTGATGTCGCACCGATAGATCCATCATTCGTACGGGTCGATGGACGAGGAAAGGCTGATGTTGATTGGGTACAATTCCACCACTCCTTCATTGCACAGTGGGAGCATAGACGTGACTCGATTATCACAGTTGATTCATCTCAGCATGATCCGGTGCCAGCAATCAATCATTATATGAGATGGTATCGTTCATGGGCATCACTTTACATGCTCAACCTAGTACCTCGACACATATTACCCCGAACGCGGAACGCGTTTGATGGTTAGTAATATAAAGTATATTAATTTGTTTTCCTATTTACAACGAAATCGATCTAAATCTTCTATATGCGGCGAGCACATCTTGAAGGGAGGGAATATTCCAGACTATTTGGTGAGATGAAGATCTGAAGTTCGAGATCTTTCAACGAATATGAAGAGCTGGTGGACTTGAGGCATGCATATATCGACCTTTGGATGCGAGGATCTGAACACAGAACGCCATCATCGCGTACACGTGTTCCGTCGATGGATTTGGGGCCATCCTCGACACCAGTGGTGGGGCAGTCTACGTACACATTCTCATATTCATATCAGCAGGCAATGTGGTCTCAGATGCACCCATGGCACCTGGCAGTCAGTAGACATATGAACCACCACCATTCCATATGACACCACCATACGGTGTACCATGGGTATTCGTTGCTACTGAGGTGCCCGATATACCTCGTATTGAACTTAGAATTGTGCGCAACTCGGCGGGTGGAAGAAGAGGAGGACCATCAAGAACATCATCTGCGCGAGCCGGCGACCGACACATTACACTCGTGCGATGCAATTCCACCACACGTGTAGAAGATAGGTGTGGAGGTTGTACTTTATGTTATTTTATATTTCGATCTCTTAGTCATTCATGTACCTTTTTTGTATTATTCTTATATTATTTGAATATTTTGATTAAATCAAATGCGTTGAGATTCAACCGAGGGCATAAAGATTCAAACTCAATATCTACATTTTTTGTAACTTCTCAATTCGCACATTTGTAAACAATGCATCTCACCGGACGAGATTCGTCAAAAGTGGTGAACATAAAAGTTGTAGGATTTTTTATTATCTTTCCAACAATACCAAGCACTCCCAAATCCGACATCTGGCGAGCAAATGCGACCATAAAATGTATCTTCTTAATTTTTTTTAAAAAATTATTAATGGTGATCGGATCAAGGTAACTGGCGACCGGTCGGCGCCAGTCGGTGAGGCAAACTATTTTAAATTTTTTTTTTTATAATCATCACATAATTAAGATTTTAAACTGGCCTAGTTTAAAAATTAACCCTTTTTTTGCAAAGTGAAAAATATAATAGTTAAATAATAAAAGTATAAATTATATATATAAATAGAGTATTTATTTAATAATTAATAATATAATTAATATTATATATTTTAAAATATTATATAACATAATAATCAAATATTTTTTAGTATTTTTAAATTTTTATAATAAATTGGATAAACAATTAATATTAATAGTTTAAAAAAATTATTTAGTATATTATATACTATTTATTAAATTTTTGTATGTTAAAATCAAGATATTTTATTCCTTAGTTGATTGCTTTAAAATATTAAAAAGTAAAATGAAGAAAACAATTTAATATAATTATTAAGTTATAACTCATTAAGTTTTCTTACGATGTTGAAATATTACACATTCCGGTCATGATATTCTAGAAGTTTATATCAATTCATCTTATTTTTATGAAATAAAAAAAAAATTAAAATGATTAATTGTTATATATTATCAATTAATAGGTGCTTAATTTAAATGTAATTTAATAAAGAAAAAATATTAAATTAAAATGCATTTTTTGCTTTTATTTACATGTAAAATGAACATTATATAGAAGGAAACAAAGATTATATCACGCCATCTTCTTTAGCTTCAACTTAGTAAATAGGTCATTCTCTAATAATTTATTAATAATTTAATAATTTATCATGATATATTATCTTTTTATCACTAAGTATTATAATTAATTATTTTTGTTGTTACATTAAATTAATCACAATTCACAATTGATTAGAATAATTATATCATAAAATCATAAATTAAACACAAATAAAATTAGTTAATTTCTAGCTACTCAAATCAACTTATAAAGTATTTATCTATAATTCAATATATAAATAATTCATGCTCGAATTTAAATTTATTTAAATTTCTAAAAGTTTACATGAACTAACTTTTATTCTATATAATGTTAGATCTCAAATTTATATTTAATCATAAAAATAATAGAATAAAAATATAAAATGTATAGGTGTTAGTGTTTTATTAAATAATATAATGATAAGTATGTAAATTAAAATAAAATATTATAAAATTAAATATTTGTAAATTAAAAAGTAATTATTATAAAATCACATCAATTTTAGTATCACAAAAATAAAATCTATGCAAATAGCATTAATAAAAAAACATAAACTAAAGTTAAATATTTTCATCACCTCAATTAGTTTATCTAAACTAATATGGAGTACAAAGTCAAATATATTATTTATTTTTATATTGAAAAAATAAATGCAAGTATGTTTTATTTAATGTTAGAATAAAAATAAAATGAAAATAAACTCAACATAATAAATTTTACAAATGATATAAAGCCAAAATAAATAATAATTATAATAACTGAATATATTAAATTAATTGAATAAATAAATAAAGACTTATGCGTGGATGAAGAGAACGTGGAACTTTAATAACTTAAAATATAATGATTAAAATTAATACTAACATGGAAAAAAAATTCTCTTTGAATAGGATGTTTGTAATTTAACTTTTTCATAACAATATAATTTGTAAACAACAAGTAGATAAATAATTATTAAGGTGTTATTTGGGATCAATTTTTTTTTTTTTTTAAATTTTTGTTTTTTATGTTATTTTTAAAAATAAATTTATTTGATATATTATTTGTATATTTTTATTTTATATTTTTAAAATAAATAATATTATTTAAAAAAATATTTAAAATAGTTTTAAAATATTTTGAGTGTTCTTAAAAATAATAATAATTATCAAATATATTTTACTTTGAAATAAAATATAAACAAAATAAAATAAAATTATAAAACAAAAATTAAAAGATAAAAGTGAAGAAATAAAAATAAATTGTCGGGACTAGGAAAGAGTAACAGGCAGAGAGAGAGGTACGGAGAGAATTATAAAATAATTTAGAGATTATTTGGGATCAATTTTATTTTATATTTTATATTTTTTATATTATTTTAAAAAATATATTTATTTGATATATTTCTTATGTATTTCTTACGTTTTATTTTTAAAATTAAATAATATTATTTTTAAAAATATTCATAATAATATTTAGATATTTGAATATTTTTAAAAACATCAAATATATTTTACTTTGAAATAAAATATAAACAAAATAAAATAAAATTATAAAATAAAAAAAATTTAATATTATTATATTTATTATAAATATTTTTAAAAAAATATTTATAATAATTATAATAATATTAAATTTAGTTAATTAGTTTTTTTTAGAGCTATCACATGAGAGATAAAAAGTAACATGAAAGCTCTGTTAAATAGATTTATGATAATAATCAGTGCGAGATCTATGAAACTGATAGTTGAGGACCTCGCTGTCAATATAATGATCCATGATCGTGCACACAAAATGTGTGTGCGTCTATTGCTCTTAGAATTGGCCGATCGCACAAAAAAAAAGGGCAATGATCTGAAAATCAGAACGGTGACATAAACAGAGTCTTATCCTAAGACTCTTTTCTGTTATTTTTTACAAATATATATATATATATATAGTATTTTATTTGTATGTATTGATTCACTTAACATGAAGTCCCTTTTCTATCTCTTCTGTAATTATAGGTTCTTATATAATATTTCACCAATTATTTTATTAAAATCTATCTTCAACACATTGTGGGCCGGTAGGTTTGTGTTGGTATTTTAATAATCAAAAAACGGGCCTACCTGCCTCTCATAACTTGGAAGGATGCACAAGCCCATGTGGAGATCTTGATTTAATAGTAATTATCTAAAGTTTTTTTATTTTTTATTTAATGTATCCAATTCATACACCTCCAAGGCTCCAATAAATGTAGAGAACATGGTATTAATAATTATAGTGTAAGAAATAAAATAGGTAATTAAAAAACCCCAACTAAATTAATAGATCGTGTTTATCTTAATTTTCATTTGATTTGATTTAAATCTGACATTCAATTTTTAAGTGAAAATTAGCAGAGAGAAAAAATTTTGGGCCATAATTTAGTTGGAATGATTCTATCCATTATGAGTTATATTTTACAAAAGATATCCTTAATTACTGGAGAAATTATTACTAAAATGTAATAGTATGAATTGTGAAAGATATCTATCATGTTAGAAGTCTTTAGGTGTCTATGTTATCATGACTTATTTGAGCTTGGTTAGAGCACACTAAATATTATGATAGATACATCTTGAGGAATTCCGAGGCTATGATGTGATTATTATTATTATTATTATTATTATTATTATTATTATTATTATTTTGCCGCTTGGCTATGTGATGTGTTGATGGGATAACACATTATTTGGAAATAATTTTATGTATTAAGTTAAAATTAACTTTTCTTACATGTGGTATTGTATGTAATTTCTTTGAAAGAGATTATGTAAATATATTTGCATGAGTTGCGAATCCATATCCTTGAAGGCATGACTAAAATAAAAATTGAAGTCTCCATTACATAGGATTTTTCAAGCCAATTCATTTTATGAATATAAATGAATGTATATATATATGTATGTATGTATGTATATATAATGTAGCATTGGTTACAAAAGATTGCCTCTAATAGAAGGAAGGCCTAAATTATCTCTTTTCACTAAGAGAAAATGTGGTTACAAGCAACAAAAGGAATGGAAGTTACTTGGTTCTATGCACCCTCTTTTGCAAGATAATCAACTACATTATTTCCTTCCCTATGTGCATGTGAGAGTTGGAGTTGTAAAGAAGGGAAAAGAGACTAAATTCTCCTAAAAATTTAAGTTACAGACCAAGGGGGCTTCAAATCACCATTGAATATTTTGATCAAATTAAGTGAGTTTAATTCAATCGAGAATTTCTTTCTTTGAAGTGTATGGGCTATTCTTAGAGCAAAGAGGAGACCATCAATCTTAGTATGTAAAGAATTAATGACATTGCATGGTTTATTGGAATAAAATATATTATTCTCCCCTTCCGACCTTTAATGATGCGCGATTAAGCAATGTTGACTTGCTAGAAGAGTGAACTGTCAATGTTGATTTTAAGCCATGGTAGGTTTGGTTTAATTCTCTCAACGAGAGTCCATTTGGACCTAGTATACAAACATTTTAGACCCAACCAGTCTAGCTTTGGTGCTCCCATCAACACAGCCTCCTCCAACAAGTCGAAAGCAATTGCTTTCCTGATATAAGAGTGAACGAATAAAATTATTTGATTTGGAGTTAGCTGGATGTTCTCTTGCTTAGCTTGAACCTTATCAAATCAAATAAATCAAAACATTAAGAGAGAAATTATTATTTAAATGTACTTGTTTATGGATTCTTTCTATGCCAAAAGAAGGTGACAAGGATCATTGATTCTGTCTTATAGTACATATATGTCAAATTGATAAGCAATGTTCCAGCTGCTAGTACTTTTCAAATAATGCAAAAATATGTGATTGGATGATTTAGAGTTGCTATAGTGTTGACATTTAGAGGACAAATAGATTCTCTTATTTCAAATATTGTCGTTTATTAGAAACAAATTTTAACAGGGTTCTAGCAAAATAAATATATATATGGTTTGAGGCACTTATGCCAAATGATTTAACTCGATTGTAATGAGTAGTAGGGCTTCTATTGTTATAAAATATATTGGTAAGATTTTGATTATGAAATTGAATAGATAATAGTTGTTTGTCTCGCTGATTTGAGTCAATTAGTATATTTAGGATTTCTATAGCCACTAAATCGAGTCAACGATTACAAATTACATATTTGCTCCAGACAGTTTGCCCTTACTGTTGAGTGGAGAGGTGATTAATTTTCAGCTACTCTTGGTCACTTTGTTCCTAATTCTAGATAGCTAATTGATCATTATTCAAACAAATATCATGCCAAAAACTGACATTGTCTTCTCCAGCTTGCCATCTAGTTATGTTTTCAACATCCTTCCTGAATTTTAAGAGACACTTTCAATAATGAGAGTCTTTTTTAGTAACTTGATCAAGCATCCGATGAGAGTTCTTATAATATTTGTTCTTGATGAAATTTGCCCAAAGGGATTGTTGTTGTATAAATTTGACTCAAAGTTTCAAAGCATTACTCTTAATATTGTCTTGGAGTGATCTAAATCCCAAGCCACCCTCTCCCTTAAGTTTATAAAGCTTTCTCCAAGAAGACTAATGGTAGCCCCTCTCATTGCCCCACTAGAGGAAAGTATTAAAAAGGGATTCAATCCTTCTTTGAGTGCTAATTGGCATGTTAAGCACCTTAAGAGAAGACATTAGTATATAAATAAGAATGCTTTTAATAATAGTAATCCTACCACCAAACGAAAGTAGAAGATTGTCCCAAGTCATGATGTGAGTTTGCATTTTAGTAAAGATATCCTCAAAGTAAGCCTTCCTAACTCTACTAATAAAAAGGGTACAAGCAAGGTATTTAGTGGGAAAGGTTGTAATATTAAATCCAATAAATCTCTTATTCCAACTTGATTGGATAGGGGATATTTTGTTGATAAAAAAAATATTTGATTAGTCCTTATTAATTTCATGCTAACAGTATTTTTAAAATTATGTGGTTGACCAATCAAGGATTTGGTAGCCTGCTCAGAGGCATTGCAGAATACTAGGATATCATCAGCAAAGTGAAGGTAAGAGATTGGAATACCTCCAAGAGTGTGATAGTAATGTCAAGGATGGTTGTTCATGGAGTTATTGAACAAAGCAGAAAGACGTCCATAACCAATATAAAAATATTAGGGGAAAGAGGATCCTCTTGCTTCAGCTATCTAATAGATTTGAAGAATCCAACCTTTTCACCATTGATAAGCACAAAGTAGTGATTATTTGAGATAAGCCTTTGAATTACATTGCAGGATTCAAGTTTGAAGTTTTTTTCCATCAACACTTGATGTATAAAATTCCAATTAAGGGTGTCAAAAGCTCTATGAATGTCTAGTTAATGGCCATATTGTTACCTCTGCATTTAACATTAAGACCATCAAAAAAATTTTGAGCCAAAAGCATGTTATCATATATATCCCTAACCTTGATAAAAACACTTTAATTTAGACTGATTAGATGTGGAACATGGTTGTGGAGTCTTATGTTAATTATTCTACTCATAGTACTAGAGAGGCTAATAGGCCTAAAGTCTTTCTAGGATTGGGGTGATGTATGTTTAGGAATGGGTATGATAGTGGTGGAGTTTAAAAAAAAAATTTAGTTGTCCTCAAAGAAGTCTTGAATGGCAATAATGATATCTTATTCAATGGCATCACATTCATCCTAATAGAATCTTGTTGAAAAATTGTTCAAACTAGCAACCTTATTCTTATCCAACAAAAACACAGTTTGCTTAATTTCCTCCAAATTGGGGACAACACAAATATTAATAGGTTGGTTAGCTATAAGAAGGACTTCCTTTAGGATGTGAGGACTAACCCTATCACCAAGGGCTAAAATATTTATGAAATAATTAACTGCATCCTTCTTAATGAGCTGTTGATCTTGAATCCTAGAGCTTGCTAATTTATAATCTTCAAGATGGTAAGCTACGCTCACTTTTTCCTAATGAATACATAAAACTATTCAGTGTTTCTATCCCTATCAGGAAAGTTAAGGCTAGCAAATTTTTGGGTCCAATACACATCCTCCATCTTAAGTTATTTATCAAGTCATGCCATTGCCTCGAGGAGCTCCATATCAATGGCTTGAGAGTACTGAGAGGCTAGTTGATTTTATAAGTCTTAAACTTTAAATTCAATAACAATTACTCCAAACTCCAGTTTTCCAAAGACTTCTTTGTTCCAGGCTTTTAAACCTTTCATGATAGATTTATGAAGAAGCCACAACTTGATCAACCTATTTCCATGTGGTCAGCTTTTCAAATGCTTTTAATGAAAGGGAGATAGTTTTCATGAAGAGACCACATGTTGAGAAACCTAAAGCTAATAGATACAGGTTTGGATAAAATATCAATTGAGATGAGTAATGAAGCACAATTTGATATAAATTGGCAAAGGCGGTGAATTGATTTGTTAGGAATACATAACTTTCATTGAAGATTGATCAGAATTCTATCCAATCTCTCTTGAACATCACCCCATCTCATAAATAAACCAACAACCCGAGAATCCAGCATCACAAAGCCCAAGTTTTAGGATATATTCAACAAATTTAGCAAAGGGTTTAGGATTAGGTAGGGCTCCTTCTTGCTTCTCCTCCCTACACACACATACACACACACATACACACACACACACACACACACACACACACACACACAAACACACTAGCCTGGGGCCCTAAATGATGTTGCTAGTATAAATTAAATGATTCCATAGTTCAAATCATCAAGATTGTAGACTACATAAACAATTATAACAAAGGCTAAGATAACATTCAGTGTGACCTTATCATGAAGGAATTGTGGGTGATCAAAGTATATATCAACAAGATGTGTCTCCTTCTAAAATAACCATAGTTTGTTGGTACAATTTATGTGGACTTCATGCAATTTAAAAAATTTGCAAATTTTTGACTCTTATTGCAATTGGCTATGGATTTAAAGATGAAAAAAAAGACCTAATTTTTGTTTGTTAATAAGATGCTTGACTCTATTCTTGGATTGAGGCTTATTGATAGCCCCTCAACATTCCAAATCATTATATTAATCATTCAAGGATGATGGATTTGTATTTTGTCTAAAATAGTTAGATTTTCAACATTGTTAAATCTTCTGATTACCACAGTTTAATCTTTAAATATGCCCTTCAACTCCCTCATTATGTCCTCCTAACTTGTATCCAACCTTCATAGGCTTTATGCTCTAAAGCATGCAATTCTAATTTTTTCCACAATAATTAATGGATCATTCAGTGGCTGTTGGGCACTAAATTCATAATCTATCACAGTTTGTTTTCCCTTACTAATGGTATAAGACCTAGTGATCCTTGGGGAGATAACCATGTTAACATGTACATCTACTTGTTGGGTAATATTATGAATTTACTTTAAAAAGAACTTATCAATGAAATTTAATTCTCTAGAATAAGCAACTACATGTCCATTCAATGTTGGTAAATGTTATAGAGCAAGAATGATTTCAGAAAGCACATGCTAAACCATAAAGTTAATCTCAACTATGGTATCAATAACATGAAGTTTATAAACTACTCGATCAAGTGCTATTTCATGGTGATGAGTTGCTACATGTTGAGGAGGTTGCAACATTAGACATTCATCCATTATAATTGAAATGCTTGTCGTATTAGTAAGATAAATTTGGTCTCTTGACCCATTTTGATCCAATTTGACCTAAATGGCCAAATTGAGTCAAATCAAATCCTAAATCAAATTATTTGAAACTAATATCTCTAGTCAATCATAAATTGATTATTGAACATGATCCAACCTTTAATTGAACCCAATTGCCCATTTAGCCAAAATTGACCTAAAGGGTCCAATTGAACCAAATCATTGCCAATCAAAATTGATTCAAACCAGTATCTACAATCATTATCAAATGATCAATTGAACCTAAAACAACCCTCCACCCAAGCCAATTTGGCCAATTTCACAAAATTAGTCAACTTAGCCAATTTGACCCAAATGAACCCATATGAGCCAAAATAAAATCTACTTCAAATTAAACCAAACTAATTACACTAATACATTCCAAATAATAATTTGAACATATCTAAACCCTTAGTTTGACCTAATTTGACCAATTGAACCCCATTTGACCCATATGGGTCAAATTGAGCCAAACCATATCAAGTCAAGTCCAAACCCAACTAAACTTTGCATGACTCATCTTTGGGTCACCATGGGCTAGCCCAAGTGGATCCAGCCCATGGTGAACTTAGTTTAGGTCAAAAACCTTGAACCAAGCCACCCAAATGGGATAAAATCCCCATTTGGAGGGGTTCTCCCACTCCCCAAGCCTTGGCAGCAACTTTTGGCCATTCTTAGACATGTGGGCCACTGACCCAAACTAACCCAAGGTTGTTGGGTTCAGCCTTTGGCCATGAGAAAGTGAACTCACCATTAGCTCTCCATTGGTTCACTTGGAGGAGGAGGTACACCCCATGCTATTCCATGCCACTGCCTCAGCCTCTCAAGCACCTCAACCTCAACAGTCCACTGCCACCTTTGGCCACTTACAACAGCTGGATGATTGCCAAAGGCTGAGCCAATCTCTGCCCATGGTTCACTTAGGGAGGAGAGTATACTCCTCCCCATCCATTCAAACTTCACATAGGGCTCCCTCAAAGTATTTCGAGTAGTCTTAGACCCTTCCCCGAATAATTAGTGCTCTCCATCACCAGCGAAACCAACCAGTGATCAAAATTGAGATCCCCGTCCATTCAACTTCATTAAAACTCCACCAAACTCAAATTAACTCTTCCCACACCTTCTCCTCACTCCGGTGAGTCAAAATGAATCGATCCTTGATTGATTTGATCATTGGAAGGCACTCCAAGACCAACTCCAATGAGCTTCACGGCGGTGCTTGGTTCACAAAAAAATTGGCGAGGAGGCAACTCGAGTTCCTATCAACAGGGCTTCATCTCTTCAAGATGAAGCTACCTCTATCAATGGACCACCATTCTCTAGCTCCAGCGAGGTAAAAATCTAGCAAATCATAGATTTTCCCTAGGTGTTGGTTTTTGTGAAGTGAATCATGATTCTACATAATTTTTACCATAGGATCACCATAGATATCCTCCCCGCACATTTTAGAGTCGATCTCGCCATCCCACGACCTCCGGTGAGTTTGGATCAAGCGGCGAAAGGCGGATGTTGTCCATCTCCCGGCGCTCGGGGGACGACGGATCATCGATCGTCCGTTCCATATGATTAGAATGAACGGCTGTGATTTAATTTGCTAGATTATTCCTTTTAATCCATTAGAAATCACGAGATTAATCTCTATCATCCGATCTGAGATTGGACAGCAGGGACAAAACTGAATCCCCCGCTGTTGAGTTAACTACTGCAATCAATGTTTTAAATAACCTATCCCATGGCGCCACATGGAAAGCACTAATGCATCAGCTTCTGCATGGCGTCAATGGTTTAGGAGGTTAATTAAGTGTTAAAAATGCAATTAAATGGATACAACTTTAAAAACTCATAACTAATTGCAAAACAAATTTAAAAAAATATAAATAAACCCATTTTGGAAAGGTTAAACAGAGGAGAATTTAATAAAAATAAAATTATCAGTTTTTGATTAATAAATAATGCTTAATTAAGGTTTAAAGTTTAGGCTAATTATTCTAATTAAGGCTTATTTACTTTGCCAATTGATCTCAAATTTGGTGGGTTAATCCCATGGGATGTCATCTAACTCTCATAATTTTCTTAAAATTTATTGGCCATGTAATTTAAAGAATTGAAAATTTCAATCATAATTACCCTTCTTTATCAATTTAATAATAATTAAAAATGCTAAATAGTAAAAATTAGATGATTAATAATGGTTAATCACTATAATAAGTGGAAATGATTAAGAAAAATAATTATGACATCTTTCCTAGTTATTTTCCTAAGTATATTTCCATAAGAGAATTAAATAATGCATGTGGTAATTAAAGCTTAATTAAGTAAATTAATGGTGAAATCAAATCAAATTTAATTCAGATAATTCAAATTCAATTCATAGGTTCCCTTTATATGTTTAATAACATAAAGATCTTTAAGGAAGTTATGGTTAACCCATGGGTGTGGGAAAACCCTTAGAGTACTTAACATAGTTTTCCTCTTTAATCTAATTAAATCTTAAGCATGAGCCTAATTTGCATTAAGTTCCCCTAAGTGCATTGTAAATTTTAATTTCTCATTGGAATATCATTGGAGGCTCATGATTAAGTAGTTAATTAAATTAAAGAGGCTTAGGGAATGATAATTAAATTAATTACTTAATAACTTAGACTTAATCAATCCATAAATTTTACTTAATTATTCTTCTTTAAACATGATAAATCACTAACATGGGATGGGGCAAAACAACAAATGTCTTTCTCCTCTTTAGGTTTTAATAATTCAAATCCAAAAATTAAACTTCATAACAACTTTGGTTAATTTTAAAGAATATTTATTTGACTTGATTGTCCTTAGAAATTAATGTGATTATGTGGCAATATTTAATTATTCATTTTCAATCATTATAAATTTGTATGTCATTTGTATCATGAATTCATATTTTCAAATAAAAGAATCAATTGAACATTATTATAAATGTATAAGTTACATGTGTTGAATTAATCTTACTATTGATAAAAAGTAATATGATTTTTTACTATGAATATTTTATATGATTTACATTCACAGTTTAAACATGTTAAAGGATTGTTCTATTTTCATGATTCAAGTGTATGTTTACATGTGTTTGAATGTTAGTAAGTATATAGTCTGGACATCCCGAAAGTATAGGCTTTAAGTAGTCCCAAGGAGGTCTTAAATTATCTCACTTTCCTGGTTTAACAACAGCACATACTTACTTAATTTCATTCATATGTGGACTTGTACTAGAATTTGAATAAAGCTTAACTTTACATGAGTAAATAATTTGCTAATATACAATCTTTTGCAAGATTTTCATCATTATATTTGTGTATACATTTATATGTATTTAAGATAACTGTGGTATTTATTTTTGTGTTGTGTTGTACTTGTGAGGGGACACTACGCAGATCCGTAGATGTACTTATTAGGGTGATCGAGTATAACATTAAGGAATAGTGTACTATCTTGAGAGATAGAATTCACTACCCTATAATAGACCTAATCACCTAATAAGGACTCCTAAGGCATGATGGTTCTTCAAATATACTAGAGATTTTCTTCTACTTTACATGAAAAAGTAAAGCAGAGTTTATTTAAATTGGGTTCATAAGCTACCTATGGAGGCAAGCCTCCATAGTTACCTAAGGGAAGTAAATCTCTTAAGAATACTCTCAATTAAAGTAAGCGTTGTCATCTCCAAAGAATTCAAAGATAAAACTATCAAAGGATTGGTTTTATTTTAAAAGATCAAATGGGAGAGATCAAAAGGGAAGAGTTATTATCGAAACCAAAAGGAGATGAGTAGGGAGTGCTCATGATACTAGGAAGCCTAGTGAGCACTCCATTTTATCTTATGGTTGGGCTTTATGTATTTAAATTTTAAGGAGATTTATTTATTTGAGTTGAATTTTTATTAAAAATCTAGAATTTATAATCCAACAACACAAGATTGTAGAAATGCCTAAGAGGTGAGGATTTATACTTGTTGCCCGCAAAGGGAAACATCAATCTCAAATCCTAAATTTAGGGAGCTTTAGCGAGGACTAAAATGAGACCTAAATTTAAGGTAAAAGTGGATATATGGCTTACCTCCATAAGAGAGAGTAAATCACCCGACTGCTGGACTTATTACTGCTTGGAGTGGCAGTCAGCTAACTCCTCCTACGCTTTAAATCTATGTGGGCAAGTCACATGCTTTGCAAGATGGTTAAGCTATTATTTATTTAGAAGAAAAATTAAGTGCTTAAGAGACTAGATGATGGAGGGCATGAGTAATGACTTAAATCTAATGCAAATTTTGTTAAGTTTTATTTGATTTTTAGACTTTTTATTTTGACATAGGCCATAGGATTTTGTATGCCTAAATGCATAAGAAATTGATTATGGGCCAAATCAAAATATATAGAGGTGTTTTTCCATCAAAGGCTCTTACAGGTTAATCCTTTATTCTCTAGCATAGATGGAAGCCCTCTCTTAACAAGAGTGGAAGAATATGACATGCATGATATTATACATACAATCATCCACCTAAGGGATTGCTAAATATTTTATTATCTTGATTTAATTTCCTAGGCTTTTGTGTGAGGTTATGAGTTATTTTAAATTTTAATTATAAGTTATTAGTGAGATAGAAAATTTATTTTTTATCCTAAGAGCCTAATTGCATCTAGATCACACAACAATCACCAATCATAAAGAAACTATGAAAAGACATGCTATTTCTAATGCACAAGCTAAACAAAATATCAAACAATTTTATAGAGCTACCACAAAAGAATAAGAGGCCGGTGCGGTCGGGTACCGCCATACAGCCCGAAAAGAAATGTGGGTAGCAGAGCACTACCCTTATACATCCCGGTACAATGAAAGAATAATTATAATTATAAAATGATAAGTGTTATGGGGGGTCTTCATTCTTCATCCTCCATTCTTCACTCTTCGTCTTACATTTCTTCAATTTGCTTTGCTCCATTTCTTTCTTTCTTTTGGTTTGGTTGGGATGTTGTTTGCTCCAACGGCATCACATGGTGTATAAGATTTAGTCTTATAACCAATGTTCATCCTAATCCATTTCATAACACTTATCCTAATCCTAATGCAAAAATTAAATTCAAAGAGAAGGAAAGTAAATCTTGCTACACCTATAAAACAAATGTTAGCTAAACACACCATACAACCCAAGCAATTATAGGAATAATTTGGACTTAGCACCCCACACATAGGTAACCAAGTCCACCTATCCTAACTTGGGTTATGCTTAGGGGCTAAGCAACCTGCACAGCAAAAAGCATTTTTTTTTTATATTTTTATTATAGCAGCCCCTTAAGCACATCCCCCTCAATAAAATATGATTAGGTTAATATCAGCCTAACATTCAGACTACGCACATACACCCTAACATTTAGTCTAAAATAGTACATCACAAAACTAAACACTCATCAAACCATGCACCGCCCTAACATAAAGCTAAAAATGGTGACTTAGTCTAATGTGTCTGTGTTAAAGCTTGTGTGGTATGTCTTAGCTAGGCTTTAGAGTTATGCTTCCCTAAGTGTGAGGGATTTAATTTATAAAGGGTTGATTTATTTTAAGTGGTTTAGTTGATTTGAAGATTTTACTCAGTATTTTCTTTTGTTTCATATAGCCTACACTTAGCAACTAAGTGTTATAAAGAGAAGAAAGAGAGGGAATCCCTCTTTTTTCTCGATCTTAAGTCATTTATAAGGTAAGTTAATTAGTGAATTTCCTTTAGTGAATGGCTTATTATGTATTTTAATTAACCCTAAGTTTAGATTCATCCTAAATGTCCATATTCAATAATAAAGGCATCTTAAGATTAACTAGAATGGATTACTATCACATAACACATATTCATTTATTTCTTTCCATCATTTATATCATGCATATGAATAATCCTTAACATACCTATACATGCAATGTAAATCTTAGCATACTTTGATGATGAATGCAAAGAAATGTATTTTTGAGTTTAAATGTTTCATTTGCTGATTGAATCATGAATGCGTATTTTTATTATGTAGAAAAGAGGGATTTTTCATCCATTAGCTAAATACACATCTACATGTATAAAAGTTTTAAGTGAGTATGATGCCATTCTTTTCTACACTAGGGGCGTAAGGTACAAGACCTACTTAGGGCTACTTAAAGCCTCACAGCCACGGGATGTCCAAACTAATATACCACTTTTCTTAGATACATATGAATGTATGAATAACTATAAGGATAGAAAGATCCATGCAAAAGGTTGTACTTGATTTATTTGATTTATGATTCTTTATTCATTGGCCACATCATACATGCATATGTATAAGAGTTTTAAGTGAGTGCAGCGCTATTGTTTTCTACATTAGGGGCATAAGGTATAAGACTTACTTAGGGCTACTTAAAGCTTCACAGCCTCGGGATGTCCAAACTAATATACCACTTTTCTTAAATACATATGAATGTACAAAAAGAACCACATTAATAGGGAATCATGCAAAAAATTATGTTTGATTTGGTTATGTTATTTACATGTGGGATATGAAATTATTCTTAAGATTTAACATGGAGATGCATAGGAATAGATTTAGGCAAGTGTTGTGTTCTTTTCAAATGAACTATGCACTTACAAATCCTATGTGGATCCATGTTAAGATAGGAAAAGATGACTTCACATTACACATCTTATACTATTATCACATGCAAGCTTATAGATATTTGTAATTAACATCATTTCATTTATAATAATTGATTATAAGTTTTGAAAATAGCTTTTGATTTAATAATGATAATAGCCACACATATTTAATTTAAGTCAACACATGCAATTTGACATAAAAGGAAATATTTTATTTAATTAATTTTAAAAGAAATGAATGCATGATTTCATATGGCAAGCAATATTTAACATGATTGGAAAGAAATAAAGGAATGTAAGCACATGATTTCATTCACCACTAATTAATTCATAAGGATAATCATATTAAATAAAGCTATTTAAAATAAACCAAAATTATTTTAAAGACATTTTTAACTTTTAGTTTGATTTGATTTAGGAAATATAAGAGAGGTTTGCTAATCCTAACCCATTTCTCCATGTGTGATTTAATTTGGTTTAATGAAGGATATTTAAGTTAATTTTATGTTTTACTTAGGTTAAGGTATGAATTAAAAAGAATTAATTATCCCTTACCTATATCACCTTAAGTTAATTAACTAATTAATAATAAGCCAATATGATATCCAACCACATGAAAAGTAAATTTGTAATGCTCTTAAGAAATGAAAGGGGCCTAATGCAATTGGCTTATGATTAATAGTTAATTAAGCTTAAGAGATCTCACTTAATTACTCTTATGATTTTATCACACGTGTGAGCCAACCATAATTTTATTATCTCTCACCTTGGGTTATTAAACACCCAAAGAGCTACCCAAGATCAATTAAGGGGTTGTTTAGGTGTAGATGAATTGATTTTAAATTTTAATTTCATTGAGTTTTTAATGAATTGATTAAACAGTTTTGGTTATATTTTAATTTGAATGATGAAATTAATTTAGGGGTAAGGATCAAGGGCAAGGCCTCAATCCTAATCCCTAAATCATTTAAACATCCAATTAGATTTTGATTTTCTTATATTGAAGATTAGTCACTTAATAAATTAATTAATCATTTTATTAACCCATTAATTAATTTGATTTTTAAATATAAAGAAGACTTAGAAAATGAATTAGGAAAAGTATCCCCAATCACATTCCTTAGGTGATCTTACTGTTCAACAAAAATAATTATGTTTAAATGATTAATCAAGTTACTATTCATTCTATAATTATAATTAATTAGATTAAGAGAGTGATTAGAGCTTAATCAAATGATTTCCCTAATTAAGCCATCAATAAAATCCCAGAAAAGTAGGGGAGACAGAGGTCATCCCCTTAAATATTCACAGAAAAATTGAGATTAATTGAGTGCTTAATCAAGGTGTAATTAAGCTAAATAGATTTTTGATAAAACTTTAATTAAGCCAAAATCACTATTCAAAATAAATTAAGTTTAATTTTCCTAGATTCTCTTCTAAAATATCTTAAAAATGAGCCTAAGTTTGTATTTTTTTAAATTTTTATACAATTAGTTATGATTTTAAGAAGTTTCAGGATTAAAAATTAATTAATTAGCCATAATTAAAGCCATAATCCCATCAGGCCACATGGCGATCGCGCTTTTTTGCGTGGAGATGATTGGCTATTTAAGTAGTCACATCTGCATGTTGACTCATCCAATGGCGGACACTTAGGAAAGGAATCGAGGGCTCTATCACGGGATTTTATCATAGCCATTCATCTCAATTTCGCAAGATGGATGGCTCATGATCTATCCCATTCGTGATCGATGAAAGATGGATGTCGTTCATCTTCCCTTGCTCAATCCGAGCTCACCCGAGCTCGGATTGTCTCAAAATTCTTTCCACACCTTCGGGGAAGGGAGACACACACATCCAATGGTGAATTTTGCATGAGGTTTGAATTTTCTTCGAAAAAGACCAAGCCACTTTTCCCTATTGCTACAATTTTGAAGAATTACCTCACTAGAGCTAATGTTCGATGGTGCAACGCTGGAGGTAGCTTCACCTAGTTGAGGTGAGGCCCTGTTGAGAGGCTTTGACCTTGATTTGGTGTGGGAGGCTTGGTCAACCAATCCACGCATGCAAAGGCTTTGGCTTTGATTGAACTCACACCTCTGATCACTTGGGAGCTTGGAAATTGGTTCAATTGTGCTCGATGACGTGTGGTGATGGTGTGGCTAAGAGGAATTTGGGTTTTATTGAGTGGAGAGGGTGTATTGCTCAGGATTGGGATGCCTTATTTTGGCCTTGCTCGGGAATGGCCAATGCCGAATGGAGAGGGCTTGGGGATCCTTGCAAATGCTCTAAGGGGCTTCAGAATTTACCTATGAGAGCTCACGATGTAAGTGTGTGTATTTTTGTGTTTGAATTGAGGGAGCATACCTCTTAATTTTCCAACATTGATGGATGGCTCGTGTGCACATTTTACATTGGCTCACCACCGTCCGACTGCCGGAGTTGTCTCCATTAAGGTCAGGCCACATGCTAGGGATGGGAGGAGCGATGGGGAGCTATCATGGACCCAATGTGCAAGGATGACATGGTCTTGATCCAATGGGTACTTGGTTTGGGTTGGAGGTGAGTCAACTCACCTCCCAAAGGTTCTTAGCTGACCTAGGGTGAGTTAGGTTAGGTAGGTGGGTCATGGAAAGGTTCTTTTGGGTGAAAAGGGGTTGTCATGGGGATGGGAGAGTTGACTTGGCTTGGTCCATCACTTTTATGGTTTAAATCCCATGGTTTAATGGCTAATCCCTTTGGTGGGGTCCACTTAGCTTTTGGGATGATTTGAAAATGAAATGGGACATGCTTGGGTCTGGTTTGGCTAAGTCCTAGGGTCCTATAAGTTGGTTTGGAGTGATTTAGCTTCATTTAGTCAAAATGAGTTCTTATGTTAGGTTGGGTTGGGTTGGCCAATTGGTCAAATTGGGTTAAACCAAAGCTTGGGTTAGGGCCATATGATGTTTTGGTTCAATTAATTTGGATTGGTTTGGCCTAAGTTTGGTTTTGACTCATTTGGATTCAAAAGGGTCAAATTGGTCAAGTTGACCATTTTGACCAATTTGACCAAATTGGGTTAGGTTAGGTGTTGAGTCAAGTTCAATTGGTTGATTGAAAATAATTGTGGGCTTTGGTTTGGTTTAATTTAGAATTAATTTAAATTTTGGTCAATTTGACCTTTTAGGTCAATTTGGGCTAGATTTGGTCAAATTGACCAATTGGTCAACTTGGGCTCAATCATGACCTTGGTCAAGTTCAATATGTGGTTTGGAATGAACTTGAGCCATTGGTTGCAATCAATTTAAGTTAAATCATGATTTGACCCATTTTGGCTTTTTAGGTCAATTTGGGTCAACTTAGGTCAAGTGGCCAATTAGGCTTGGTTTGGCTCAATTGATGGTTTACTCATGTTCAATCATTGATTATGAATGGGTTTGAGTTAATGGTTTCAATCAATTTAGCATATGATGGATTTTGGCTAATTTGAGTTTCATTTGGGCTAAGTGTTGACTTGGTCAAAGGTTAGGTTTGACTTGGTTTGACCTAATTCAAGGTGGTTAATCACCCCATGATGATTGTTGATCATGATTGAGGTTTATATGGGCTTAGTTCAATCCAATTTGGGTTGGATTAGAACTTGGCTCAAAAAGGGTCTTTTAGGTCACTTTAGGTCAAGTGAGCCTAAATGAGTCAATTAGCTTGATCAAGGTTTGATTCAAGTTTAGTTGAACCCACATATAAGCTTAGGATTGAAATATAAATCTAATTGCAATTGGTTTGAAGCCAAATGGGTTTTGGTTTATATGACAATTTCAAGTCAAAAGAGTTAACTTGGGCTTGATTTGGGTTGACTTGGATTTGGTTTGATTATGGTGATTTATGTTTACATTTGGATCAATGATTGTATGATTTATTGAATCATGAAGAAATCCATCAGTTTGGAGTTGATTTGGGTGTCATCTAGCTAAGTTCAAAAGTTTGGCTAAAATGGCTGAAATTAGGAATTTGGTTTGATTTGAGTTTGGTTTTGGTCATTCAAATTTATATTCATTTATATTTGTGAATATAAATGAAGATATAAATGGGTTATGAGAAAATCACTTGAGTTTGGAGTGATTTGAAAGCAAATTTGATTAAGCTTAGGGACGTAGGTCAAAAGGGCTAACTTGGGTTTTGATTTGGTTTGATTCATTTTGATTTGATTTAAATAGTTTGAATTTAGATTTCATTTATATTTGTGAATATAAATGAAGGAATGATTGATTTATAAAGAAATCAACCAAGTTTGAATTGTTTTGGAGTTTTTTGGCTAAGCATATGAAGGTGGTTCATATCGCTTAGGGAAAGATTTCAGAATTTGGACTTAATCATGAGCTTCAATCATTTGGAGTTTGGGATTGATTAATGATTTAGAATTTAATTTGAGAAAATTAATTGGATTGGGGTTGATTTCAATTTGGTTAAGGCTAATTCCATAAGATAAAATCAAAGGGGTTAGGAAGAAATTCAGAGTTTGAATTTAGTGATGAATTTCAATCATTGGATAGTTGGATTTGATTTTAGAATTAGAATTTGAATTTGAGGTTTGATTTGAAAGAAGGAAATAAGGGTTGGGTTTAGGCTATAGGGAAGGAAAGTTCTCCTAAATCCCTAAGGCAAGTCCTATTCTTATGGCTAACTCTTCTATGTCTCTAAGGTTAGGTTAAGTGTTCACCTAATCACTAGGAGTGTCTTAAGACTAAAGAACTCTTAGTGTCTATAAGAGTCCTAGACCTATGATGAGAAAGTTGAGAGCTCACTCTAAAAGTGAGGTCAACAATAAAAAGCATATATTATGGACATCCCGAGAACACGAGGCTTTAAGTAGCCCCAAGGAGGTCTTCGATTACCTCACTTTCCTAGTTTAACAATGATACACACTTGCTTAAATATCTGATACATGTGTATATATACTTAGCTAAGAAATGAAATCTCTCTTTTCTATCAAAAATACATGCACCAACAATCATTTGAGAAGCCAAAAATACACACATTTACATTGTATGAATAGGTATCTTAAATTAAATATCATAAAAATGAATACATGTGCATGTTATTTATGATGAAATGGAATGATAGAACATTGTCCATGTGACGGTGATTCAATCTCCTTAATCTTGAGATGCCTTTCATGTTGAATAGGATTCTTTAAGATTAACCCAAATTTATGATTTAAATGTCTAATAAATCATTCACTAAAAGAAGTGAAAATCATAACAGCATACCCTAAATAACTTAAGTGTAGGGATGAAGGGGGTCAAACCTCTTTCCTCTCTTTATAATAATTAGATGTTAAGTAAATATCAAGTGAAACAAAAAAAATATATAAATTAAAATCCACCAATCCTTTTAATACCTTGAAGTGAAACCTCCCATCATGTGTAACTTGAACATTCCAAAACCCTTCGATAATCATAAATCTAAAGCCTAGCTAAGACATACCACACCAAACCTTAGCACACATATTAGAATACCAAGTCACCATTTCTAGCTCTAAGTTAGAATGGTGTATGATGTGATGTTATATTTTATTTTATGATATCATATTTTAGACTGTATGTTAAGATTACTTATGTGTAAACTGGATGTTAGGTCGCTATTAGCCTAATGATATTTTCTGCATAGGATTATGCTAAAAGAGCTGATGAAATAATAAATAGATATAAATGCTTTTGCTTGTAGGTTCCTTATGCCCTAAGCATAATCCAATTAAGACAGGTGGTCTTGGTTACTCATGTGCAGGGTGTTAAGTCTAAGTATATGAAACATAATTTCTTGGTCTGAATGCTTGTTTAGCTAACATCTATTTTGCAGGTATTGTTAGATTTTATTTTCCATAAATATGTAATTTTGCAATAGGAATTAGAATTAGTGCTAAGAGGTTTAGGATGAGTAGTCGTTAGAAAGCAAAGACCTAGGAGGCCTTGTGAAACCTAGAGCAAAACCATAAAAAAAAAGAAAGAAAGATGAAGAATGAAGACCCCGCTAACATCTATTTAATTTTAATTGTAATATTCTTTTATAATCCGAGTTGTATAAGGGTAGAGCTCGGCTACCCAACTTCTTTTCTTTTTCGGGGTGTACGGCGGTACCCTATCGCATCAGCTTTTTATTCTTTCACAAAATTTATGACTGTTTGATTGTCATGTTTATCTTGTGCAATAGAAATGACATGTTTTTCATAGGTTTCTTAAAGCTTGATGATTGCATGTGTGGTCTGGATGTGGTAGCCTCTTTAGGATAAAATTAATTTTTCTATCCCCACTAATTACTCATAACTAAATTCTAAATAACTCATAACCTCAATTTAAAGCCTAAGTTTATAATCAAGATTATTAAAAGATTTAGCAACCCCTTAGCTAAATATTGAATGTTCTAACAATCATGCATATCATCTTATTTTTCTCTTGAATATGGAGGGTCACCATTCTTGCACGATAGGGGAAATGCTTAACCTTTGAGGGCATCCCTTGTAGTGGAGAACACCTCCTCCCGCTAATTTATCCCATGATCTTATTTCATCATACATTTAGGCATAATTATCCTAAGCCTTAGTCCAAATGAATGTGTCAAAATGATTTTAAAAAATTATAAATTTTGCATTAGTCTAAGTCATGATTTCATGCCAATTATGATCTAGTCTAGAACTCCAGTTTCCTTCCTAATTAAATAATAGCTCAGCTATCTTGCATTTACATAAGATAAGCCTACATGGTTTTAAAGTGTAGGAGATGTTAGTTGGCAGCCACTCCAAATGGTTGTAAATCCAAAAGAGTCGGGATGGGTTTATCTGCTCTTGTGGAGATAAACCACTATGTCCCATTTTCCAATTAGACTTAAGTCATGCTTTTAGCTTGTGCTAAATAATCCTTGATTTAGGATTCTAGGCCATTTGTTTCCTTCGAACTACGAGTATAAGTCCTCACCTCTTAGGCATTTCCACAACCTTATATTGATGGACTATAAGCCCTAGTATTCTAATAAAATTTCAACTCAAATAAAAATAAACTCTCTTTTAAATATATAAAACCTCACTATAGGATAGATTTTAGCACTTATTAGGCTTCCTAGTATCATAAGGGCTCCCTACTTATCTTCCTTCGAAATCCATGAATAAGTCTTTCCACTTGAACTTTCCCACTTGATTTTCATGAAAAACCCAATCCTTTGATAGTCTAACTTTGAAGTTTTTGAAGATATTAATTGATAACTTTAATCTAGAGTTTTCTTTAGAAATTCTTATTTTCTAGGAAGTAATTAACTATGGAAACTTGCTTCCATAGGGAACTAAAGAACCTATCATAAAATAAACCTGATTTTACTTCTCCATATAAAGTAGGGGAAAGATCTCTCGTATATACAAAGATTCATCTGCCTTATTAGGAGATTAGGTCTATTGTAGGGTGATACTTCTATCTTTCAAGATGGTGCATCATGCCTTAATGTCATACCCGATCACTCTAATAAGTATCACCTAAGATCTGTGTAGTGTCCCAACAACTCCAAATTAAAACACTACAATATGTTTACTAAGAACTCAAGCATAGTCATCCTCATTATCCAGCTAGATGAAGAAGTGCCTAGAATCAATGAATCTAGTAGACCACCTACCAAGGAGATTGAGTTCTTCAAAGAATTTCCTAATAACAGTTAGTAAAATCCTTTTTTTGTGCATTTTCCAATGAGAGAAAATTTAAATTGAGTTGCTAAGTTAGCAATATCATCATTATTATGAAAGATGGCCAGTTTATAGAACTTTTTTTCATGACATTTGATGAATGGGAAGTCAAGAGTCTTGGGTTGGTTCTAAAGTGCTTCGAAGGAGGGCTGAATTATAGTAGCACTGTCATTTGTAAAACCTTTTGAGGAGCCATTTACTCTACCAAAAGTGGTTGCATAAGACATGGAATCCATGGAATCAAAACTTTAAGAATGCATGGGAGGATGGAGAGTGACAATAAAACAATAACTTTAAGAGACGCCATAGTTATGGTGAGGACTTCTTCTTATGTTCATAATTTTATTCTTATTAATTATTTATTTTGAAAGGAAATTTAAATAATTTTATTTTATTATATACTTTTTAACATAAAGGGATATATAAGATGGTGAAGCATTAGTCTATTCAATGAAAAACTTAAAGACAGTGTCATTTTATTATTGATATATAGATTTAAGCTTAGTTGTATTATGAAAAAGCCCACATATCTCATCATATTTTTTTGATGTATTTGTAGAACCCAATTACACTCAATTATTTATTTCACTTAATATTATTTAAAAATATAAATTATTTATTTATAATTATGTGGTGTTTTAATTTGGAGGGTCAGGTGGACACCACGTAGATCTTAGGGGGTACTTATTGAAGTGATCGGGTACGACATTAAGGTATGATGTACCATCTCGAAAGATAAAAATATCACTCTATAATAGACCTAATCACCTAATAAGGATGCTTAAGGTAAATGGGTCTTCGTATATACTAGAGATCTTTCCCCTCCTTTACATGAAAAAGTAAAGCAGGGTTTATTTTATGATGGGTTCTCTAATTTCCTATAAAAGCAAGCTTCCATAGTTAATTACATCTTGGGAAATGAGGATTTTCTAAGAATACTCTCAATTAAAGTAGTCAATCAATTATCTCCAAAGATTTCAAGGTTAGACTATTAAAGGATTGGGTATTTTGGAAAATCAAGTAGGAATGTTCATTTTGGAGAGACTTATTTTTGGATTTCAAAGGAAAATAAGTAGGGAGCACTCATGATACTAGGAAACCTAGTGAACAATCCAATCTATGTTATGGTGAGACTTTATATGTTTGAAAGAGAGGATTTATTTTCATTTTACTTGAATCTTTATTAGAATGCTAGGGCTTACTATTCATCAACACAAGATTGTGGCAATACCTTAGAAATGAGGATTTATGCTCATAGCTCAAAAGAAATAAGCAGCCTCGGATCCTAAATCTAGGATGCTCTAGCAAAAGATAAAAGCATGACCAAAATTTAAATGAAAAATGGGATATAATTATTTACCTCCACAAGAGAGAATAAACATATCCAATAGACATATCCTGACTCTATTGGACTTACAACTGCTTGGAGTGGCCACCAGCTAACACCTCATACGCTTTAACATCATGTAGGCCGATCTCATGTTAGTGTAAGATAATTAGGCTAATATTTAATTTGAAAGAGACTAGAGTCCTAAACTCACTCCCTAAGAGACTAGATCATGACTGGCATGAGTATATGACTTAGTATAAAATGCAAAATTTATAATTTTTTCTATCATTTTGACACAATAGTTTATACAAAGGCTTAGGATAATTATGCCTAAATGCATGATGAAATATAGTTGTTGAATAAATTAGTCGGAGGAGGTGTTCTCCAATATAAGAGATGTCCTCATAGGTCAAGCATTCCCCTATCATGCAAGAGTGGAGACCCTCCCTATTCAAGAAAGAAATAAGATAATATGCATAATGTTAGACCATTCAACATTCAGTTAAGGGGTTGTTAAATCTTTTAATTATCTTAATTATGACTTAAGCTTTGAACTGAGGTTGAAAGTTATTTTAAAATTTAGTTATGAGTTATCAGCGGAGGTAAAAAAATTTTTTTATTCTAAGAGCTTACTGCATCCATGGCACAAATTCAAACATCAAGTTTTAAGAAACCTATGAAAAAGATGCAAGTTTTATTATGCAATCTAAACATAATAGTCAAACATTTAGATTATCATGAAAGAATAAATGGTCGGTGCAGTCAAGTATTGCCATACACCCCAGAAAAGAGAATAATTGGGTAGCCGAGCTCTACTCTTATACAACTCAGATTACAAAAGAGTATTACAATTAAAATTGAATAAATGCTATGGGGGTCTTCACTCTTCATTCTTTTTTCTTCTTTATCTTTGATTTGATTGTGCTCCAAGGCTTCACAAGGCCTCGCAAGACTATGCCTTCTAGCTATTGCTCAACATGAACACCATAGCATTAATCCTAGTTCCTATTACAAAATTACATTTTTATGGAAAAGTAAAATCTAATTACAACTGTAAAATATATGTTAACTAAACATACATACATACATTCTCAAGCAGTTATATTTCATAATTTTGACTTAGCACCCTGCACATGGGTAACCAAGCCCACCTATCTTAACCATGGATTATGCTTAGGGGCATAAGCAACTTGAAAGTAAAGACATTCTTATTTATTATTAGCAGCCCCTTTAGCACAACCCCCTACAGAAAATAACATCAGGCTAATAACAGCCTAACATCTAGTTCACGTACCATAATTCTGACATCTAGTCTAAAATATCACATCATATACCATCCTAACTTAGAGCTAGAAGTGGTGACTTAGTATTCTAATGTGTGTGCTTAGGCTTGGTGTGGTATGTCTTAGCTAAGATTTTGAATATGATTTGTCTAAAATTTGGAATTGTTTAAGTTAAACGTTTAGAGTGGTTTTATTTCAAGTTATTTAGAGAATTGGTGGATTTTTAATTTGTATTTTATTTGATTTCATTTGATATTTACTTAGTATCTAAACATTATAAAGAGAAGAAAGAGGCTTAACCTCCTTCAACCATACCTTAAATTATTTTCTTAAGACATATTATTATGACTTGATTTCTTTTAGTGAATGATTTATTATATGTTTTATTAATCCTAAGTTAGGATTAATCTTAAAGAATCATATCCAACATGAAAGGCATCTTGAGATTAATAAAATTGAATTTCCAACCCATAGATAATGTTGCACCATTCCATTTCATCATCAATAATCATGCATATGATTTAGGTCCTAGCATACCTACACATGCAATATATTTTTGGCACACTTAAATGATTATGGATGCATATATTTTGGTAGAAAAAAGAAATTTCATTCCATAGTTAAGTGCACACATATATGTATTAAAGATGTAAGCAAGTACGTGCTATTATTTGAACCTGAGAAGTGAGATAATCTAAGATCTCCTAGTGGGTACTTAAAGCCTCATATTCTCAAGATGTACAAACTATATACTTGCTATCTTAAATACATATGAATGTACACACAACTATGAGAACTAAAATCATGCAAAAGATTATATTTTAGTGAATCATTTACACATGTAAAGTGAAGTTCTATCCAAATTCTAGTACAAGTACACATATGAATGAAATTAAATAAGTACGTGCCTTTATTATCCAGAAAGGTGAGGTAATCAAAGACCTCCTTGAGGCTACTTAAAGCCTCCTATTCTCGGGATGTCTATACAATATACTTTTTAATATTTAAACATATGTAAACACATACATGAATCATAAAGAGAAAATAATACTTTGACATATTAAGGCTATAAGCACAAGTAAATGAAATATAATATTCATAGCTAATATTAAATTAACTTTTCATTTGTAATTTTGAAAATAGTTTTAAAATTTATTAGTGATAATAGCCACACATAATAAGATTAATCCAACACATGCAACTTTACATAATTAAATTTAATTGATTATTTTTATTTGAAAGCATGAATATATGATATCAAATGACGTATAACATTTATGATGATTGAAAAGGAATGATTGAACTCTTCCACATAATTCATTCAACCACATTAATATCTAAAGACAATCACATTAAATAAAATCACTTAAGATCATCCAAAATTATTATGGAACTTAGTTTTTGAATTGAAGTTATTGAATTTGAAGAGGGGAAATAATGTTTGTTGTTTTTGTCCCTGTGGAGAAATTTTTATATGTGTAATTTCTAAAGAAGTAAAATATATACTTCCATCTTCACTCTATGCTGGATAAAAATGAAGAAGAAAATATAAATCTTCTTCTTTTTATGCATTTTTGGACACCACGTAGATTCATAGATATTTTTATTGAGGGTGATTGGGTCGACATTGAGGAGAGGTGTGCTATCTCGAAAGATGGAAGTCACCACCCTACAATAGACCTAATCACCTCAATAAGGACTCCTAAGGATAATGGGTCTGCATGTGTACCAAAGATTCTTCCACTACTTTACATGGAAAAGTAAAGTAAGATTTATTTTAAATCGAGTTCATTAAGTTCCCTACAGGGGAAAGCCCCCATAGTTAATTACATCCTAAGGGATGAGATCCCTTATAAATACTCTCGATTAAGGTAAATGATTATTGTCTCCAAAGATTTTAATAGGTATGACTATTAATCGATTAGTTTATTTTGGAAGATCAAATGGGATTGATCAAAGAGAGGGAGTTATTATCGAAGCCAAAAGAAGATAAGTTGGAGATGCTCATGATGCTAGGAAACCTAGCGAGCATCTCAAACTATCCTATAATTGTGCTTTATATTTTTGAAATTGAATTATTCATTTGAATTAAATTTTTATTAGAAGTTTAGGACTTATGATTCCATAACACAAGGTTATGGAAATGCCTAAAATGTGAGGATTTATGCTTATGGCCCATAGAAGGGAGAAGCAACATAAGAACCTAAATCTAGGGAGCTTTAGCGAGGGCCAAAAGCACAACCTGAATCTAAGGCAAAAATAGGTATTTGATGTGCCTCCACAAGAGAGGACAAACCACCCGATTGCTTAGACTTACAACCTCCTGGGCATGGCCGCCAATTAACTCCTCCTATGATTTTAAATTTATGTAGGTAAATCATATGCTTTATGCAAGATAGCTAGGCTGTTATTTATTTAGAAAGAGGCTAAGTCCTTAAACTCACTCCCTAAAGAGAGTAGATCATGTAAGGGCATGCTGTAAATGGCTCTAATCATATTACATGTTATTTTCATTTTTGGACAATCATTTGACTTCAGGCTTATAGGATTCATACGCCTAATGCATGAGAAGTAAGATTATTGACCAAAATTAACAAGAAGGGAGGAGGTGTGTTTCCACCATGGCTCTCAAAGGTCAAGACAATTTTTTTTGGTAAAGGTGGAAGCTCTCTAATCAAGAGTGGAATGAGATGCATTTGTGCATGATGTTATAAAAGAAATACTCATCCAACTAAGGGGTTGCTAATTCTTTTATCTTGCTTTTTTTAACCTAAGCTTTAGGTGAAGTTATGAGTTCTTTATTTTAATTTTAAATTATTAAATTTGGTAGAATATTTATTTTTCCTTAAGAGCCTAATCCACATCCAGGCCATACATCAAGCAAGGAAGAAATTAGGATAAAGATGTCATCTTAATGGACAAACTAAATAAATCATCAATCAATTTATAATGTACAAACTAAGGTTGGAAGGTGGTTGCTCCAAAGTCTTCACATGGTGCATAAGATAAGATCTTATGACCAATGATTATCTTAATCACCCCATAACAATCATTTAAAAATCCTGACTGTAAAAATACACAAAAAGGAAAAGTAAATCTAACTAACACCTATAAAATAGAGATTAGTTAAACAAACCATACAAATCCCAAGCATGTATATTGGACTTGGCACCCCACACATGGGTAACCAAGTCCACCTGGCCTATTCGATTATGCTTAGGGGTATGAGCACCTGCACAACAAAAAGCAATTATATTTTTATTACAACTCCCCTTAAGCACAATCCCCTGTAGAAGACAATGGTTAGACTAAATCATCCTACCATTCATTCTACGCACATTCACCCTAATATTGAGAAATAGAACATCACAAAATAAAAGTGAACATCAAACCATACACCACCCTAGTGGTGACTTACTCTAATGTGTGTGCTTTAGAAGGTTTATGTGGTATGCTTAGCTTTGGTTTTATGGTTTGAATTTTTTTTTTAAGTGTGAAGATGTTCAACTTAGATGGGTGGTTTCATTTAAGTGTTTAGTTGATTTGGGTTGATTTTATTTTGTATTTTGGTTTGGTTTAAATGAATCCTATAATTAATTACTAAGTTTTAAAGAGATGGAAAAGAGAAGAGAACTTCTCTTTCCTTCCCTACTGTAATTAATTTCTAAAGTGGATTCATGTTTAGTTTTGTTTAGTGAATATTTTATTATGTGTTTTTAATTAATCTTAAGTTTAGATTAATTCTAAACAAACCTACTGAAAAAGAAAGGCATTTTAAGATTAAGTAAAGTGAACTAAATTCATAAAACATACATCACTTCATTTCTTTCCCAACATGTATAACATACATATGAATGAATCCTAAGCATATCTATACATATAAATGAAAATATTTAGCACACTTTATGATGAATTTTAAGTAGTTTACTCAAGAAAATTTGAATACTTTATGATGCATGATTTTCATTAAGTAGGAAAGATGTTTTCTTATCCATTCTTCACATATAAACACATATGTATGAAAGGCATAAGTGAGTATGATGCCATTGTTAACCAGGGGTGTAAAGTACAAGACCTACTTAGGGCTACTTAAAGTCTCGCAACCCCGGGGTTTCCAGACTAATATTCCACTTTCCTTAAATACAAACATATGTACCAAAGAAATAAATGGAAAATAAAATGCAAAAGTTTGTACTTGATTGTTTATTTTGTTTATGCAATTTATATGTACTAATGTAGATATCCTTCTTAAGTAATAGCATAAGAAGAATAGGAAATGGAATTATTCAAGTGTTAGGTTCTTTTCAAAAGAACTAAACACTTTACCAAATCCTATTCAAAACTATACTAAAAGAGGGGAGAAGGAAAAGTACACTAAGCACATCCTTATATTTTACTCACATGCAAGCTTATAAATAAAATATAAGTAATACACACTTAGGTTTGGAAATTGATTCATATATTTTGAAAATAAGTTGGATTTAATAGTGATAATAGCCACTCATATTCTTACTTTAGCCAAAACATGCAATTTGACATAAAAGAAATATTTCACTTTCATTTTAATTTTTGAAAAGAATGAATGCATGAAATTCACACGGCATACACATTTAGCATGTTAGGAAGGAACTAAAATGATGAAAGCATGTAAACACATTCACTCTAATTAATTCCTAAAGACAATCTTATGAAATAAGAAAGCCTAAAGCAAATCAAATTGGTTTTAAAGAAGGTTTTGTTTTATTTTGAGTTTAATTTAATTTGACAAATGTGAGGTGAATTTGCTATTCCTAACCCATTCCCACATATGTTGGTTATTTTAGTTTAATTTTTAGATGATTAGATGATTTTTTTATATGTTGCTTAGCTTAAGTTATGAATTAAGCATGTTAATTACCATGTTGCTTAGCTTAAACCTTTATAATCTTAAGCAACATTATATTATTAATCTTGTCGGTGCCACGTGTACCGCTGATGCGGCATGCGCTTTCCACATGGCGAGATGGGATTGGCTCTTTAACCTATCATATCGTAGTGCCGCGTGGCGGCAGCGCTATGCGCTTTCTCCTCAATCGTCTGATCAAGATTAAAGCCGTGGATCAGAGGGGAAAAATGTGGGAGGCTACATGTTCTAATCTCAACTGTCCATCCAAAATGCACGGATAGACGACCAGAGATTCATCCATGCCGCTCTCTATGAGCAAGGAGATCCGTCCATATTCTAGGCCATGATCCGAGCTCGATTGAGCTGGGATTGGGTTAAAATTTAGCCCACACCTTCATCATGAAATGTAGATCATATCTAACAGCTAAAATCCCATGAGAGTAAACTTTATTTTACAAAGCACCACACTATGGCTAGATTAAGCTCAAAAAATGCCTTACCTCGCTGGAGGTGATCACCGGTGCTCGATTTCCTGGGAGAAGCTTCGTCTAGTTGAGACGAAGCTTTATTGAAATTTAGAGGCTTTGAAATTGAGTAGATGCTTATATGGGTCAACTTCTCCTTGCCTTAAGCTCAGCCTTGTTCGAATTGGATCCTCCCTTGCCTTTGGATCTTAGGAAAGAGCTTGGGCACATTCGACTTGCTCCTCTGATGGAGCTTGAAGAAGGAATTGGGTTAATGTTGAGTGTGGAGTGAATTCAATTTTCAGTGGAGCTCCCCTATTTTCAAGTGATGAAAATCGAGAAAATCAAGTTTCAAACTCTCTCTAGGAAGCTTAGGAAGACTAACTAGGGCTTGCTCTGAGTTCCTATGCTTCAATCGATTGAGGAAGAGTGAACATTGAATTAAATTAGGGGGAATATATCTCCCCCTTGAAGGATCAGATAGTCGCAAGCCTCCTTGCCATTTTGATCTAAAGCACCTCATGCAATGAGTTGGTTAGGCTATTTTGAATTGCATGTGGTTCGATTTTGGCCAGAGAAGGAGTGGGTGAGGTGGCCATGTGCTTGAATTGACTAAAAGGAGGATTTTCATGTGGCCATTTCAATGGAAGTGGACCGTTTGGCCATTAGGCTAACTTGGGCTAACCCAAACCCATTGGGTTGGGTGCACCACAGTCCCTAGTGTTCACTTGATCCACTAAGAGAGTGCTAAGTGTTTATGAAGAGGATTTGACCAAAATTTACCCTATGGCCTAGGGGTAAAATGGTCATTTGACCTTGATTTTAGTTTGGGTATGTTTGATATGATGAGAAAATAGGTTTGTCCAAGTTTCATTGAATGTGGACTTTGTTTGATGTGATTTGGCTTATGTTGACCCATTTAGGTCAAAATGGGTCAACTTAGGTCAAGTTGAGCAATTGGTCAAATTGGGTCAAACTAAGGGTTGGGTCAAGCTCATATGACCATTTGAAATATTTTTGTGGCCTTGGTTTGATTCAATTTGGTTTGGGTTTGAATTTGGTTCATTTGATTTCATTTAGGTCAAATTGGTCAAGTTGACCAATTTGCATTTGACCTATTTGAGCTAGGTCATTGGTAGGTTTAGGTTTAGTTGGTCATATGAAAGGGATTTGTATCTTTGTTTCCAATCAATTTTTTTTAAGTTTGAATTTGGCTCAATTTGACCATTTAGGTCAAGTTGGGTTCATGGTCAATTGTGCTAGGTTAGGTCTAGTTAGCCAATTGGGGCTTTGGTCAAGTTCAACAATCATTTTGGAATCAACTTGACCCATTGGTTTCAATTAATTTGGCTTTGATTAAGTTTTGACACATTTTGACTTTTTAGGTCAAGTTGGGTCAAGTTGGGTCAAGTGGCCAATTGGGCTAGGTTAGGCTCAAATGTTGACTTGGCCAAGTTCAAACATTGATCTTGAATGAACTTAGATCATTGGTTTCAATCAATTTGACATATGGTGGATTTTGGCTATGTTGGGTTTCATTTTGGTTAAGTTTTGACTTGGTCAACCCTTAGGTTTGACTTAGTTTGACCCAATTTGAGTGATTGATCATCTCATGCTGATTGTTCATCATGATGAGAGGTTCAGGTGGGCTTAGTTCAATTCAAATTGGTTAGGATTAGAACTTACCTCATAAGGGTACTTTAGGTCACTTTGGGTCAAGTGAGCCTAAGTGGGTCAAATGGCTTGGTCAAAGCTTGATTTGAGTTTGATTGAACTCACATATGGACTTATGATTGAAATATAAATCCATTTGTAAGAGGTTTGAAGTCAAATGAGTTTTGATTCATTTGATAATTTCAAGTTCAAAGGGTGAACATGAAATAGATTTTGGCTTGATTTTTGAATTGAGTTTTGGTTAAGTGATTGAAGTTTGTATTTATATTTGGATTCATGATTGAAGGATTGATTGAATCATGAAGAAAAATCAAGAGTTTTGCTTGATTTGAAGATGATTTAGGCTAAGTCCTTAAGAGGGAATTAAGGACTTAGGAAATATTTAGAATTTGGAATTTGATTTGATTGATTTGAATTTATACTTCGTTTATATATGTGAATATAAATGAGAATATAAATGGGTTATGGGAAAATTCATGAATTTGAATTGATTTGAAGATGATTTAGGTTAAGTCCTTAAGGGAAATCAAAGGACTTAGTCAAGATTTGGAATTTGGAATTTGAATTTTGGATTTTAATCATGGATTTCAATCATGGGTTTCAATCATGTGGCATTGATTTGAGTTTGAAGAAAATCAATTAGGTTTGATGTTGCTTTGATTTGGAGTTTGACTTGAAGGAAGGAAGTGAGGAATGTGGTTCAAGCTATAGGGTAGGCAAATTTTCCTAACCCTCTTAAGGTATGACTTATTCCCATGGTTAACACTTTTAAGTCTCTAGGGCTAGGTTGTCTTAAGACTAAGGATCCCTTAAAATCTAAGAGAAGTCCTATGTCTAAGATGGAGGGGTTGAGAACTCATTCTAAAATGAGGTCAACAAAGGGTGCCCAATAGGTGTGGTGTGACTGACAAGGAGCACCACACATATTGGTGTTGACCTCAACAATCAACAACACTGAATGATCACAAGCACTAAAAGAGATGATCTACTTCTAACTTGAGGTGTATAAGGAATCCAGAGCTTAGTGCAATGTGGCTCTACTTATGTCAAGAATATAAGAGAGAGAGGAAATGATCCACTCGGGATAGAGTATGTGAACTTTCCACTAGGAAGCAGGTTCAAGTCATCCATAAGGGGATGAGAGGTTTGATTTGATTTGAGTCTAGTTGGGGAGAAATTTGATTTATTTAATTAAGTCCCGCTGGGGAAGAGGGTTGAATTTTTTTCAATTTTTAGATTTGGATTTTCGAGATGGACCCTGTTGGTTTGCTGCACTGAGTAGGAGTCATGGAGGCCTAGACTTAATTCAAATTTACCAATCCAAGGGGGTAGTCTACTAAATACATAGTAAGACTAGCCAACCAAAGAGATGTCTTTCGGCATACATCAACTGTACTAGGAAGAAAGTGTAGTAGACTTACATCCTCCAAAGTAGGGACCAGTTGCTAAGGTAATCTATTAGCAAGGCAACAGATTGAACCCAACCTAGGGCTGACTATTGAGTGAATGCCAGTGAGGGACTTAGATCAACTAGAAGATAATTAAGATTAATTTCATTTTTTAGATTTGCTTTGATGGATTACATGGATTGAGGGGTGAGGCCTAGACCTAACTCAGATTTACCAATCTAAATGGAGTAGTCTACCAACCATAATGTAGGACTACCCAACCAAGGGAATACCTTTTGATTTGTATTGGTCAAGTCTTAAGAAGAAAGCATGGGGACTCACATCTTCTAGCAACAAGAAACCACTAGGGTGATTGGTTGCTTTGGGCAACAAATCAGACCCGACATAGGGCTGACTATTGAGTGAATGCCTCTAGGGGACTTAAATCAGCTACAAGATAGTCAAAGATTAAATTTATTTTTAGTTTATTTTGATGGATTCCATTCATTTGCGATGAATTGTACTGAGAAGGAGCTTATATCAGCCTAGACCTATCTTAGATTTACTGAACCAAAAGGAGTAGCTTCCCAGCCAATGGGAGAATTATCCGACCAAAGGAGTGCCTTTTGATTTGGAATGATCAATTTAAGGAAAGAAAGCTTGGAGACTTATATCTTCCACTACAAAAGATCACTGGGTTGATCAGTTGCTTTGGGCAATAAATCAAACCTGGCCTAAGGCTGCCTGTTGATTTGCGACAATCATGCTTGAAAGAATGCGCCATAATTTTACATCTTCCAAAGAGAAATGACTATCAGGATAACCTGCTTGTGACAAAATAGATTGAACTCGACCTAAGGGTGACTACAGAGTGACTATTGACCTGAGGATTATCTCAACTCAGGTAGTCAAGCAATTCCTATAAAGAGTTCTGCTGACACTGCCTTAAAGGTATGATGTCTGCTTGGGAAATGGGGCCCTTTGGGGGCTTGAATTCCTAATCCACAAGCGAATTAAATTTATTAAATTTATTTAATTTATTTATTATAGACCCTGTTAGTTTGTGAAGGATCAAACTGAGAAGGAGCTTATATCAACCTAAACCTATCTCAGATTTACTAAACCAAGGGAGAATCTACGCATCCGCTGAACAAATTCTGCATCCACAGGGGTGGTTACTAGGAAAGGGGGACTATCCAATGCCAAAAGTAACTCGGGTAGCATCTAGATGGGGTCGCAAAGGACATGATCCAAATAGAGTGCCCGCAAGGGATGGGGCCGCTAAGGGCTTAATCCAAAACCTTGGAGAAGATGACATGGCTAGTCATATATCAAATAGATATTCAATGGCCAACTTAAGGAGAAAGTGCAGGGACTCACATCTGCCAATAGTGGTGTATCCACTAGGTGAGTCACTGTCAGCATAGCAAACATTAACCAACCTAAGGTGCTCGTCGATTTGCAACATTCATCCTAGGAAGAAAACTCAGGGACTCACATCCTCTATAGCGGCTTGTTTTGGCATTGTCATCTTATTTCGATAAGTGCCATCGACCTAGGCTTGAGTGAATGTCATTGGGGAACTTATATCAACTCAAATGTAGTCAAGGGGAAAGGAGCATCTAGGGGACTTATCCTAAATCTCAAATATACTCGACCTAGTTATATCATGATGATTAGTTAAAGAAGAAAGCACGGGGACTCACATCTTCTTAAACAAAATCAACACGAGGTAGCTTACTGGCTGGGAAGTGAAATGTACCATACTAATAAGGAGGTAATTGGTTTATAAGGGTCAAGTTAGGAAGAAAACACGGAGACACGCATCTTTTAAATAAGTGACCACTAGGGTGACATACTAGTGAGGTAGTATGTGAACCTGACCTAGAGTAGCTAATGAGTGAGTGCCATAGGGGGCTTGCTCCCACATCAAAATAGCTCAAGATAAAAGATTTTTATTTATTTTTGTGCATGTGTTAAAAAGGAATAGGACACCTCTAGGGAACTCTTTTACCTACCTTAAACACGCTTGGGGATTTGATGGAATGGTGCCACGAATGGCAACTGAGAATTCCCATTAAGAAAAGATGTCGCTTGGGTTCTCTTACACGTAACTTAGTTGTGCTAATCAAAATAGGATGCCTCTTGAGTTCTCTTACACCTATTCTAATAGCGCTGGAAGATTGTGTTTGTGTTGTGAAAGAGGGATAGGATGCCACTCGAGGACTCTTACACCTACCCTAAACACGTCACGGCGGATTCACAAGATAAGCAAACTATGTTTCAAAAGAAGAGAAGATTTTTGATGAAATGGAATCAAATTTTTGTTGATTGATAGAATTATTTTCAAACACAATTTTTTTATAGGTAATATTTCTTTAAATAGAGCCCATTAATCAGAAGCATCAGGTGTTCCCCTTTATAATCAATGTGTTGATAAGATCCTCCTTGGTAGACCTTCTCTATGACATAGGGGCCTTCCCAAGTGCGTTCAAACTTGCTTTCCATCTTTTGATGGGCAATAATTGGCCTCGTTAGGACTAACACAAGTTCTTTTACTCAGAAAGACCTAAGGAAGATCAACTTGTTGTGAGCTTGAATCATTTTGGCCTTATACAGCTTGATATTTTGGCACGCCCGTAGGGGACTCTCCTCCAAACCTTTGAGCTCTTCTAACCTCAACTTAGCATTCTGCTCTGTAGTGATCTTGCTACCCCAATGCTATCCTTAGTGATGGGAGTTAAACTTCTAAAGGTAGAACTGCTTCGGACCCATACACTAAACAAATCGGGGTAGATTGAGCTGGAGTTCATTATGTTGTGCAGTAGGTCCACAAGGCTTCAACCAATTGCTCGTTCCACTATCGTTTATTGTCATCAAGAGAATTTTTTAGTATCTGGATGAGAGTTTTGTTGAATGCTTCCACTGAGCCATTTGCTCTGGGGTATTAGATGGTGTAGTATCTCCAATCTATACCGTGTCTTCTAGAGAAGCTGTTGATCTTGGTGCTTTTGAATGCAATACCATTATCGGATATAATTTTTCAAGGCACCCCAAACCTATATACGATATGGTTCCTAAAAAGCGAAGCATCTTTGTGACCTCTCAGTGGGATTGCCTCCACTTGAAAAGTAGTCGATGGCGACTTAGATGAATTGATGCCTCTTGGAAGAAGGATGATCGATCAAACCCATAATATCGGTACCCCAACACTCGAATGGCCATGAGGCTAATGTAGGGTGTAGAATGTTGGGTGGTTGATGGAGGACCACACCATGTACCTGATACTGGTGGCATCTCCTAGCTACATCCATGTAGTCTGTAATCATCAAAGGCAATAGTATCCTAGTCTCTTTATCTTTGTCTTCTTCTTCGAATCAGATTGATGCACTCCGCATAAGCCTGAATGTACCTCAGTTATAATGCCATGAGCTTCGTGTTTGTCTAAATAATGTAACCACATCTAGTCAAAAGATCGGCGATATAGGGTGCCATCAATAAGAGCATAAAAGAGAGCTCTCTGTTTCACCTGTTGGGCTTGTGACTTTTCTTGAGGTAGTTTGCAGGTGTTCAAATAGTTTATGAATGGTTGCCTCCAATCCATCTCATTGTCCTTATAGGCAACGGCAACCTCCCCTTAAAGAGAATGTCTCTCGATGAGTTCCGCATCAATAAGGGATAGGACTTGTCTATTTTGTACCCTTATTGAAATGGACTCATCTTCCAGGCATGCCAATTCTTTGGCAAGTTTGGCCAAAGCATCTGCTACTGCATTCTCTGCTCAAGGAACCTTGTAGATGGTGACTTCAGGAATTTGGGCCCACAGCTTCATGGTATACAAGTGGTAATAATGAAGCTTGGGTTTGAGAATCTTGTAAGACCCAGCAATCTGATTGACGGCCAACTGAGAATCCCCAAAGATGTTGATGTTCTTAACACTGATAGTGATGGCTAACTCCAGACCGACAATCAAAGTCTCATACTTAGCTTCATTATTAGTGAAGAGGTTGGAAACGTAGTATGAGAATCTCATCACATCGCAGTCTGGAGTTAAGAGAATTATTCCTACCCCTGCCTTTCCTGGAAGAGTAGATCGTGGTGTTTCCTCTTTATGAAAAGAAGCTGCACCATCAAAATACATCTCCCATCGGCCATAGTCAATCTCTCCTAAGCTCTTGATTTATTCATAAAGGAGATCGTCACTAAGCAGAGAATCAGCAGGAAGTGGGTGTGCTGCTAAGAAATCTGCTAGTGCTTGTCTTTTTATCGCACGAAAGGGTATGAATGTGATATCAAATTGTGAGAGGATCATGGGCCATTATGCCAAACATCCGAATTACATTGGTCGTGTCATGAGATACTGTAGTGGATAGGTTTTGGAGATCAAGTTCACCTTATAAAAAAGCATGTAGTGTCGTAGCTTCTTAGATGCAAAGATCAAAGCTAGGCAATGTTGCTCAATAAGTGGATAGTTTGCTTCAGCAAGAATCAGATGATGACTGAGATAGTGAAGAGCATTCTCTTTCCCTTCATCATCGACTTGGGCCAACAGAGTGCCGAGAGAGTCATCCAATGCAATAGTGTAGAGGATGAGTGGTCTGCCCAGGATAGAAGCTGCTAGAACTGGCGGCTTCACCAAATCTTGCTTGATGTCTTCAAAGGCATGCAGGCACTTATCATCCCACTTGAAATTGGCATCCTTTTTGATAAGTGCTGAGAATGGTTTGCATCTTCCTTATAGGTTGGAAATGAAGCATCTTAGATATGCCAACCGTCCTTTGAAGGATCTGAGTTGAGTTAAACTCTTAGGAGGTGACATTTCTAAGATAGCTTTGATTTTTTTTTCTAGATCTATTTTTATTCCCCATTGTCGAACAACAAACCCAAGGAATTTCCCTGAAGTTACTCCGAATGCACACTTCAATGGATTCATTTTGAGGTTATATTATCTTAACCATTTGAAAACTACTCTCAAGTCAAAGAGGTGGTCTTCCTTTTCTCTGCTCTTGACTACTAGATCATCAACATAACATTCAACCTGATGATGGATGAGTTCATTGAAGATCTAAGTCATGGCCCGTTGGTATGTAGCACTAGCATTTTTAAGGCCAAAAGACATGACCCTATAATAGAAGATTCTGATCGGGGTTCTGAAAGCAGTGTTTCTTTCATCATCAGGAGACATCTTAATTTAGTTGTAGCCAGATGAACCATCCATGAAAGAGAAAACTACATGAGATGAGGTGATGTCCACCATTAATTCTGGTATAGGAAGAGGAAACTCATCCTTAGGACATGCCTTGTTTAAGTCCACACATATATATGAATTTGGTCATTCTTCTTCTTAATGGATGACAGCTAACAGTGGGATATTTTCTTCCCTGATGAAACTAGCATCGATCAATTTCTTGACTTCAGAAATGACCTATTGTTCGATTTCTAATCACATGCATCTAGGAGCTTACTTGACAGGGGTAGCGTTAGGATCTATTGCTAGCTTGTGGACCGCTATGTCAAGAGATAATCTAGGCATCTCTTCATAACTCCATGCGAAGCAATCTTTAAACTCAATCAATAGCCTAACTAAGTCATTGGTTTCTTCTTCATTCAATAATGAACTGATGTATGCCAGACGTGGATTTTCTTCTATCCCGAGGTTGATTTCTTAAACTTGTCAATTATTGAATGGATCTCCTCTTCAAATTTTGGAGGTGCATCCTTCATTTAGGGATCATCTAGATCATCTGAGGTTTCTAAATACACATTCTCATAAGAGTTGGTATTATGTGAAAAGAACCTATCAGACTCTAAATGATTGGTAATAATTAAGTAGTAATCATCATCATCAACTGAACCCACTATACCAAATCCTAGTCTTGCTCTTGATTGTGCTTCCCTACTTATATTATTCCATAGCTTTTTAAAGTGCTATGACCTGTGCCTTGACCATGTATAAGGAACCAAACCTTTCTGTATAAGATTATGAACACAAGGCGAGTAAAAATCAAATGATAATTCTATTAATTCTTTAAATGTATCCTCTTCAAGTTCTACATCAACTTCAGGACTTGAAGATGATGATCCCAAAAAGAATCTCTTCGGCTTCTTGTCACTGGAAGACTTAGGGGCTTCCTTAACTACTAAACCTTCAACATTTTCAGATGAAAGTAAGGTTAGAGCTAATGTTCCCAGTTGCGGTCTAATAGTCTCACATAAATCTGATTCGAATACTTTGCTTTCTTTGGGGGCCTAGTCTTCATCTCTGTTTAGATTGAAAATCACTTCCAATGGAACCCATTGAGAGGGGTTGGCTGGTATACTAATCAAATTAGACTCGTCCTACGAGCTAGATTCCAAGTCTATGTGAATAGTAAGGGTACTCCTATGAACTGGAACATAACCTCTATTGATTGATGGCCAACCAGGGGGTCTTCCATCTCTGGAATTGCCTCTATTTCTGCCTCAACCTCTGCCCGGTGGAGGTTAAGTCATCCTATCCACATGTCCATATGATGGAATGAACTGTGGGTGGAATGTGATATGCGGGTCTATTTCTTCTTCAATTCCCCTTTTTTATTCACTTGGATTTTCATTTTTCTTTTCTTTTTATTTTTCCTTTTATTTTTTTCATTTGAATTTGAATTTTGTCCAAGTTCACGAGAAAGGGTACTTTGAGGAAGATAGTAGGTCACATCTTCATAAATCTTAACCTTTTTAATTGAAAATGGATTTTCATCTCCATTGACACGATATTCAATCCCATCCTTTCTGAACTTGATGCACTAATGGAGGGAGGATAAAATTATCTTGTTCTGATGTATCCCAGGCCTACTAAGAAAAGTAGTGTACGAAGTATTCGAATCAATGATGTAAAACTTGGCTTCAGTCTTTCAGTCACCTATCTCCAAAGGTAACACTATAGAACCTAAATCCCGCTCACCTTGTTCATTGAATCCTCTCAATATCATATGATCTCCTCAGAGTGTGGAAAAGTTGATCCTCAAATAGGCAAGGGTCTTTAGACTCATAATGTTCATCGATGCACCTAGATCGACGAGAACTCTGTCGAGTCTGAATCTACCCATGTTAACTGTGATGTAGAGGGGACGGTTGTGCTCCAAGTCATCCAGAAGAAGGTCTTTATCTGTGAAAGTGATCCCCTGGGATTCTTTTGTGTGATGTGCCTCCTCACTAAGAACGGTTAGCTGAGCTAAGCATATCTAAGGATCAAGGAGAACCTTTATTAATGATTCCCTCATCTATTTGGATAAGATAAGGGCATCGTATATGCTTAGCTTAGATGATAACTTTCTTAGATGAGAGAGGATATTGTAGTCCACCTTGGCCTGATCCTCCACAAGCATATCCAAGGGTGGAGCATCCCATGGAGGGGCTTCTTGATTCTCTATACCAATGACTTATTTCCCTCTATCTTGAGGTGCTGCCCTAGGAGATAGATCCTTGCCACTACGGAGGTTGACTTCGGTGATTTCTTGTGGCAAGCTAATGGAAGATTCTACCTGCATATCAGGCTCACCTGCATCTTTTCCTATGGAACCCTTGAAATCAGATGATTCCAAGTCTATCTTAAGAGGTGAACCCATAGATTCGTGAGTAGGAAAGTCCAACTCAATCGAAAGAGGATGATCGGAATTATTATAGTTATTTTGACTTGAAGAGTTATCATTAAGAATAGAAGTAGGCAACCCATCAGAAGTGACACAGATGTAATTCAAGATAGCTTTATTCTTTAATTTCTTGGATTTGATAGGAGGTACAAAGTAGAAGTCAAGTAAAGTAAGTGTGGTAAGTGATTTGATGACCTTATCCGCCAATACAAGAGTTCTACTAGTAAAAGAAGAAGAACTAGCTGAAGTAGAGGAAGTCACTGATGTGGTAGCTAAAATGGTAGATTGGAGGTTGGACTCATTTAGTGGTTGCGCCACTAGGCTATCGTGACACGCCGTGCTCTGAAGCTCCTTTTCCCCGAGTTGGCACTAGCAACTTGCAAACCTTCCTTGATGTTGGAGGTTTGAGCTGACTCAAGTACTTGCAAGGAAAGTTTCTTGATCTTCTGGATAATCTTTTTAGAGGTTTTGGATAAAGAGATATCCCAAACTTCTTTAATTTTGGAAGGATTACAAGTATGCCCAAGGATTACCCTAATAGAACTGGATGGTTGTTTCATAAGGTATTCCTTCAAGATAACTATAGCACCAGTGCTGAAGCTATGTTCAAGCCAGTCCTTAAATGTGAAGAAATCCTCCAAAATATGACCTAGCATGCGGTGGTAGGGGAAAAAGTTAGGATCATGGTATTTTCTTACTTCGTCTGGTCTCCTATGCTTGAGTAGCTAAAAATCAAGCTTTTTTAAGAGATTCTTAAATATCTTCCTGCTTACCTCCCTCTTAAATGAATAAGGTATGTTGAGTTTATCCAAAAGATTAGGTGGACCATAGCTACCTGGTGGCGAGTATGTGTGCCATTGCTATTGATGATATGGGAGGAGGCGATGTTGGCTGGAGGCTATTGGAGACCGTGGGAAGGCCTTGGTGGTGGTAGAGGTGGAAGTGAAGTCACGAGGTTGTGGTCTCTCAGACTGATCTCTAGCTAGTTGCTTCCCCTTAATTACCACTATCACTACCCTGGGGTTCTTCTCATAGACCTTCGGTTGGTTTGTTTTGGGCAACTGGTCTTGAAAAGGTAATTGTTTGGCCTTTCCTTGTAGACTAGTCGCCTTGTTGATTAACTTCTCAAAGGTTTTGATGGTGAAGCCCTTAAGCATGAAGGAAACTAGGCCATGGATATTCTTTAGAAGAATCTCAATGGCATGTTGCTTAGACAGCTATGGCTTGCATTTCATACTCAGGTTATGCCATCTGAGAATATAGTCAACAAGGGACTCAATGTTGTTGAACAAGATCACCAACAAGAACCCTTTAAGCTCCAGAAACCTCTTAATAAAGAGTTGCTCAACTCAAAATGTCTTTCTTGAACTATTGGAAGTTCAACATACCAATCAAAGCTATCCCGCTACTAACATGAAGAGGAAATATCAAAGAGTCATCGCCACCTGTTGCAACAACTAGCCTGAAGTGCAATATGTCGCCCTGTTTCCACTACCATCAAAACTCTTGAAGGAAGCTAGCACAAAACCCTTGGGATATTAGATTGCATCAATTCCTCCAGGTAGCATCTATCCTTTAGAACTGATGATCTTCCCCGGGCTTGAGCCAATGCTTTCTTCACCTACTACTCAACCATAAACTTGATGTCTTTTTTTTGTGTGGAAGTACTTTCCACTACCTTCCTATACATGCTAGTGCTACCTTGTTCGACGGGAGGTAAGGTCTTGGCTGGGTCCAAGACATGCACTAACTCTAGACTAGTCTTATAGTAGGATGAAGCTATTTATAAAGTTTGAGACTACGCTAACAAGTCCTCAAGCTACCTATCATCATCCTATCTATTTGTTCATCTTTCTACTTTAATTGATATCGAGGGTGATTGGGTTGTGTCTTCCGCTAACCTCATCACCTTCCATAGCCGCTTCCTCCGAGGAGGGATCCCTAGAATCTACCATGCAAACCCCAGCTGAGTCTCTCAACAAATCATCTTCGTTGGGAACAAAGCTGATCTTCTCCTCATCAGACCAGTCGTATCCTAGGATCTCCTTCTTTTCCATGAAATAGTGAGCTACCATGTCATCTAAAGACCAATCTGTCAGAACTAGTACAAATGCTTTCAGCTGACCGGTGATGGGATCCACGTTGTGAACTATAAGGCACCGGACCTCCCCTAATAGTGGAGAATCAATCCTGTGAGGATTGTACTCGCTAGAAGAAATGTAATCCTGGCTATCACTAACTTTAAAATGGGTGACACTCCTAGGAGGCTCTACTATTATGGGTGCAACTAGGCTATCATCTCCTCCTCTACATGCTATAACCATCTCTGTCCCTCAACTGGTGTTGGTGAAGGACACCATATGCTTGTCGCCATTCCCTCCACATAAGGGTGGCGTAGCAGAGAGCTCGACCTTGCCACATTAGGCAGTGTAGATGGAATGGGATCCTTTGGTCATAGCCAAAACACCAACGGGGTCCTCTTCTCCCTGGATGTGGCCTTCATGGCCGGAAATGGAGATGCCGAACGCGTGAATGGGTGATGGGGGGTGGTGTGTGGAGACACCACTGACTCTCTCGGAACAGGGACCCTCTTCCTATGATGGGTCACCCCTATAAGCACAATACTATCTATGTGATCGATGCGTAGTGCCGTGAAATCATGAGTGTGAGGCCGACACGACCAAACCTCTCCTCTTGGCTAGTGATGTAAAGTTTCCTCCGGCCTCTCCTCATATGTTTCCCCATGCTGTGGGGGATAACAAATCTCAAGTCGAATTGAGCTCCGGACTCAGAATGTCCGTAAGCTCCACCAACCTGGTGTAGAACTAAATGGAGGCCGGCATACAACCTCCTCCTCTAGCTAACTGGGGGCTGATACTAAGCCACTAGTAGAGGTGAGATATGGATCCTTCTAGCATTTTCTATGTCAGACTAAGAGAGGATGAAATGGGTTCGCTGTAACAAGTGGGGAAAATTGGGTCACTCCAACCCACCGTAGTGGCCTCCATCTCTCGCAATGTGTATGATACCGCTTAATCATGCGATTTTTGTTCCTCCTCTTAGTCCTAGTAGGGTGAGTGGAGTAAGAAATAGACCCAACCTTAAAATTTGGGGAGATAATCTTTGGGACCAAAGGAGCCTTACCCTTAGAGGGTGCTGATGATTGAGTGCTACCCCTTGCTGGGGCAGCACGGGAAATCACAGGATGCACTGAGGTTGGTGTTGATGCTAGTATTATCACTGTTTTCTTCTACAGAGAGGGGATATTAGAGTCTGATGGAAAATCAATCTAAATGATCATCTTCTGCTCGACCACTGTGGTCCTGCTAATAGTCGTGAGGGGAGTGCTCTCACAGGTTATCCTTACCCCCTCAAAACCTCTACCAAAATGGATGACATGGGTGTAATTAGCTCGGGGAGATTGGCCTAATCTAAGGCCAAGTTCATGTCATAGGGGAAAGTAAACACATACTTCTATGAAGCTGCCATTATAGTTAACTAGAAACTAAACCGTAGCTACAATTGAGACTAATGTTGAGAATCTGCAATGTTGGAAACAAACTTGGATCAAATTTCTGTTTTGTTGACTTCTGAATTTGAATTTAAAATTTGAACCCACATCCAACATCTTGGAAGTGTTAAGTAGGGTTCAAATGGATTTAGAGAAGATTTAGAGATTTGATTGGAAAGAGGAATTTTTGAAAATGAATCCAATTTCAATAAATTTGGATATGTTGAAAATGAGTTCAAATATTTCTATAAAGATGCTTCCATAGGTTCATGTTTGAAATTAGATTTTGATTTGAGGACTCTTTCCTTTAACAAATTTATGGTGAGTGTTAAAATAATTATTTCTTTTTTCCTTGTTTACTTTATCTTATGAATTATTGGTGATTTTGAAAATTGGAATTCCCACTTAGCAAATTTTGGGTATGCTAAGTGAAGAACCCAAGTGTGTTTTATTTTTGGAAGATTTTTTGAAAATAGGATTCTTAGCAAATTTGAGTATGCTAAGAAAATACTAAAATATTTCATTTATTTTGGATATTTTGATTTTTTTGAAAAATAGGATTCTTAGCAAATTTGGGTATGCTAAGGAAATCCTAATGTGTTTCTTTTTTATTTTGATTTATTTATTATTATTTTTTTTTTGAAAAGTAGGATCCTTAGCAAATTTATGTATGCTAAGGGAATCCTAATGTGTTTCTTTTTGGTTTTTATTTATTTTTGATTGAAAGTGGAGACATTACTTTAGCAAATATGGTATGCTAAAAAAATGAAGTTCCACTTAATTTTGTGAAATGAAAATTTCACTAAGCAAATTTGAGTATGCTAAATGAAAATCCAAAAGATGTGTTTAAAATTTTTTGTATTTTGGTTTTATTTTGAAAATGGAAGTTTCACTTTAGAAAATTTGGTATGGTAAAGAATCAAGTTCTAAAAGTGTTTTTTTTTAGAAAATTTTATTAAATGAAAATTTCACATAATAAATTTGGGTATGCTAAATGAATTTCCAAAAGGGGTATTTCAAATTTTTGTTTTGGATTTTAAAAGGGGAGACTTCATTTTAGCAAATGTGATATGCTAGAATGAAGTTCCAAATATGTTTTAAAAATTTTTGTGGAATGGATATTTCACTTAGCAAATTTGAGTATGCTAATTGAAATTTCCAATAGTGTGTTTCAAATTGTATTTTTTTTTGGAAAAAGGGAGACTTCATTTTAGCAAATGGGATATGCTAAAATGAAGTTTCAAATGTATTTTGAAAATTTTGTTTTTGTTGATTTTTGAAAAGGGAGATTTCCATTTAACAAATTTGGGTATGTAAGATAGAAATCAATTATGTTTCATTTTCCAAAGATGTATATTTTGTGTGTGATTGTTGCTTTTTGAAAGAATAAATCCCAACCTAATCATATGTGGAATATGTTAAGTGGGATTTCAAAGTGATGCCATTCTATTTGGAAATGAATTGTTCATTCAATAAATTTGGGTATATTGAATGAAGATATTCATATGTGCTTTTGAAAATTTTAGTTTTGTTTGAAAATGAAACTTCATTCAATAAGTATGGGTATATTGAATGGAAAGGTTCATATGTGCCTTTCAAAAAAAAAAAAATTCATTTTATTTGAAAATGAGACATCCACCCAATAAGTGTGAGTATATTGAATGGAGAGGTTTCATATGTGTTGAAAATATGAAACCTAACACATGTGGAATGTGTATGGAATTTCAAAGTTGTGATTTTGCTTGAAGATCTAATACCCATTCAACACATTTGGATGTATTGAATTGAAAGGCCCATCTTTAAATTTTATGCTTTTGAAAATATGATTGTTGGAATTTTATTTGTTATTATTATTTTTTTTTTGAAAATAAAGTCTTCACCCAAAATGAATTGAGTGAAGAAGCTCATTTGTGCTTTTAGAAAATGTGATTATTAGAATTTTATTTTTATAAAGATGATCCTACATGTAACAATCATGAAGATTGTTAGATGAAGGTGATTTAGGAAAAAATTTTGTGCAAAATATTTTATTATGTGCATTTTTGAAAGAGTGCTTTTTGAAAAGCATGATTTTTTATAAAGGATTTATTTTGTCTTTATTATTTTAGAATGAACCTTTCCTTACCATATAAATGATAAGGAAGAAGTCTTTAAATATTTTCTTTTTATTAGATTTTTATTTTTACCCATTGGAGAATCCAATGGGGGTTTTAAGACTAAAACAAGGTGAGATCTTAAAACCTAAACACGTTGGCTAGCTCAACTTAAGAATGAAATAAGCTAAGTGCCAACCGAATGAAAGATAGTCTTGGATTCATACCAAAGTACGAACCCCACTATCGATACTTGGAGATAACGATCATTTACCAATGATGGAGAGAGGAACCTTCCCCAATGGAGTCACTATAAAAATCTCTGTTGAAATTTTTATATGTGTAATTTCTAAAGAAGTAAAACATATACTTCCATCTTCTCTCTATGTGGGATAAAAATGAAGATGGAAATATACATCTTCTTCTTTTTATGCATTTTTGATACCATGTAGATCTACAGATAATCTTATTGAAGGTGATCGGGTATGACATTGAGGAGAGGTGTACTATCTCAAAAGATAGAAGTCACCACCCTACAATGGACTAATCACCTCAATAAGGACTTCTAAGGACAATGGGTCTGTGTACCAAAGATTCTTCTCCTACTTTACATGAAAAAGTAAAGTAGGGTTTATTTTAAACCAGGTTCGTTAAGTTCTCTGCAGGGGCAAGCCCCCATAGTTAATTACATCCTAAGGAATGAGATCCCTTAGGAATACTCTCGATTAAGGTAAATGATCATTGTCTCCAAAGATTTCAATAGGACTATCAATCGATTAGTTTATTTTGGAAGATCAAATCGGATTGATCAAAGAGAGGGTGTTATTATCGAAGCCAAAGGAAGATAAGTAGGAGATGCTCACGATACTAGGAAACCTAGCGAGCATCTCAAACTATCCTATGGTTAGGCTTTATATTTTTGAAATTTAATTGTTTATTTGAATTGACTTTTTATTAGAAGTTTAGGACTTATGATTCCACAACACAAGGTTATGAAAATACCTAAGAGGTGAGGATTTATGCTTATGGCCAGGGGAGAGAAGCAATCTCGAACCTAAATCTAGAGCTTTGGCAAGGGCTAAAAAGCATGACCTAAATCTAAGCAAAATGGGTATTTGGTTTGCCTCCACAAGAGAGGACAAACCACCAACTTGGACTTACAACCACCTGGGGTGGTACCAACTAACTCCTCTATGATTTTAAATTCATGTAGGCAAGTCATGCTTTATGCAAGATAGTTAGTTATTATTTATTTAGAAAGAGACTAAGTCCTTAAACTCACTCCCTAAGAGACTAGATCATGTAAGGGCATGCTTTAAATGACCTAAATCTAATGCAAATCATATTACATATTATTTTCATTTTTTGGACAATCATTTGACTCAGCTTATAGATTCATATGCTAATGCATGAGAAGTAAGATTATTGGCCAAAATTAATGAGAAGGAGGAGGTGTTTCCACCATGGCTCTCAAAGGTCAAGCCAAGTTTCTAAAAGGTGGAAGCCCTCAATCAAGAGGAAGATGCATTTTAGTGCATGATGTATAAAAGAAATACTCATCCAAGGGGTTGCTAATTCTTTTATCTTGATTTTAACCTAAGCTTTAGAGGTTATTATTTTTTTAATTTTAAATTATTAAATTTGGTTGAAAATTTATTTTTCCCTAAGAGCCTAATCTACATCCAGGCCATATATCAAGCAAGGAAGAAATTAGGAAAAAAGATGCCATCTTAATGCACAAACAAAATAAATCATTAATCAATTTATAAAACTAACACAAAAGAATAAGAGGCCATTTATCGGGCACCAGCACAAACAAAACAAATTGGGTGAAGCTCTACCCTTATACAACCAATTATAAAATGAATTAAGTACAATTAAGCAAGGAATTCATTATTATGGGGGTCTTCATTTCTTTCTTCATTCTTCTTCTTCTTTCTTCTTTTCTTCTTTCTTCTTTGGTTCCTTCTTTTGGATGGTTGGAAGGTGGTTGCTCCAAAGGCTTCACATGGTGCATAAGATGAGATCTTATGACCAATGCTCATCCTAATCCCCCATAATAATCATTCCAAAATCCTAATTGCAAAAATACATGAAAAGGAAAAGTAAATCTAACTAACACCTGCAAAATAAAGATTAGCTAAACAAATCATACAAATCCCAAGCATGTATATTGGACTTAGCACCCCACATGGGTAACCAAGTCCACCTAGCCTATTGGATTATGCTTAGGGGTATGAGCACCTACACAGTAAAAAGTAGTTATATTTTTATTATAGTGCCCCTTAAGCACAATCCCCTATAGAAGATAATGGTTAGACTAAATCATCTTACCATTCAATCTATACACATTCACCCTAACATCCAGACTAAAATAGAACATCACAAAACAAAAGTAAACATCAAATCATACACCGCCCTAACCTAAAGCTAGAAGTGGTGAATGTGCTGTTTTGTGGTGGTATTTAATGGTTTTAAGGTTTGATTTTTTTTTTTTAAGTGTGAAGATGTTCAACTTAGATGGGTGGTTTCATTTAAATGTTTAGTTGATTTGGGTTGATTTTATTTTGTATTTTGGTTTGGTTTAAATGAATCCTACAATTAATTACTACATTTTAAAGAGATGGAAAAGAGAGGAGAACTTCTCTTTCCTTCCCTACCTTAATTAATTACTAAAGTGGATTCATATTTAGTTTTATTTAGTGAATATTTTATTAAATGTTTTAATTAATTCTAAGTTTAGATTAATTCTAAATAAACCTATTAAAAAAGAATGGCATTTTAAGATTAAGTAAAGTGAACTAAATTCACAAAATATACATCACTTCATTTCTTTCCCAACATGTATAACATGCATATGAATGAATCCTAAGCATATCTATACATACAAATGAGAATGTTTAGCACACTTTATGATGAATTCTAAGTGATTTACTTAAGAAAATTTGAATACTTTATGATGCATGATTTTCATTAAGTAGGAAAGAGTTTTCTTATCCATTTTCACATGCACACATATATGTATGAAAGGCATAAGTGAGTACGAATACCATTGTTAATGGGTGTAAGGTACAAGACCTACTTAGGCTACTTAAAGCCTCACAACCCGGTTGTCAGACTAATATACCACTTTCCTTAAATACAAACATATGTACAAAGAAATAAATGGAAAAGAAAATGCAAAATTTTGTATTGATTGTTTATTTTGTTTATGCAATTTATATGTACAAGTGTAGATATCCTTCTTAAGTAATAGCATGGAAATGAATAGAAATGGAATTAGCAAGTGTTAGGTTCTTTTCAAATGAACTAAACACTTTACCAAATCCTATTCAAAACTATACTAAAAGAGGAGAAGGAAAACTACACTAAGCACATCCTTATATTTTACTCACACATAAAGCTTATAAATAAAATATAAGTAACACACTTTAGTTTTGTAATTGATTCATATTTTTGAAAATAATTTGATTTAATAATAATAGTAGCCACTCATATTCTATTTTAGCCAAAACATGCAATTTGACATAAAGAAACATTTCACTTTCATTTTGATTTTGAAAAGAATGAATGCATGAAATTCATATGACATACATTTAGCATGTTGGGAAGGAACTAAAATGATGAAAGCATGTAAGCACATTCACCCTAATTAATTCTTAAAGATAATCTTATGAAATAAGAAAGCTTAAAACAAATCAAATTATTTTTGAAGAAGGCTTGGTTTTATTGAGTTTGATTTAATTTGAGAAATATGAGGTGAATTTACTGTTTCTAACCCATTCCCACATATGTTGGTTATTTTAGTTTAATTTTTAGATGATTATATGATTTTTTTTTATATGTTGCTTAGGTTAAGGTATGAATTAAGCATGTTAGTTACCTCTTACCTATACTACCTTAGCATAGTTAATCAAATAAATATGAGCCAATGAGATGAGATAAAATCTCACAAGGAATTTAAATTTGCAATTCACCTAAGAAGAAAAGGGCCTAATGCAATTTGGCTCATGATTAATGATTAATTAAACTAAGGGGTTTTAACTTAAGTAATTTCATAACCCCTCTCACACATGTGAGTTGAGTTTTGATTTCCTTAATGTACTTAGGCTCTTGAACACCTAAGCATCTACCCAACATAGACTAATTGAGTTCTGGAAAGTTTTAGAAATTTATGAAATTAATTAAGAGGGTAATTAGTGAATTAACCCTTAATTAAAAATGGATTAAGGAAGAAAAGGGGGTTTAGGAAATATCTTAAGGAAAGTATCTCAAAATTATTACCTAAACCTCATATTTACTTAATAAAAACTTGATTGACTCAATCAGAGGGTTAAACCACTAATTATATCCTTAATTAAGCCTAATTATATTAAAGGAGTGATTAGAATGAACTAGCAATTCCCTAATTAAACCACCAATAAATCCCAAGAAAATTAGGGAGGTGAAGTCATCCCACTAAGCACAAGTTTGGGATTAATTAAGTGGAATAATTAGGGTAATTAGCAAATAACATTCAATAAAACCTAAATTTATAAAATAATACTACCTAAAATCCATTAAAACTAATTTTATAATATTCTAGATTCAATTATCTTTCATATGCAATGTATTTCATTTTTTTTATTTTTTTACACTTAGATATGAATTTAAGAAGATGTGGTGATTAAATAGAAATTAAATAATCCCTAATTATATTATTAATCCCGTCGGTACCATGTGTGTCGCTGACGCGGCATGCACTTTCCATGTGGTGCAAAGGGATTGACTCTTTAACCCGTCACATCATAGTGTCACGTGGCGGCGACACTACACGCTTTGTCCTCAGCCATCCGATCAAGGATCAAATGGCTGAGATTAAAGCCGTGGATCAGAGGGGGAAAATGTGGGAGGCAACATGTTCTAATCTTGGTTTTCCATCCAAAATGCACGGATGGATGACTAGAGATTCATCCCTGCTCTATGTGAACAAGGAGATCCGTCCATGTTCTGACATGATGAGCTCGATCTCGGATTGGAAAAAATCAACCCACACCTTCATCATGCAATGTAGACCATATCTGACGGCTAAAATCTCATGGGATTAAACTTTCTTTCACAAAGCTCCACACTATGGCTAGATTAAGCTTGAAAAAATAGCTTGCCTCGCTAGAGGTGATCACCGACGCTCGATTCCCTTAAAGAAGCTTCATCTGGTTGAGACGAAGCTTTGCTAAAGTTTGGAGGCTTTCAAATTAAGTAAATGCTTCTATAGGTCAACTCCTCCTTGCCTTGAACTCGGCCTTGATCGAATTGGATCCTCTCTTGCCTTTGGGGCTTGGGCAAGAGCTTGGGAAAGTTTGACTTGGTCCTCTAATGGAGCTTGAAGAAGGAATTGGGTTGATGTTGAGTGTGAGTAATTTTTTTCAATGGAGCTCCCTATTTTCAAGTGATTAAAATCGAGAAAATTTTCAAACTCTCTAGAAGCTGGGAAGACTCAGGCTTGCTCTAAGTTCCTATGCTTCAACTCAAGCTAAGTGGAGAGAAGATAGCAATACGTAACCGAACGAAGTACAACAGGAAGGATCAGATGGCAAGCCTCCACCATTTTTTATCAATACACCTCATGCAATGAGTTGGTTGTTGTTTGAATTGCATGTGGTTTTTTGGCGGAGAAGAGGGTGGGTGTGGCCATGTGCTGAATTGAGTGGAAGGAGGATTTCCATGTGGCCATTTCAATGGGAGTGGTCAGTTTGGCCATTGGGCTAAGTTAAGCTAACCCAAACCCATTGGGTTGGGTGCACCACACTCCCAAGTGTTCACTTGATCCACTAAGAGAGTGCTAAGTATTTATGAAAAGGATTTGACCAAATTCCAAGTGGATTTGGCCAACATTTACCCTATGTCCTAAATTAAAATGGTCATTTGAGCTTGATTTTAGTTTGGGTATGTTTGATATGATGAGAAAATAGGTATGTCCAAGTTTCATTGAATTTGGAGTTAGTTTGATGTGATTTGGCTCATGTTGACCCATTTAGGTCAAAATGGGTCAACTTGGGTAAAATTGACCAAATGATCAAATTGGGTCAAATCAAGGGTTGTGTCAAGTTTATATGACCATTTGAAATGTTTTGGTGGCTTTGGTTTGATTCAATTTGGTTTAGGTTTGAATTTGGTTCATTTGATTTCATTTAGGTCAAATGGGCCAAGTTGACCAATTTGAATCATTTGACCTATTTGAGCTAGGTCATGGGTAGGTTTAGGTTTGGTTGTTCATATGAAAGGGATTTGTATCTTTATTTCTAATCAATTTTAGTTAAGTTTGAATTTGGCTCAATTTGACCCTTTAGGTCAAGTTGGGTTTATGGTCAATTGAGCTAGGTTGGGTCTAGTTAGCCAATTGGGCTTTGGTCAAGTTCAACAATCATTTTGGAATGAACTTGACCCATTGGTTTCAATTAATTTGGCTTAGATCAAGTTTTGACACATTTTGACTTTTTAGGTCAAGTTGGGTCAAGTTGGGTCAAGTGGCCAATTGGGCTAGGTTAGGCTCAAATGTTGATTTGGTCAAGTTCAAACGTTGATCTTGAATGAACTTAGATCATTGGTTTCAATCAATTTGGCATATGGTGAATTTTGGCTATGTTGGGTTTCATTTTGGTTAAGTGTTGACTTGGTCAACCCTTAGGTTTGACTTGATTTGACCTAATTTGATTGATCATCTCATGATGATTGTTGATCATGATGAGAGGTTTAGGCTTAGAATTTGGCTCATAAGGTACTTTAGATCACTTTGGGTCAAGTGAGTGGGTCAAATGGCTTGGTCAAAGCTTGATTTGAGTTTGATTGAACTCACATATGGACTTATGACTGAAATATAAATCCATTTGCAAGAGGTTTGAAGTCAAATGAGTTTTGGTTCATTTGACAATTTTAAGTGCTAAGCGTGAACATGAAATGGATTTTAGCTTGATTTTTTAATTGAGTTTTGGTTAAGTGATTGAAGTTTGTATTTATATTTGGATTCATTATTGAAGGATTGATTGAAAAATTAAGAGTTTAGCTTGATTTGAAATTGATTTGGCCAGGTTTAAGAATTTGACTTGAAAGGCTTAGGTGGGATTTTGATTGAATTTGAGTTTGATTTTTGGAGTTAGTTTTGGTTTTTTGAATTTATATTTCATTTATATATGTGAATATAAATGAGAATATAAATGGGTTATTAGAAAATTTTATGAGTTTGAAGTGATTTGAACATGATTTAGGCTAAGTCTTTAAGAGGAGATTAAAGGACTTAAGAAGGATTTTGAATTTGGAATTTGAATTTTGGAATTAATTTGATTGATTTGAATTTATATTTCATTTATATATGTGAATATAAATGAGAATATAAATGAGTTGTGAGAAAATTTTATGAGTTTGAGTTGATTTGAAGATGATTTAGGCTAAGTCCTTAAAATGGAATTAAGGACTTAAAAAATATTTAGAATTTGGAATTTCAACTTAGAATTTGATTTGATTGATTTAAATTTATATTTCATTTATATATGTGAACATAAATGATAATATAAATGAGTTATGGGAAAAAGTCATGAATTTGAATTGATTTGAAGATGATATAGGCTAAGTCCTTAAGGGAAATCAAAGGACTTAAGCAAGATTTGAAATTTGGAATTTGAATTTTGGATTTCAATCATAGATTTCAATCATGGGATTCAATCATGTGGCATTTATTTGAGTTTGGAGAAAATAAATTAGGCTGGAATTGATTTAAATTTGATATTGATTTGATTTGGAGTTTGACTTGAAGGAAGGAAGTGAGAATGTGGTTCAAGCTATAGGGTAGGCAAATTTTCTTAACACTACTAAGGCATGATCTATTCCCATGACTAACTCTTCTAAGTCTCCAGGGCTAGGTTGAGTGTTCACCTAATCACTAGATGTGTCTTAAGATTAAGGATCTCTTAAAATCTAAGAGAAGTCCTATGTCTAAGATGGAGGGGTTGAGAACTCATTCTAAAAATGAGGTCAACAATCCCATCCCATGTGAGTGATTTAATGTGTTTAAAGAAAACATGATTAAGTGATTTTTATGGATTAATTAAGTTCAAGCCTTTAAACAAATAATTTATTTCCCTTTCCTAAGTTTCTTTAATTCAATTAATCATTTAACCATAAGCCTCCAATGATATGAAAATGAGAAATTAAAATTGCAATACATTTAGGGACCTAATGGAATGAGGCTCATAATTAAATATTAATTAAATCAAATAATGATCTAATTAAGTACTTATATGATTTTTTTTATACCATGGGTTAACCATAATTTTCTTAAGAGTCTTTATGTTATTAAACACATAAAAAGGAACACACAAATTAAAAATTAATTATATGATCTAATTACCATTTTAATTTGATTTAAATTCATCATTAATTGCTCAATTAACCTTAATTAAATAATGGATTAATTACCCTCCTTAATAAAATGGATTCGTGAAAATAATTTGGAAAGAAGTCCTAATGAGCACAGGATTAATAAGAACTAATTACTTAATTTTACTATTTGGCATTTTTAATAATTATTAAATTACTTAATGAGGATAATTAAGGTTTGAATTTCAAATTTTCCTAATTACTTAGCCAACAAATCTCAAAAAAATTATGAGAGGCAGAGGACATCCTAAACAATCAATACATTTAATTTGTGATTGATTATCCAAATCATTAGAGCTTAATTAAGCTAATAAAGAAAAACTTTAAACCCTAATTAAGTATTATTCACTATTTAAGCATTAGGAATTTTATTTTTATTAAAACCCCTTATATTTACCCTTTCTAAAATGGGTTCATTCATATTTTTTAGGATTTTTCTATAATTAGTTATAAAATTTTGAATCCCAAATCTCATCGGCGCCACACAGGAGCTGATTTGGCCTCACTTTCCACATGGCGTTGTGGGACAGGCCACTTAAACCATCCAACGTGACGTGTTGAGTCTGCAGTGGCCGACGTGCTTTCGTCCTCACCATCTGATCTCGGATCGGACGGTAGGGATTAATCCCATGGTTCTTAATGGATTAAATTGGATAGATCTAGTGGATTAATCACGGCCATCCATTTTAATCATGCAGAAAGGATGGTGGGTGATCTTTTGTCCCCTGAGCGTTGAAAGACGGACACCGTCCACCCTCCTCCGTTTGATCCGAGCTCACCGGAGCTCGTGAGGCATCGGGATTGACTCCAAAATGTTAAGGGAAGAGATCTATGTAGATCCTATGGTGGAAATCCTGCAAAATCACAAAACTCTTCACAAAAGACTAACACCTAAGATGATTTCTGTAGTTTGCTGGAAAATACCTCATTGGAGCTTAAGACCGGCGGTCCAATGACTGAGGTAGGTTCGTCCTGAAAAGATGAAAACCTATTTAGAAGCTTGTGAGTTTCCTCCCCATCGGTGGCTCTATGGACCAAACGTCATCGCTAAGCTCATCGGAGTTGGTCTAGGAGTGGTCTATGGTGCTCGAATCGATCAGAAATTGATTCGTTTTGCCTCTCTAGAGATTGGGAAAGGTGTGGGAGAAGTTAATTGAAGTTTGGTGGTGTTTGAGCAAGGTTGGATGGAGAAAGGGCTCAGTTTCACTCTGATTTGGTGTCGTCAATGTTGGGGAGCTCAAGTGGAATCGAGAAAGTTCTAGGGATGCTCGTCTCGACTCACTAAAGCTCTCTATTGGTTTGATTTCGATGGGGAGGAGTATACCCTCCTCCCCGATTGATCCAATGGCTAGGATCAAATCAATTTTTGGAGGCATCTGGCTAGGGTAGGCGGTCGAGGATGTTAGGGATCGGTTGAGGTGGATGGCCTTGAGTGGTTGCAGGAAGTGAATGGGTTGGCCATGTGTGTACCCTCTCCTCCAAGTGTTCCAATGGGAAGGCTTGGGTTAGCTCACCTCCGCTTGAGCCATGGCTAACCCAATCAGCTTTGGGTCAAGTAAGCCAGTAGTCCAAGTGTCCAAATTAAGCTAAAGGTGGCTTCCAAGGGTTTGGATAGTGGGTTTGACCATCCAAATGGAAATTTTATCTCATTTGGAAGGGTTTACCCAATGAGTTTTAGGATAATTGAGGTATAATATGGGTTGGGTTTGATTTGAGCTTACCCATGGTGACCCAAGGATGGGTCATGCTAAGTTTGGTTGGGTTTGGGCTTGGTTTGAATGAGTTTGACTTAATTTGACCCATGTAGGTCAAATTGGGTTGAGTTAGGTTATCTCATTGGTCAAATTGGGTCAAATTAGTGGTTTGGTTAAGCTCAAATGATCATTTGGGTTATTTTGGTTCAATTGATTTAGTTTAATTTGAACTGGGTTTGAATTTAGCTCACATGGATTCATATGGGTTAAATGGGCTAAGTTGATCAATTGGCTTATATTGTCTTGGGTTAGGGGTTGGTTTATATTCAATTGATAATTTAAAGATGATTGCAAGCATTGGTTTGAGTTAATTTGAATTTGGAAATGATTTAATTCAATTGAACCCTTTAGGTCAATTTGGGCTAAATGGGTCAATTGGGTTGGTTTAATCCAATTGGGTTCAATTAAAGGTTTTATAATGTTTAACAATCAATTTGTGATGGATTTGAATCATTGGTTTCAATCAATTTGATTTAGGATTTAATTTGGCCCAATTTGGACCTTTAGGTCAAATTGGATCAACTTGGATCAAAGATGTCAAATTGACTTGGTTAAGTCCAATTGATGGTCAAATCATATTCAATACTCAATTTAAGATTAATTGGAAGTATTAGTGTCGATCAATTAAGTTTAGAATGAAGTTTGGTTCAATTTGGTTCATATAGGATAATTGGGTCAACTTGGGTCAAGTGATCAAATTAGTTTGGTTTGACCCAATTGATTGTAATTGGACAATCAAGGATGATCAATAATCATTGTCTAAGGTATTGAATCAGTTGATTCAATTCAATTAGGGTTGGATTGGAGTTTAGATCAAATGGGTTATTTAGGTCACTTTGGGTCAAGTGAACCAAATGGGCTAATTGAGTTGAATTAGGTTGGGTTGAGTTTGATGAATAATTTGGGATTGATTGATGGATTTAATTGCAATTGATTTGGATTTAATTAGATTTTGACTCATTGGACCCTTTGGGTCAAATGAGTCAACTAGGGTTGATTGAATTGGTTTGGCTTGATTTGGTTTGATTTTAGGCTTTGGAAGGATTTGAAATAGAGATTTGAATAGTTGGAGTGCTTTGCTGAAAAGAAATTAGATTTTGTTTCAATTGACAAGGTTTTGTTATAGGGTGGTTATAGGATTGGTTTAGGTCAAAGGTTAGGTTAATTTGGCTTGGAGCTTGGATATGAAATAGGATTCAATTTGGTTTGATTGTAATGATTTGGAGGTTTGGTTTTGTATGAGGGAATAGGCATGAGTTTGGTTTAGGCTATAGGATAGGTAGGACCTAAGCTCACGGTATGCCTTCTTAAGTCTCTAGGCTTATGCTTAGTGTTCACCTAATCACTAGAAGTGTTCTATGTCTAGGAAAGTTATAGTGTCTAGAAGATTCCTAAGTCTAGGATAGGGAGGAAGAGTCCTCACTCCAAAAATGAAGTCAATAAATTGCAAACATTTTATTGACCTTCTAGCCCATGACTAGTTTAAATTTTTGATGATCACAAATAGATTAAGAAATTTATGTTGATAATTTCATTTAAGCTTGTGTAAGAAATATGTATACTATTAGAACACCTTAAGAACATGAAGATGAAGCTATTAGAATAAAAAATAATCTATTATGCCTCTCATGTGCATGGAAAAAAGTTAAGAAGATGTTATCTAAAATGGCAGAAATTAAATATCTTATAATTTAAATATTTTAAGGTAATTATTTTTAAAAGAAAATTTTTAATATTATATGAAAACCTATTATTAATTAACTAAATCGAGATATCAAAAATAGGGCCTTATTATTATTATCTTTTTTGCTAAAATTTAAAAATAAAATTGACATACTTTGCATATCCATAAATTTTTGCAAACCTCCACATAGTTGGCGAGTAGCCATACTGTTTTGCACCTGCTCCATAAAGATATAGAGATTTTGGTTCGAAAAAATTAATTATTTATTAGTCTCTAGTATTTAGAGGCCTTTACAATTACTCAATAATCCTTCAAAATTTTAATGGGCCTTTACTAAATTGGTTTTTGATATGGAATTATTATCATATAAATTAGTTATCTTGAGCCTAATTTAGGTCAAAAATTAAGCATTTTTAATGCTCTTAGTAAGAGAAAATATGGGAATTCAAAATACTATTATTTTAGTACATATTTTAAAATTCTAAGGTATTAATATAAATTTCTGCTTGATGGTTTAACTTAAGGCTAGTGAAAGAGTAAAGCCTTAGAGCCACACTCTCAAAATCAATCACTAAACCCTCTTCTCTCACAAATTTTTTTTGAAAGTATAACATCCAACCGAGAGAAGCACAAAAGCTTTCATTGCCATACGAAAGTTCTTTAATATCATCGACTGATGTACTCATTATCTTCACACAATAATGGATCCACATCTAAGTCTATTCTTATTTATATTTAATTATATTTTATTGATTTTTTTATGGTACTTTGACTAAATGTTAGAGGAAAACCCTTAAAGGTGGGTGACCTTGCCCAATACATCGTAAAAAATATGTTTCTTGGTGAGAAAGATTTGCGTTAAAGCCTCTTCACTTATTTGAGTGACATGATTTGGTGTGGATTGGCAAGAAATCTTTGGTGACATCATGAACTAATCATGCACATAGGTTACAACCAAATCACATAAAATATTACATATATGATTGTTTATTTCTCTCTATTTCCACTAATTTATGTATTATTTCAATCAATATTTTATAATAATGTGTTTGCAAAAAATATTTAATTTTTTTGAAGAAAACCTAGTTCACACCCCTCTTGACACAAGTAAAATCAAAAATTGATATCAAATCCTCAATTCTTTCAATTGGTTTACATCTATTAGTGATATTATAAATCTACATAGTTACTAGAAAGGTCATTTGTTTGCACTGTGTGTAAGATTCGTGAAGGCCACCATCACCCAACCACCTATTTTAATAGAATACCATTTGATTTTCTTAAAAATAGATAATGATGTATCTTCAATTAAAAAATAGAAGAATTTAAAATATAATATTAAAATATTATAAGAATCTTGCAATTATTATGAAAGAGAAATAAGTTATTAAACCAATGGAAGACTGCACCTCCACTGAGTTAGAGTTATAAGTCTTAATAGTGGAGTTAATGCTTTATATTATGCATTAAAATATGTTGATTATATACAAAAAAATAAAATATGAAAGTAAGAGAAGAAATATAGAACAAGCTAGTAATTTTATTTGAAAGGATCAATGAGGTAAGAGAATTAACAATTAACATCTTTGCATTAGCAATACGTACCGGAACGAAGTAAGCCTAGAGAGAAGATTACAAAAATGTTTATACACTTTATAAATATTATCAATGATCTCCATGGATTTGATAATGAGAACATGGATAGCGAGCATTTAAATATATTCTTAAATTCTTTACTAAAAGAATGGGATTCGAAGATAACTACAATTGTTGAGGCTAGAGGTTCAAGTCTTATACTATTAATCATTTGAAAAACTCCCCAATAGCTTGTGAATAGAAAGTTAGCTTTAAAGAAGTAGAGCAAGATATTATCAAGAAGAAGAAGAATAAGAAGAAAAACATGATGCTTATGTGTCAAGATATTAGAAAGAATGGTTCATCATATGACAAAGTGATACTAAGATGTATAAACAAATATATTGACTTGTAAGAATGTTCAATGAGAATTTCTATAAGAAAAAAGTAAGATAAATAATTAAAATCTTAAAATAACAAAATATTGATATTGCAAGGAAAAAAAAGAGATCCCAACATGCCTTAATTATTAAATATCGATCATTTTAAGCTTGAGTGCCCCCTAAATAAAAATGAAAGAAGAGAATGGAAGGGCCAAAAGGCTATAAAAATTACTTTGGTTGACTCAAATAGTGATGAAATTACCTTAGCATCATCTGATGAAGAGGAGACAAATGCTTAATAGCCATTGATGACCCATCCAAAGAGGTAAATAAGTTATGAATTTTAATCAGTTACTTGATTCATTATTTTAGTTTAATGAAGTGTAGTTTATTAATAAAGAAGCATGCAAATTAATTTCCATTATATTGAGCTTTAAAATAAGAAGAGTTATATAGTGCTATAAGAATATTTTGTCAATTAAAGCATCATTATCTGCTAGATTGTCTAGTGGAGATTTTATCTTGATAGCTAAAGTTAAGAGCTTTCATTGTTTGAAACATTATAAATACAATATGTTTTTTGATACTAGAAGAGCTTCCTAATCTAGGCCATATGCACACACATAATGTAGGTGCATGACTTATGGTTCCTTAGGACAAACTTCTAGATAACATAGAGGTAAGATTTTGTATAGAAGGCTGCAATATGTTTTCTTATCTAAGCTGAAATATGCATAGATTATATTTCTCACCTGCATAGTTTAATCATCACATTTTTTTCCTTTAGTGAACCCAAAAAAATTTGGATTCCAATCTAACGAATCAAATTCTTATATTGGCATCCCTTCACTCTATGTCCAATGTAGTTAAGTTTTACTTAGAATGGATGCATGAATAATGTAACTAGAGACTATATAGTATTCACATTCAAAGGATGCAAGATGTGTCATTAAGATACATTAAATTGAAAAAGATAATTGGAGTTGATACCATAAGTTACATCTTGTCAGCATGAAAAGATCCTACTAGTTGAAATAACAATATTTATTTTGTTTAATTAGCTTATTTAATAATAATCTCAAAAGTTTAAAACTATTTTATGATGGCTTATGGTTATGACATAGATAGTTTTGTTATACTAGCATGCAAATATTAATTAAATGGTCTAGACATGATGTAGTAGCAAGATTACCTAAGCTAGATTATCTTACTGAATATCTATATGTTGATTGTTAGTTAAGTAGATACATACATCATTTAGACCCAAGAACTAAAGTTCTACTTTTAGACCTTTAAAGATTTTACATGTGAACTTTTTAGACTAATCACGCTTACTAATCTAGAAGAGAAGAAGTATGGGTATTATAAATAATTAAAAATTATTTATAATTTACATGGGTATTTTCTTTTTTGCTAATAAGAGTAATGTTACAATAGAATTTATAAAATTGATTCAAAATAATTTAAAATTAAAATAGAGTTATCTAGCCTACATTAGAAGTGTTCATAAAGGAGAGTTTATCAATAAGACATTTGAATCATATTGTGATTAGATTGGTATTTTTTTTTAATATCTAGGACATTACAGCAGAATGGTGTAGCGAAAAGGAAGAATAAAACACTTTTAGACATCGATACAATAATGTTCAGTGAGTTTCACTTACCGAATTATGTTTGGGCTAAGTAATGAATACAATATGTTATGCAATTAATAAGATGAACATCAAATCAACTATTAAGAATATACCATATGAGATTTGAAAAGAAAAAGCATGGTGTTCCCTTTTTTTAAGATGTAAGTTCCTTATTTTGAAATGAGTAAGGTATACAAAGTATTTAACAAAAGATAATTGATTATAAAAGAATCGTTCATTTTTCATTTTATGAGTAGACACAATGATTGCCTCATACGAGAGACTTACATGATGAAAGATTGATAGATTTGAGAACGTAAGTTTGGATCTACAGAAAGTGACTAAGAGTCTGTTTGAGGTAATTGTAGTTTTTTAAAAAACTAGTTGTAAAGCTGTTATGGTGAAAGTAATTTTTTGAAAAGATGCTATATATATTACAAATATTTTTCTTTTTGAAAAATTCAAATAATAGCTTTCTGACAATTACCATACTCTAACAGCTCTAGTTCTTAAAATCAACTTTTCAGCATAAAATTTTCTAAAAAATAGCTAAAAGCTAGTAGCAAAATGCAACTGTGATCACTTTCTGTCTGCTTTCTGGAAAATAAAATAACTAGAAATCCATCCCAAAGGCATCCTAAGGATGATGTACCTATACTATAATTACCTAATGAGTAGAGATATGCTTCTAATCATCTTAAGATCTCAATTATAAAAAATCTTTTTAAGAATGTTAAAATTTAATGATATTTTCATCAATTCATTATGCAATATTTAAAATTAAGATACTTCACTCTTAAATATTTTCATCATAATTCTAAATCAAAATTTTAAGAAATATGATTTTAATTCTTTTTAATCTAAATCTTTTATTTCTACTCTCCAATTAAAATAGAAGCTAAAGGCTAATCAATCTTAGAATTGATTGATTCATTAATCAATTTAAGAAAGGTTAAATTTAAATTAAAACATCCCTTTACCGAGTTTTAAAAATGAGAGCTTTTCTCTCACAATGAGCCGTTATATATAATATATAGATATAGAACAGTTGTATTAATTATTAGTTTTATTTGTTTATTAATTCACTCTTTAAAGTAATAAAAATATGTGCCTCAAATTACGAGATTGTTGCCTATTTTCATCTAAGCTATAAGCCGCATTATGATTATACATACATAAACTTTTAAATAAAAAAACATAAGGCAAATAATCAAGATTTTTAATTAAGTATATAAAGATCTATAAATTTTTTATTCTCTTATTAAATAATACTTAAATTTATTTTCATCTTAAGACATACATGATATTATCTTATATATATATATATATATATATATATATATATATATATATATATATATATATATATATATATATATATATATATATATATATATATTTGAGATCAAAATCTATTATATTTATAAAAAATAATATTCATAAAAAAATTAAATTATCCTTATGATTAAATCAAATCGTTGTATCCGTTGTTGTCGAATAAAAGAAGTAGCTGTTGTTGAAGCGGCCGTAGAACTCCTGATCGTTGATTTCTCTTCTTGAGCGGGCGCACATGGAACATCAAATGGAGATCCGATATGAGTTGGTGATGAATGTGTCACTTATGACTTATGCGGGATTAGTCATAATGATATCTCCACCTATAAATTAGGTGGGGTATCAGGTGAATACCCGTCCCAAAAAAAAAATTAAGGAAAGGGGGCCCGGCCATGTGATCACGTGGAAGACGTCATCAGACCCGAACTGAGCTTTCGACGACCCTCCGAAATCGGACAATAAACTGCCCAAGTTGAGAGGACAGGACCCATTAATGGGAACTTTTTTATGGGAAGTTTCTTTCATTTCGAGCCATGCATAGGCCCGTTTAGCTCGACTCCAGCATTTGACGTTTATGGCGTTTCGAACCCTCGCGATTATCATTTTAGTCTCGAGGGCTGCAAGGAGTCAGGAGGTTCATGAGCTCGAAATTTGATAAATTAATCAAGTTTAAATTTAATTTTAAGTTAAGAATGATTTGACTTATTTACACTCCTAATCATCGAGTGAGCCAAATAGGATTTTCCGACATAGCTAATTGGAGTTTCATTAGCCTGTTTTATGATAACCAATTCAAGTTGAGCTTATATATGGGAGCACTTAGTGGAACTCGTTTGGTGAGGCAGTCAGGGCTATAGTGGTTCTAGAGGTAGCAACTAATGGGCAAAGAGAATCGGAAGTCACTGCGCTAGTTTGGCACTAACTAGGAAGAGGATCTATCCCATACCCTTTAGCGGAGGGGGAGAGGTATCCTATGTGAAATGTCACATCTGCTATTGAATTCAAACTCTGCTTGTCGGAATAATAATAGGCTCATATTTTGAACTCTATCATGATTAGTCAAATCAGCAAAAATTTTAAGCTCTACTTGTGAGCTCAAATTACGTCCCTCGGATTCTCATATTCTTCAATAACAAAGATGCAATAAAGTCATATCAGGAGTTCAATAAAAAAATGCATTTTTGACAAGAAATATGTGATGGGAGCTCGTTAAGAAACACATCAAAAAATAAATTAATGATGTGAGCTAACTTGAGATATCATTACTAGATCAATGACATTTGAACAAAAAAAATGGACTTCATGAAATTTGTAGTGCTTAAAGAAGAAGAAGAATACTTTGTTAGACTCGCTAGAGTAAGCATATGAGATTTAATATAAAATAGAAGAGAAATAAAATTTAGCATTTTGCATGATTTAATCAAGTGGGTGGATGAGCCAAGTTGAGTCATGTTATGCTTTATATATATATAGTAAGTGATAATCAAAAGTTGATAAGTAAAACCTTATAATCAGTTCAAGTTGTTTTAATAAACTTCTCTTTCTATCTATTGTTATCTAATCTTAGTCATAGACATATAACTGCTTGTATCCTCATCATTGCTTTATAACAATCTCTTTTTATAAATAAATAGTAATCTAATATAAACTATAAAAAGAAAATAACACTTTATTCAATGTTATTTTTGTCAAGATGTTGTTCTTGTAGGTTTATCATGGCATCTAAGATCTTCAAACTCGAAGGCCCATTTAATTCTTTTGCTTCTTTTGTTCTTTTCAACAAACGGATAGTTTAGCTTTATCAACAACTCGGTCTCTAAACTACAATCATTCTCCCATTTACTTAAGTGACACATTGACACATATATTCCTACTCAACTAAATTTTCTTATGTCCGGTGTCAAAGCTATGATTAATACTTAGCTCATAGTTAAAAACCATCATCTCTCTAATGGATATTTTAATGGATATACTCCAAAACCACCAAAGCAAATAGTCCATGAAACCAAAAATTTTATCATGAATCCCAATTATAATATATGAATGCGTATTGATCAAGATTTGGCAGCACAACTTAATTCAACTATCACTTCTACATTTCTTCCTTATGTTCTCAATTTAGATTCATGAGTAGAGATTTGGCAAACAATTGAAAGGTGGTCACAGTCTACTAACAAATCATGAGTTTTGCAGTTAAATAATGATCTACACCATATATCTATGAAGATATGACCGTGATGCAATATTTGTTTGAAATTAAGAGTAAATGTGATGAAATAGTTGTGATTAGTTGTCCTTTAGCTGTTGAAGGAATAATTCCTTACATAATGGATTACCATCAGCAGATCCAGCATTGAAAATCTCAATACAAACTAATTTGCAACCAACCAGTTTAGATGACTTCCATGTCTTATTATGCAATTAAGAACTGAATATAACTACTGAAGTTGCTCATGAAGCTAGGTATTGAATTCCATAAATCCTCAACTTGCTCCTAGAGGAGGACCAGGCTAATGTTTTCAACATGGAAGAAACTCTCAATAATATAATTCAAATCCTTGTATGTAAGTGGTGTGCAATTATCAAGCAAAAGCACTACTCAAATTTCTAACTCATTTATTAAGCATTAAATTTGCAGGAAATCAACATTCAATTTTTGCATAAAGCTAATTTGTCCTATCAACCAAATTTAGAAGCAATGATTGTTAATCATTCTCGATTTCCTACTGATTGGATTATGAACTCAAGGGAAACCTCTCACATAAATGCTGAACCCACTCAAATTCAACATTCAAAACCTTTTCCAGGTCCTCAACAAGTCTTAGTTGGAAATGGAGATAAAATGTCAATTACTCACATAGGATCAGATATATTACCTACTCAAACTCTAAGATATATTTAAATCTAATGGTTCATGTTCCAAATATTTCCCATAATCTCATTTTTGTTAATAACCTTATTCCAACAATCAATATTTTGATTCTTTTTATTTTACTATAAAAGGATAGGATAACCCATCACATTCTCCTTGAAGGTCCATCTCATCATGAGCTATATCCAATTAATATCTCCAGACAAAATTCCTCCCAACATTTGGGGCTCTCTATCAATTTATCTACATCACAATTCTAGCAGCATCGATTAGGTCATGAATATATTATTTTATCATCTCAAATATCTTCTTATTTTTCCTTTATTTCTAACTCTATGTTTCATTATCAATCATGTGCTCTTGCCAAGAGTCACAAGCTCACTTTTCCTATTCCTACTTCTCATAGTTATAAACCATTGGAATTAATACATAATAATATATGAGGTCCTTCTTCAATTTTGTTTACACAAGGTTTTTGCTATTATCTAGCTTCTGTAGATGATTATCCCATTAAACTTGGGTATATCCTATGAAATACAAATATGATACTATTTCCTTATTTTTTATTGATTAAATTCTCAATTGAATGACAATTTAATCAACTCATTAAAGTCTACACAAGGTTCTCCCTATTATTTCTCTAGCTATACTTGGTTATATATTATGAAATAAATATTTGATACAATTTTTTATTTTAAATGATATTTTAATCAACCCATTTAAATTTCTTTGTATTGATGTTGGAGGAGCATATGCGTCACAAAAATTCGAAACTATACTTCAACAATTTGGTATTATTCAATAATTTTTATGCCCATATACACAGAAAAATGGTATTGTCGAATGAAACCATTGACTTATCATTGAAACTATAAGAACGATATTGTTGGATGCTAACTCACATTTTAATCTCTGGGATGATACTATGTTGACCATGGTTCACCTAATTAATCGTCTACCCTCCATAATAACATAAAAAATAATCCCCATAAAAATTTTACATAATAAACCTCATACCTATAATCATCTTAAAGTTTTTGGTTGCTTGGGATATACATGGCTATCTCTTCACTCAAGGCATAAATTTGATCTAAAATCTACTTTATGTGTATTGTTGACTATTCTCCTACTCATAAAGGTTACAAATGCTATGCTCTACACACTATTAAAATCATCATGTCCAATTTTTTGAGAACATCATTTCTTTTCACTCTAGCACCACCACAATCTCATCTCCTTCTCTTCATACATATATTCCACTATTAACTCTTGTTCCCATAGTAGCCCCTTCATCTACCTCCAAACCCACTTCAACTACTTTATAACAACTTTCATCTCCACCACCATCTATATCCAAAACTATTATACCTTCATCACAAAACAGTCTTAAATTCATTACTGAACAACAAACCTCCAATTCATCTTTCATTCCTCCTTTCTCTTCCACCCCTACTCTAGCCAATCTCCCTACCCACCTTATGGTTACATTCTTTTAATCTAGTCATCTAAATCCTAAACATATTATTAACATGCTCACTTCTATTCATCAAGCCAATAGAACTTCTTCTAATTTAGTAGCTAAACATAAAGTTTAGACAATAGCAATGATACAAAATCAAGAAACTTAAGTGATTGTTCTAAGGTTAACATCCTATCACGTCATAGGATGCAAATAGATTTATGAAGTGAAATATATCTAGGATGGTACAATAGCAAGACACAAAGCTCGATTGGTGGCTCAAGACCATAAATAATAATATGGTTTGGATTATGCTAACACGTTCAATCCAATTGCAAAGTTCTCCATGCTTTACATTTTCCTCATTGTAACAGCAAATTCTAAATAGAATATTTTATAATTAGATGCATCAAATGTCTTTTAACTTGGAGTCTTAAATGACACTATATATATGACTCAACCTCACAATTTTAAAGACTCTTAACACCTTGATTACATGTGTTTACTTAAAAAATCAATCTATATCTTAAAAAAATCTCAAAGGCTATGATTTTCCATTTTTTTCATCTTATTTACATAAGTTTAGATTTAAATTAAGTCTCAGTTGATCATTACTTGTTATTTTATCAATGAGCCAATACGTTTCTCTATATGTAACTTTATGTTGATTATTTTCAATTAACTGGTAATAATGATAAAGTTATACAATAGCCATTACAAGATATACATAACCATTTTTAGCTTAGAAGTTTTGGAATCATACATTATTTATTAGGTATTCAAATTACTTTAATACCTGATGGTTTACATTCAAGTCATTCAAAATATGTGCCTGAAATTCTAACTTGAGCAAGTATGACCGAATGCAAATCTATTTCAACTCTTTTGCCTTTTAAATATTTTTGAACTTCCACTAGTCTTTCTTGTTCAAATGCTCAATATTATTGGCATATCATTCAAGCACTACAGTACTTAACACTTATTAGACTGAATATTGCCTTTGTTATCAACGAGCTCTGTCTCGTTATACATAGTCCATAAGATTAGCATCAACTTCCAATATGGATACTTAGCTACATTAAAGTAACTCTTCATTTATGGATTACCAATTATTGCTAGCAATTTATCTTTGAAATCATATTCAAATCTGATTGGGTCAGGTCACAATGATAGAAGAACAACAACTAGCTTCTGTTTTTACCTTGGTGATAATTTGATTTTTTTGGTACATTAGGAAACCTAAGATAGTCGCATGATCATTTACTAAAGCTGAGTACCATGAATTCGCCACTGGCACAACTAAAATTCAGTGGTTATAATATCTTCTTTAAGAATTTTAGTTAACTACCAACACTCCAACACTGATATGTTATGATAATTTATCCACAATAGCCATTGCTATAAATCCAATTTTTCAGGCAAGCACTAAATGAATAGAGATTGATAATCATTTAATCAATGATTGCATTAGAATTCATACACTTATTATTCATTATATTCATTCCCAGGAATAATTAGATAATGTATTTACAAATGTCATACCATCAACTCTATTTTTTTAGCTATGTCACTCAATGCTTTGTTAAGTTGATGAGGGATAATAATCAGAGGCTGATAAGTACAACTTTAAAAATAGCTCAAGGTATTATAACAAACTTCTATCTCTATTGTTGTTAATCATAGCCATAAACATACAATTGCTTGTATCCCCACTATTTATCTATAATAAACTCCTTATTTAAATACATAGTATCATAATACAAATAGGCAATGGAAAATGTCACTTTATTCAATTCTATTTTCCTGTGCAATTATTGTTTATTAAGGTTTATCAATAAGTTGAGCTCATGCTCTAATTTACGAGTCAACAAACTAGACTTATAGGATCGCTAATGAGTTGAACTTTAGCTAGTTTCTCACATACATTCCAAGTCTCCAACAACCTATCATTTTTTCAAAATTTGTATCTTGAAATATTTTTATAATTATTGAAATTCTAATCTATTAATTAAAATTGATATTTTTATCACATATAATAATTCTACTTTACCTTGTTGACTCAAAATCCATAGACTATATCATTTGTTCCCATAAACTTAACATCATTCATCTACCCCTTTAATTTATTAATATTTAAATAAATCATTCTTAGTTTTCAATTCCCAATGTTATATTTTAAAAGTTAAAATCTAATTTAAATCACAATCATTTAAATATATAGAATAAATGATATAAAATATAAGGATAAATTCTCTAGTTACTCTAAATTGATAGTGGTCTATATATATGCACATATTCATGTATCACATGTTATCCACTGTTAGAAAATATTGACTATTTACAAGTATAATATTGATAGAAAAATGTATGAGAAGAAATGATTGGAAGACAACTTTTTTAACATCTAAATGGCTAATAAATTTTCTAGAAGAAACTTCTATCAATGTTTATATGATAAAAGATAAACACAACTAAATTATTATATATTATCAAATATAAGAATCACATAAAAACATATATGAGTTAGTATGACTATATGAAATTATTAAAATATAAACATATAATAAACTTTCTCAATTTTGATACAAAATATATCTAATTGTCATTATCGTATTTCCTTCCTTTTATTCATCTTCCACCATCATCAATTATTTGAATTAAGATTTAAGGTAATTTAAATGACTAAATTTTAAAATAGCTAAAGATATAAAATAATCAAAATTTATTTAAAATCTCAATCAACCAACTGCTTAAATCTCGATCAATCAAGCAAGAATTTTGACCCAAAGTCATGGAGCTCAGAACATTCAAAAGTTGCACAAAAACTTTTAAAATTTATGTAAATGTTCAAATGGACTCAAAATTTTAATAATATTAAAGTTTTAAGACCCTTTCATTGTGATGAATCTAACTCTATGAAATGCACCTAAATGAAACATGAATGAGGGCCAAATTAGACTAAGAAATTGAGCTAAATCAACCCAAATTGATTCAATCCCACATCCCTCTTATGTAAAGTAATGGTAACTAATCAATACCTCAGCACAATCTTCATGAGAAACTATTTAACTTCATCAAATAGTGATAAAATGAATTGAATTACATACAAATTATTTCTTCATAATTGAAATTTTTAGAGTTCTTAGCACCTCTACAAATAAACAAGTCATAATTCTCTTATAATGTTGATTTTCTCATAGGAAGATGAACATTTCAACACTAAAATGTTAGCTAAGTCATGAGTTATTTGGTAATAATCTAACTATTTTTAAGCACTTTACAACTCTATGCCATTCACCACCTCTTGGACATGCATATCCAACTTTAAGAGAAGACCAATCCAACCACCTCTAGTAGCTTTATGTCCATCTCAAATTACACTATCACTCCTTTTAAGTAGTATTATCTCCACCTCTGTGTGAGAGCTTATAGAGGCCACAACAACCATCTCATGGCGCTTCATCTTTATTGTCCCTACGTATCTAATCAATCAAAGGGCTAACCAAATATATGACATGTATGCTCTAACAATAACCAATTATTATACAACTCATATTGCATAAAAAACATATTGGATTATGTGAATCCCATCTATTTACATCTTGACTTTGAAGTCTTAATGTGGAATATACAATTGATTAATTGATTGAATCACTATTCATTTTCAAGCTTATATAAGATAAATAATTTTTACATAAAAGCTACTAATTGTTGTTATATTATGGGCTAAATTAAATATCTAAATTCCATAATTAGAGTTACTCAAATCAGCTTTTAATTCATTACCCATTTAAAATATTGGATTATTTGGGAGAGACAAATATTTTCATACCAAGATTATAGTGAGTTATCTTCATTTTTTGAAAAATTTAAATTAGATACATGAGCATTTTCAATTTTTTTTCTTGAATATTATATCATAAAAATTTTAATCAACCATTTTGCTAAACTTGTGCAATTAAGAGCTCTAAAACAATACTCTTTTGCTCATCCACTATAGATTTTAATGGTGACAACTTCTATTTGGGCATCATTGTTAGGACAAATATAGACAAAATTATCGCTCTTGCACTAAAGTGGGATCATTCAATCACTTTCTAATATGAGTGTTAATTGGGTAGATTTTGTTAAAAGGGCCAACCACCAAAGGGACAAAATTAAACTATTTTCAGATCTATTTTGTAAAAGGCTTTGAAGAGATTCCAAATGAATGAATGCTCACCAAGTGTTGCACCCATTGTGAATTATGGTAGGTTAAATTTGAGCAAATGTCCAAAGAATGACTTGTAATAGAATCAATGAAGAATATCACATAGTCTTCTATAATTGGAAGACTTATATTCGCACAGGTTCGTATTAGACTTGATAAGAACAAATAAAGGCATCAATTTCAATCAGAATGTTAAGTATATGAACCATGTGGTGAATATAAGTAGTATGTTTTTTTCTCGATCCAAACTTTCAACATTAATTCCCTTATGAATCATATTTTTGATGGGAGAATTGGCATAAATTTATATTTTTAACCCTAGGGTCAACATTGCTTACTTTTTATTTATACACCATTAAATTGGAGAGTTAGTAGATTATTGAAGGGCAAAAACAAAGAAGCAATAAAGAATGTGTAATATGATATAGCTGTATATGCAAAGTTATGTGATCTTATAGGCAATAAAGAACGAGTAAAAATACCAACTCATAAAATTAATTTTTTAATTAGTTGAATAAAGCTAATCATAGTTTGTTCAAGGAATCATAGCAGAATGTCAATTAGTAAAAAATAAATATATACTAGAAATAGACATGATGAAGGGTTATTAATAAAAAAATTAAAATCTTTGGGATTAAATTTCATTGAGTTCGGAACAATTAGATAATTTATCATAAAAATTAATGACCTATAAATATTTTTCTATAATCAGATTCATTTTCTAAGATAAATTTGATATTGATTGTTTTTTTTAAAGTCACTAAAGGGATTGAAATAATTACATAAATTCATATATATCTTTAATCTACCGTCTTTCAAGATGCATTAATCATAATCAATCTACTTTCCACCTCTCAATTTAAGTAAATTTTTAAAACTTTTAATTGGTGGTTATTCAATAAAAACTAATAAAGAATGTGGCATGTAAGTGATGTCAAATTCCACCACCTTCCCTAAGTTTTCTTCTCTTTCTCTTTTCTTTTCCATTTTTTTCCTTTTCTTCTTTTTTTCCTTTATCTTTTTAACTGATATTATTTTGAAAATCAAGAGAATACACTATTTGTTTCATAAAGAGGTAGTAGGGTACATACTTGTATATCCCGACCTCATGTGCTGAAATGGGTTTAAGATCCCTTTTGATGTAATACTCTAAGCCACTACGCATGAACTTGATACACTAATGTAAAGAAGATTGCACTATCTTATTCTTATGCAACTAGGGCCTTCCAAGTAAAGCATTGAAGGGCGTACTTGAATCTATAATGTGGAACTTAGATTCAGTCTTTAGGTCATCAATCTGTAGCAATAATGTGATTGAGCCTAAGGCCATCTCACCTTGTTCATTGAATCTTTTCAACATCATCTTGTCAAACCCAAGTCTAGTGATGTTGATCCTGAAGTAGGTAAGAGTTCTTAGACTCATGATCTTGATCACTCTGGTCAATCTAAAGTTATATGTGTTCACTGAGATGTATAGAAGGCGATTATGATAGGTAGTTTCTAGGAGAAAGTCTTCATTTAAGAAGGTAACTCCTAAACTTTTTTAAAGTAGAAAGCTTCTTTTGTGATTGTGGAAGTAGCGGCCAGCTAAGCTAAGCATATCTTAGGATTTAGCAATACTTTGATTAAGGACTCCCTCATCTCTTTAGATAATATGAGGGCATCATATATACTTAGCTTAGCTAGAAACTTCCTAAAATGGGCTAAGACATTGTAGTCAACCTTAGGCTAGTTCTCCACAAGCATATACATTATTGGAGCATCTTGTAGAAGGGTTATCTACTCACTAAAGTCAATGACATGTTTAGCCATATCTTGAGTTGCCATCTTAGAAGATATAACTCTTCCACTACGAAGGTTGACCTCAATGATTTATTTAGTTGGAGTTGTAGTGGTAGCTACCTACTCATCGAGAGCACCTGAAGCTTTTACTAATGGATCTTCATAATTAAATGATTTTAACTCTATCTCAATAAGGGCATAATAAAGATTTAAGGTATGAGTATCACTGTCAAAGTCAAAGTCATCAAGAAGAAGAGAATGATCGTAATCACTTTGATTATTGAGACATGGAGAGTTATCATTAAAGACATGATCATCAAAATCATCATGCAAATAAAAGATGTAAGTAGAATCATTTTATTGAATTATTTGCCTTAGGAAAAACAACATTAAAGTCATTTTCTTGATGCCCCATCGTCAAATATAATGCTCCTAGCAGTTGTGGTGAGAAGAAAAGTAGGTGTTGATGTTGCTATTGTATTCTAGACTTATAGTGATAGCTCCTACTTGGCATCCACCCTCCCTGGATTAACCTTCATAACTAGCAGACTTACTGATGTAATAGAGGTTAAAGCTAGTTCAGGTACCTACAGTGAAAGCTTCCTAATTTCATAAATAATTTTCTTAGAGGTTCAAGATAAAGAAATGTTATAACCTTATTTGGTCTTAAAAGGATCAAATTACTCACCAGAGATTACTTTGATGGACCCAATGGTGTGTTTCACCAAGTACTCCTTGGGTATCACGATGGCTCCAGACTTATAGCTTTGCTCAAGCCAATCCTTGAAAAAAAAATGTAATCTTCTAAGACATAACCCAACATGCGATGGTAGGGGCAAAAGTTGAGATCATCACTTTTGCTCACTTTCTTCAACTTCTGGGTACGGGTATCTGAAAAATCAAGCTTCTTGAGGAGATTCTTGAAAAGCTTTCTATCCATTTTCCTCTTAAATGAATGTCGCTTGTTTAACTTTTTAGTAAGACTAGGTGGAGTGTAGCCACTTGGTGAACAGTACGGAGAATGGTACGGCTGATACTGCTATTATTGTGGCTATAGAGGTGGAAAAGGAGGTGGGAGTGGAGACTGTTGGGGTTTAAATCTCCCAGGTTGAACTCTCATAAGTCACTTACCCTTATTTATTATTGAGGCTACTCCCTATTTCTTCTCAAAGATCTTCTAGGTTTAGGCTTACATAACTGGTTAGAGAAGGGTAGTTATTTAGCTTCCTCTTGGAGGTTAATGGTGAAATGATTAGTTCTTTTTCACCTTTATTATGCAAGTGCACGTGCTAGATTAAGTAATATAGAATGAGTAGAGTATCATTCTCATGAGAATTAGAGTAAACTTAGATATTAATTATATATTTAGTTGAGTACCAACCTCTTTAAACCTTGTTTTTATCCAACAAAATGCAAATGCTAAATTTAAATTACTATCTACTATTTTTCAAGATAATAAAAAAGATAATTGTTATATTTTTACATTTTTATAGAGCATTTCTAAGTGTTTTATTAATTTTAACATAAGTACTCTAATTTTATTGAATCTTTTAAACTATTTATTATATTAAACTATTTCGTGGATTAATTTTAAAACTTGTAATGTCAATTAATAGCAAAAGTGTTATATTCTCTATCTCTAGACAAATATAAACTAACCATTCTCTTTATCCAATTTTCTACCTAGTGCCAAGTAAATATAATTGGTTGCTTTACCCATATTTTCTTATAATTAATAGCAAATCCTAAAAGTAATCATATGTTTAATGGTTATTTAGTAACCTGGACCTATCTAGTACATTAATGATTATATTTGTTTACCTTTTCCTACTTATTCTTCTATCCCTCTCTTGAGACCAAATCATAGTTAATTTTGACATTGTAATTAGCCAGAGTACAAGTAAATGAGGTATGGAAAGAAGTAAAATACATTTTTATTCAAAGCACAAATAGTTTTATTATATTAATGCACAACAAAGTCTAATACAATACAATCATCCTAAAAATTCACATAAATTCAGAGTACTTTATAGATTAGTGCTCCACAATAAAGGGAAAGAAGGAATTTATACTAAACATTGTAAAACAAGACATAAGATAACCAAAGAAGAAAGGAAAGAACATAATAAAGGTAAAATTCTTTAGTTGTTAATGTCCTTCTCCACGTCTTTGTTAAGAAAACACTCTTTCACACTACCCATATAGACTCTCACAACACTTGGAGTGTCACTCTTCAAGTGTTTCACAAGAACACACACACACACACACTCACTCCCCCTCTTGCCAAGAAAAGAGAAAAAGATAATCTTCTTAAAAAATATCCTTTTGCCTTGAAAATTTGCCCTATTTATAGCCTACATACAACCCTAGGTGATTGTCTAGATGCTCCTACCATAATTGCTTTGAAAACTGCTCGAAATCATTACTGAACCATCACCAAAACTATTTTGTCAGGCCATAGTGCTGCGGCACTATTAATGTAGCGTTGTGATGCTATGCTTGTTGTTTCAGCCTCATATTTTTTCATTTGTACAACGCCGCATCACTGTTGATGCAACGCCCAGGTGTTGAGCTTGTTGTAAATTTGCCCCAAAATGAGTCTAAAATGTCATCGCGACACTGCTGATATGTCGCCTAGGCACTACCTTTGCTATAATATGTCCTAATTTATGTCATTTACAATGTCGTGGCACTACTTTGGCAGTGCCTAGGCGTTGGGTCTACATTTCTTCTTCTTTAATTTTGATGATAATTTCTCTATTACAACACAAAATATACTTAAAATAAACATATTTTAATAGAAGAACATATAATAAAGGTAGTATAATCATATGAATATTTCATAATCCTAACACTTATCAAATGCCCCCAAACACAAATTATTACATGTCCTCAAATAATTTGATATCTTTGCTCATGTGCTTCTTTGTATTAGTTGATAATATAGAAATTCTGGAAATATAAAATAATTAAATAAAAATTTCTAATTAAAAATAGAATTTACATTTTAATGTTTATTTTTTCATTTCATCATTCCAAACTATAATAGCCCAAATTTTTATTGTTAACTAATATTTTCTTTAAGTTAAATTTCTCTTAGTGAATTATCATAGTTGATTCTTATGAAAATGAATGAATTGAATTCTAGTAAATTGTTATTCATATAATAGATTTAAGCATAGTTTTTACATTTCCAATTGAAATTATGATAATTGTTGTTCCATAATTTCATTGAATTAGTTTAGATTGCAATAATGTTAAAATTCAATCATGATAAATAAGTTGAAATCTTTACTCAATTCAATATGATCTTATTTACTTAATAATTTTTAATAAATTTCAATTAATAATAGTTTAAACTATGTTATTTCTTATTATATTAATTTCTATTTATTTTAATATCAATTCATGAAATTCATTAAGATTCTCCTATGTGTGATGTGGTTACCTAAGACAAAATTTCAACTTAATAAAAATTATTAGTCTTTTTAAGATTTTTTATTATTATTAGTTTGAAATTAATTCAATGATTACATAAAATCTTAAATATACTTTGCTATTTTTAAGTTGAAATTTCTTTCATAATATGGCTTAAGTTGTTGATCATTCACTTTGAAAATCTCCTTTGTCTTTAAATCTTAAATATCCACAGCACCATGTGTATATATTCTAATTACTAAAAAGGTAATTTAAGTTTAAAATTAAATAATAATAATTATTGTTTAGTCTTAAAATATTTTTTAATGAACTTCCATGCCATTTTTTTATCAGTTCTTTATAAATCCTCAAATTTTCATGTGTACCTAATCTCATTTATTCTAACTCATTCAAGTCTATAATTCATTTTTCTACACTCATCTTCATATCAAAATTTAATTTCTTAATTTCCCATAATGTTTTTTCTCCAATTCTAATGGAAGGTGACATGCCTTCCCAAATACTAATATGTATGTAGATATTCTAATAGGGGTCTTGTATGTGCTCCTATTGGTCCATAATTCATCTCCTAATTTTAGTGACCAATCTTTCCTAATATGTCCTACAATTTTTATCTAAAATCCTTTTTATTTCCCTATTTTAAATTTCAACTTGGCCACTTATTTGGGGATGATAAGTAGTAGCTATTCTATGTTGTACCACATATTTCCTAAAGAATTATTTCACATTTTTGTTACAAAAATAATACTTTCATCACTAATAATTATTCTAGGTGTTCCAAATTTTATAAAAATATTTTTCTTTAGAAATTTAATATTTGACTTAGAGTCATTTTTTGGTGTACTATTGGTTTTATCCATTTGGATGCATAATCAACTCCTACTAAGATATATTCCTTGCCATATGAGGAAACAAATGGTCTCATGAAATCTATTTACCATGCATCAAAGATTTCTACTTCTATAATGTAATTTAATTCTATTTTTTTGATGTTTAGATATATTTCCCATTCTTTGGCATTTATCTCAAATTTTCACATACTCGTACACATTTCTAAATAAAGTTGGCCAATAAAATACACTTTGTAATATCCTATCTATTATTTTATTACTTCCAAAGTGTCCTCCATATTTTGTGTCATGATATAATTTTATAATTTCTATAATTTCATTATTAGGAGTGCATCTTCTTAGAATCGGATCTAGAAATTCTTATAAAGATAAGGTTCATCCCCAAAATAGAATTTTGCATTGTGTAAAAATTCCTCTTTTGATTATAATTGATTCCATGTGGTATAATGTAACTTACTAGATAATTCACTATATCTGCATACCATTGAATAACTTTATGCTTAAATGCAAATAATTATTCATCTAGGACTTCTTCCTTAATATCTCCATTATCTCTCAACTCTTCCTCAACTGTTAATCTAGATAAGTGATTAGCTACTTGATTTTTAGATCTCTTTTTGTCTCTAATTTCTAGATCAAACTCTTGCAATAGTAATACCCATCTAATCAATCTAGGCTTAGCCTCTTATTACTAATATATATTTAATTGCTATATGATTAGTATATACAATGAATTTTGTTCCAACTAGATAGAATCTAAACTTATCGAAGGTAAAAACAACAGCTAGTAACACTTTTTTAGTTGTTGAATAATTTAATTGATTTTTATTCAGAGTTTTACTAGCATAGTATATCACATGAAAGATTTTATCCATAATTGAATTTTTGGGCTCTTTTGAGATTAATTGAATTAATAATTAATTAACCATAATTAACTCATAAAAATCATCTAAATCACTTTTAAAACACTTAATGAATAAAAGTAGGTCAAATGTTTACTGTAATTATTTTTTTCTCTTTATTTGGATTAAATCACTTAAATTCCAAAATTAATTTTTAATGAATTTGATGTATATGTTACAATTTTGGAAGGTATATAGTCTAAAAACTTGGGTCATAAGGCTATTGGTTTGAAGGAGGTCTTGATACCCTAAAACTTTAGTATAACAACATCCCACACCTTGAGATTTGTAGCAGAAAACATAGCAAAGTTAAATTATTTTTACTTGCATGTTTAAGCATCTTAAAATCTTTACAACTTCATTCTTCCACCTATATATTATGTGTATATCTATATGGATTAATAATTATATAGTCTGGACATCCCAAGAGCACAAGACTTTAGGTAGTCCCATAGGGATCTCTGATTACCTCACTTTCCTAGTTCAACAACAACACATACGTGTATAAATTCAATATACTTATGTGTGTATATATGTATAAAGAATAATTATATTCTTTTTTACAAAACTTATGCATCATATAATTATATCACATATTAAATATTACCAAATTAAACACATTAATTTATTCATGCATCAAAGTAAAAACTATTCAAATACTAGATATATACTTACCAAACTTAATTGCTTCATTAAGTAAATCATTTAATAAAATGAATATTACAGTGTGATGAAGCCAAGTTAAAGAAATGTCATCAAATTAGCCATGATTTGGATTTATTAATATTAAGATGTCTTTCATATTTATATAAAATACTTTAGTAAAATCCAAACATATAGCTTAATAAGAAACTTATAACATTTCATTAAAAGATTAAATGTCATAAAATTAACCTATAGAACCAACCAAGGTGGATCCCTCTCCTCCTTTCTCACTTTCAAATCTTAAATTAAGTGAAATAAGAAATTAAACTAAATCTAAAATTAAAATTTATTACAAGTTTTTAATCACTTAATCATCCATTAAAAAGAATTTAAACATTCATCTTTAGATTAATTCAAACATTAAAGGCTAGTCATGACACCCCACACTAAGTCATAGCACACACATTAGAATTCTAAGTTATCAATCCTAATTTTATGTTATGCCAGTACTTTGTTGAGGTGTATTAATTTTTCTTATTTTGTGGTTTAATATTTTAGACTGGATGTTAAGATTATATGTGTGTAGTCTAGATGTTAAGGAGACATTAATTGCTTACTTTAATCGAGAGTATTCTTATGAAATATTTAATTTTCGAAGATGTAATTAACTATGGGGGATTGCCTCTATATGGAACTTAAGAACCTAGCATAAAATAAACCTTGGGTCTCTTCATCCATGTGGAGTAGTGGAAAGATCTCTAGTATACGTAGACCTATCTGCCTTAAGAGCCCTTATTAGATGATTGTGTCCATTATAGTGTGATGTCTCAATCTTTTGAGATAGTATATCATTCCTTAAATGCCAAACTTGATCATTTTAATAAGTACCTCCTAAGATCTATATGGTGTCCCTACGACTCTAAACAAAAACACGACAACTATGATTTTGTCCTTTATGGCCTCTCTTGGGATAATCTAATCTCTAACACTTCTATAGATCACTTCTTTTAAACTTCTGGTTGTCTCAAACTCGAACCTTTGATGCTTCATTGTTGAACACCTAAGGAGTTACCTCAGACCAACATAGGGTGCTCCCCTCTTTTCTCAAGCGAGTGTCCTATACATAGACGAGTGTGATGGTTATGATGCTATACAATGGATATTTTTTTATCTCTTTACAATTGAGAGTGGATGACCTACTACCCCAAAGAAGGGGAGGGATCTCTAATAGAAATTCATCTTCAACTATAAGAGAGGAAGTTTTAATCTCCTTGAACATCCTCTCATATTGCCTCTTCAACTTTCTAGTTTTTTCTCCACATCTTACTGAGAGGGATGAGATGGAATAATGAACCTTCTTTAAAAATGTAAGGGGTAACCTCCAACTCAACTATCTTTATCCTTTCACTACTAGGGCTACCTTAAGAGCTACCTCAACCTTGGAGGCTCTGGCAATGGTTTGAGCAATAGATAGTACTATAAGGGCCTCAATCGCCTTCCTCTTAAGAGAGTGGGACCTGACTTCAGATCTCAAGTTGAACTGCAAATGGGGTTTCTTATATGCCACCTCTTCATAGTTAACCATAATAAAAGTTTGACACAAGCTAACTCCATGAGCCCCATTGCATATGAGATTGATTTAATGATAACAAACATATGTTTAAGTGATACTAATTGATTTAATTCAAGTGGTGTAGGAAATTTAATCATACTCAAGTTCTTTAGTCAAATTGGGAAAGTTAAAGTTGTTGGACAAGGATTGGTTAGGAATTTTTTGGGACTTACAATAATAAGACAAATAAGATCTCAATAATATAAAAATAATAGTTTTAACCATTTTCAAAAATTTCATTTGAATTTTTGCATTCTTTTCCTTTTTTAAAATTGCTTCATTTCTAATTATTTCTTTAATTATCTTTTTTGGATAATCTTAATACTTGCATGAGTTTAAGCATTAACCATTGTGTTTTCAAGTGAGTTGGATTTAGTTCACACTTCATTTAGATATTTCCATTCTTGATCTCATATTTTATCAAATTATTTTGGCATGAAAAATTTAATTATTCTCACATTAGTCAAGTTATATTTTTTTTACCTTTTATTCCTTTTTCTCTCTCCTATCAATATTCATTTCTTAATTTTATTTTGGCTAAAGTTTTTTAGATTTTTTCATAAAAAATATAATTAGATTTATTAAAATTATTATTGTATTATTTTCCATTATTTTATTTTTAAATTAGATTAAATTAAGAAATGTTTTAAAATAGCTTTCTAAATTTATTTCTCATCATTCACATGTGTTTTTTTGCATTAATCAAATATTAATCCATTTATGGTTTTTATTTCACCGAATTTCATTATGTGCTTTCCATTGATTTATTTTATTGATTTAATTTAAAAATCTTGCCTTTATCATTCCATCTAATTTAGTTAATATCTCATTATTTGAATTGAATCCTTATTTTGTATGAACTTGGCTAGCCCCTTAACTCATTAAATTAATTATATTTATATTCAAAATCTCTTCTTGAGTTATTTACCTTTTTAATGGATATTGTTCATTTATGTTAATTTAATTAATCTCTTTTCCTCCTACTTTCCTTGGTCGACCACTCCCTTATTTTCAAATTTTAAATTCAATTTTAATCACGTGGCTTTAGCAATTTAACCTATTTGGCCTTCCCTCCAAATGGAAATCACTTGGCCAAATTTTGTCATGTGATTTGTTGAATTAATTTGCAAAATTGCTTCATGAAATATCTCTCTTTCTCTCCCTCATCTCACTCATGCTTGGCCAAAATTTTCAATTAGATTTCGAAATTATTTGATTAAGATCTCCCACTCAAAATCAAATAATTTCCAATATTATTTATCCTCATATTTCCTTCATGATTGGCTGACCCACACTTTTATTTAAAGGGGTTATTTATTCGCATTTGGTTCTCTTTCTACCCTCTCTCTAGGATGTATTCTTTCAAATCATTTTCTTGAAGGTTCTCTTGAAGTTTAAGTGCTAAATATTCTCTCCTTTCCATTGGAATCGCTTTGGCCGAAAGCTTGCAACCATCCTGGTGGATTCAAAGTGCAACAAGTTGACAACTTTCATTGATCCCTTGCTTGGACGAGAATCACATTAGTGTTCCTTCAAGCTTTGGAAAAATCAACTCAATTCTTGCTCTCATTTCTTGAATATACAAAGATTTGAGTAAAAGAATTCAATTCATTATATGCTTTCGAATTTTAGTTTTTCATTTATTTAGTTTAGATGAAAAGGACTTACATGTATTTTTGTTAAAGTTTTCTTCCTAAGCTTTTTCATTCTCATCTCATGTGATTTTGAAAACTTCTTTTCATTTGATTGGATTGAAATCATTTTATTTCCATAAAGTGATTTTTTATTTTTCATGTGCTGTAGCTTTCAAGTCATAAAAGGTTTTACAAGGTTATATTGATTATATCATTTGATTAAAGGGATTTTTTTTTGCTTTATGTTTGAAAGTCATATTACAACTAGGGAATTCATATTAGCTTGTTTGTTTGAAAGCATTCCTTGCATAAGTCTATTTGCTTATACATCATGCAAGTATTTTAAAGTTTAAATAATCCAAGTGATCTTTTAACATATAGTTTTTCAAGTTCATTCCTTTTCAAATCTTTATTCCTTTACTTTTTGAAGATTTATTTACTTCAAGTGCTTCACCTAAAGATCATATCATTACTTTTTAACTATAATTCAATAAGAACTATATTCACATTGAGCTCTCTTTCTTTTTTATCTTAATATTATTTAGTTAGGATTTGGGTACAAAATTATTTTAAAATTTAAGAGTTAGATATTTCAAATTATATATTTTTTTTCTATGTTTATTTTAACTTCTTGTTGTTGGGGTTATACTTGCCCGATGTAGGAAAGTATAGAGTTTGCATTATACTTGCTTGATGTAGGAAAGTACAAGAGATTGGGCACAATCTATTTTGAATTAGTAAATTCCTAGTCAGGGTGAGTAGGCATAGATGTAGGCCAATTTTTGGGTTTAGCCAAATCACATAAAAATCTGTCTCCTATATTTTACTTTATACACTTATTTATTTGCTTGGTTGCTTACTTATTTGTTATAATATATTAAAAAAGTTTTTGTAACTAGATTTTTTAATAAAGTTTTAAATTAAAAAAAATCCAATTCACCTTGCTACCCCCGCATAACTCATTAAATTAATTATTTTTATATTCAAAATCTCTTCTTGAGTTATTTTCTTCTTTTAATGGATATTGTTCATTTGTGTTAATTTAAATAATCTCTTTCCCTCCTGCTTGCCTTGGCTAACCACTTCTTTATTTTCAAATTTTAAATTCAATTTTAATCATGTGGCTTTAGCAATTTAATTTATTTAGCCCTGTAGAACTAAGCCCCATTTTCATAACCTTCCCCCATGGAGGCTGATCGGCCTGAGCTAGTTCATACCTTAGATCATTCTAAGTGCACTCCCATGGATGATGATGCCAATAGCTTGCATAGGAAGGTCACCGATAGAATTTCTGTGCAAGAAAAAGACATAAAGAAAATGGTGGAGCAGTAGGTGAAGGAAGCGTTGACGCAAGCCCGATGGAGCTCATCTATTCCAAATGTAGACCCTACCCAGAGAAATTTGATGTAGTTCAATACCATAAGGGTTTTATGCCACCATTCTTCAAGATCTTTGATGGACAGTAGCTACATGGCGATGGATACTAGTACCGCTACTGAGTAGGCTGCTGCGGTGGTGGTGGCATAAACAGATAAACTCCTGTCGTGGGATGAGGTGTTTGGCATAAACAGACATTCCACATACTCTTACTGATAAACTCAACAAACCATACTCATTCAAGAGGGAGGTATCAAGGAAGATCTTCAAGAACCTTTTGAAGATGCCTGACTTTCAACTACCTGAGCCTAGAAAGCCAGAGAAAGTGAGCAAGAGTGATGATCCTAACTACTTCCCCTACCACCGCATGCTAGGCCATGTCTTAGAGAATTGCTTCACTTTCATAGATTGGCTTGAGCATAGATATAAGTCAAGAGTTATAGTCAAACCTAAGGAATACTTAGTAGAACAATCATCCGGTTCTGTTAAAGTTATCCTTTGGGATACTTATGATCCTCTCAAGATAAAAGAAGGTTGGGATATTTTCTTATCCCGAACCTCTAAGAAAATAATTTTTAAAATCAAGAAATTTTCTCTGTAGGTGCCTAACTCAGCTCAAACCTCCAACATCAAGAAGATTTGCTAGTTGTGATGGACAACCCAGGGAGGGTGGAAGCCCAACAATAGTAGCAGCAGCCACCTCTTGCCTGGGATAGTGCCACAGCGCAACTACCATCCGAGTCTAGCACCCTTCCATTGTTGCAACTACTACTAACCCCATTAGCTCATCCACCTCTAGCAAGAGCATTCTATCCACATATGAGGGCATCAAACCCCTCATCCCACTTACTTTACTTGATTTCTATCATGTACCTCCGCCAAAACTAAAGAAATCAATGAAGAAATCTGATTTCACTTACATCTTTTTCGCTTCTGATGATCTCAATAATTTCATTTTAATTGAAAGATCTTCAAGTCAAAGTAATAATAAAATAAATAATTTTGATCAATCCTAATATAATTTAAAAATGGATTTTCCTTTTCTGAATCATCTGGGTTCACCTCTTGAGATTGACTTGGAGTCATCTGACTCCTAGGGTAATTTAGGAGAAGCTATAGGTATACCTGTTAAGCAAGTAGAACCTTCCACAAACTTAATATTTTAAGAAGTCACTGAAGTCAACCAGTAGAACCTTCCGCAATGGCAAAGTTCTACCTCATAGGGTAGCACCTCAGAATAAAGAAAAATAGGTCATTGGTTTCAGTGAGCAGATAACCCCTCCATAAGAAGCACCACCTATGGATATGCTTATTAAAGACCAGCCCAAAGTTGATTACAATGTCATCATACACCTTAGAAAGTTGTCGACAAAGTTAAGCATATATGATGCCCTTATCTTATTCAAAGAGATGAGAGAATCATTAATCAAAGCTTTGCTTGATCCAAAAATATGCTTAGCTCATCTGACCACTATTAGAAAGAAAGCATGCTACTCGAAGGAGATCCTAGGAGTTACATTCACCAATGAAGACCTACTTTTAGGAATGATCAAGAACAACCATCCCGTCTACATTACAGTGGACATTGACAGGTTCAGGCTATCTAAAGTTCTGGTCGATCCGGGTGCATCAGTTAATATTATGTGTCTAAGAACCCTTTCCTACTTGAGGATTGACATCTCTAAACTCCAAATGGAGAGGATTATGTTGAAAGGATTCAATGAACAAGGCGAGAGTGCCTTAGGCTCTATAGTGTTTCCTTTAGAGATTCATGATTGGAAGACTAAAGCCAAGTTTCACATAATAGGCTCAAATACATCTTTCAATGCTTTGCTTGGGAGGCTGTGGATACATGAGAATAACATGGTTCCATCCTCTTTACATCAGTGCATCAATTCCTTCAGAGGTGGAATCGAGTATTATGTCAAAGGAGATCTCAAACCCTTTGCAGTTCATAAGGTCAGGACATATGAGGATGCAGCCTACTATCTCCCTAAGAAACAAAAAATCTTCTCTCAAGACCTTTATCAAAATGAAAAAAGAAAAAGAAGAAAATAAAAAGAAAGAAAGAAAAGAAAAAGAAAAAGAAATTGAAAAAGAATAGAAAAGGAACAAGAAGAAGACCTTAGGGAGGAAGTGGAGCCTGAGATTAGATTCAACCTATAGTTCGTTACTCTATTTGAGCAAGTGGGAGGATGACCTGACCTTCACCAAGATGGAGATAAGGCAAGTCTAGAGGGTGTCTTTGAGGTGGAAGGCTTCCATACTTACCACCCACCCGAAGATTCGTTCCACCATCTAGGAGTACACATGCTATCTACATAGACTTTGAATCTAGTTCAGAGAATGAGTCTTATGTAGTTAGCACACTGGCCAGCTCTTCTCAACAGCAGATCCCACTGGAGGTGACACTCGAGCTAGATAGCGATAAAGACTGCATCCCTAAGCAAAGCATAAGTGTATCCAAGTCCTCATTATGTGAAACTATTAGGCATCAAATGGGAACCATAGCTCTAACCCACTTTCCTCACAAAAAGTTGAGAGTTTGGAAGTTAAGGAAGCCCCTAAAACATGTGCAACCATAAAGATTTAAAGGTTCTATCCTAGAGCATCATCCATAAGTCAAGAAGTTGATGTAGAACTTTAGGATGATTCATATAAAGAATTAATAAAATTATCTTTTGATTTGTACTCGCCTTGTGTTCATAATCTAGAAAAAGAAAGGTTTAATTTCACAACATGGTCCATGCATAGGTTAGAATACTTCAAAAGGCTATGGAGCAACAAATGCAAGAATTCTCAATCAAGATCAAGACTAGGCTACGACACAATAGGCCCATTCGATGATGATAATTACTGCTTGGTCATCACCAATCATTTGGAATCTGATAAATTCTTTTCAAATCATATTAACTCATATGAAGAGGTGTGCTTAGAAACTTCAGATGATCCAGATAATTTTTAAGTCAAAAATGCACTTCCAAAATTTGAAGAATAAATCAAATCAACCATTGATAAATTCAATGAAATCAACTTGGGGACTAAAGATAATCCACACTTGACGTACATCCATTCTTTATTGAATGACACTGAAACCAATGAGTTAGTTAGGCAACTAATCTAGTTTAAGGACTGCTTTGCATGGAGTTATGAAGAAATGCCCAGATTGGCTCCTGGCATAGCAGTCCATTAGCTAGCGATTTAGCCTCACGCAAAACCTATTAAGCAAGCTCCTAGATGCATGCAATTAGACATTGAACAATAGGTCATTTTTGAAGTCAAGAAATTGATCGATGTTGGTTTTATCCGAGAGGAAAAATACCCTACCTAGTTGGATAGTGTCATCTCAATTAAGAAAAAGAATGGTCAAATCTGTATATGCGTTGATTTCAGGGATCTAAATAAAGCATGTCAAAAGGATGAAATTCCACTACTCATATCAAAACTGATGGAGGACATTACCTCATCTCATGCAGTCTTCTCTTTCATGGATGATTCATCAAGATATAACCAAATAAAAATGGCACCTAAGATGAAAGGAACATTGCTTGCAGAACCCCGATCAAAATTATTGCTACAAGGTCACACCTTTCAGCCTTAAAAATACTGGTGCCACATACCAGTGGACCATGAACCAAATATTTGATGAACTCATTCATCACTAAATCGAATGCTATGTCAATGATCTCATGGTCAAAATTAAAGAAAAGGAAGATCATCTCTTTGAGTTGAGAGTAGTTTTCAAATGGTTAAGATAATATAACCTTAAAATGAACCCTCTGAAGTGTGCATTCGGAGTAACTTCAGGGATGTTTCTTGGGTTCATTGTCTGACACTGTGGAATAGAAATCGACCCATAGAAGATTAAAATGATATTAGAAATGTCACCTCATAAAAGTCTAACTCAATTCAAATCATTCTAAGGGCAATTGGCATATCTAAGATGCTTTACAACATATCAGGTAGATGTCAACCATTTTCAACACTGGTCAAGAAGGACACCAAGTTTAAGTGGGATGACCAGTGTTAGCTTGCCTTCAAAAGCATCAGGCAGAATCTCATGATGTCACCAATCCTAGCTGCCCTTATCTTGGGCAAGGCACTTATACTATACACTGCTACATTAGATGACTCCTTTTGGGCTTTAATGGCCCAAGTCAATGACAAAGGAAAAGAGAACACAATCTACTATCTCAACCATCATCTAATCCCTACTGAAGCAAATTATCCACCCATTAAGAAGCATTATCTAGCTTTAATCTTTACATCTTAAAAGCTTTAAGTAGCCTGGGAATTCACACTATCCCGAGAATACGCAGCTTTAAGTAGTCCAAACGAGATTATTTGATTATCTCACTTTTGATTTAAATAATGGCACATACTTGCTTACATCTTTTATACATGTGTGTATTTAACTAAAGAATAAAAATTCCCTTTACTACTAAAAACATATGCATTCATAATCATTTAAGTATGCCAAAATATTTTGCATGTATAGGTACACTAAGTGTTAAATCATATTCATGTTATGGATGATGAAAAGGAATGGTCCAACACTATCTATGTGATGATAATTCAACCACATTAATCTTAAGATGTCTTTCATGTTGAATAGGATTCTTTATGATTAACCCAAATATAGGATTAATAAAAATATTTAATAAGTCATTAACCAAAAAAAATCAAGTCAAAATAACATACTTTAGAAAAAAACTTAAGACAGGAATGAAAGAGGTTAGCCCTCTTTCTTCTCTTTACGACACTTAGATGCTAAGTGTATATCAAATGAAACCAACTAAATACAAAATTAAAATTTGTAAATCCTCTAAATAACTTAAAATGAAACCATCCATCCTGCTAAACTGAATAATTCCAAATTCAGAAAATCATAATTCTAATGCTTAGCTAAGACACACCACATTAAGCCTAAGCACACACATTAGAATGCTAAGTCACCACTTCTAGTTTTAGGTTAGAACGGTGCTTGTATGATATTTTATTTTGTTTTGTGATGTAATAATTTAGAATGAATGTTAGGAATGTGGATCATAGACTGGATGTTAGGCCATTGATAGCCTAATATTATTTTTTATAGGAGATTATGTTAATGGGGCTGCTAAAAATAAATATACATGCTTTTCTTATAGGTTGCTTCTACCCCTAAGAATTATCCATATTAGGATAGGTTGGCTTAGTTACCCATGTGTGGGACACTAAGTTCAATTTATGAAATATAGCTACTTGGGTTTGTATGTATGTTTATGTAGGTATAGTTAGATTTACTTTACATAAAATGTAATTTTACAATAGGAATTAGTGTAGTGCTATGGGCATTAGGATGAGTGGTGGCTAGAAGGCTTAGTCTAAGGGTTCCTTGGAGCAATGCAAATCAAATCAAAAGATAAAAGGAAGAATAAGAAATGAAGAATGATGACCCCCATAACATGTATTTAATTCTAAATTGTAATATTATTTTATAATATGAGTTGTATAAGAGTATAGCTCAGCTACCCAAGTTTTCTTTTTTCCAAGGTGTACGATGATACCCGGTAGCACTAGCCTTTTATTCTTTCGTTGTAGTCTACATAAATGATTAATTTTATGTTTAGATTATGAAATAGAATTGCATCTTCTTCATAGTTTCTTAAGCTTGATATTTGATGTGTGGCCTAGATGCAGTAGACTCTTAAGATAAAATTAATTTTTCTACCCAATTAATAATGGATAACTAAATTTTAAAATAATTCATAACCTCTCTTTAAAGCTTAGGCTATAATCAAGATAATTAGAAGATTTAGAAACCCTTTAGTTGAATATTGAATGTTCTAACATCACACATAACATATTGCTTCACTCTTGAATAGGGAGGGTCTCCACTCTTGCATGATAGGGGAATGCTTGACATGTGAGGGCATCCTTTATAATGGAGAACATCTCCTCTTGCTGATTTAGCCAATAATCCAATTTCATCATACATTTAGGCATAATTTTCTCAAGCCTTTGTCCAAAATATTGTGTCAAAATGATCTAAAATTTTTAAAATGTTGCATTTAAATTAAGTCATATGCTCATGCCAGTCATGATCTAGTCACTTAGGGAGTGAGTTTAGGACTTTAATTTTTTTTTATTTAAGTAATAGTCTAAACCATCTTGTAATTACGTAAGATCAGCCTATATGGTTTTGAAACATTGGAGGTGTTAGCCGGCAGCCACTCCAGGGGGTTTTAATTCTGGAGGAGTCGAACGATTTATCCTCTCTTCTGGAGATAAACCATTATGTCCCATTTTCGCTTAGATTTAGGCCACGCTCTTAGCTTGTGTTAAAGCTCCCTAGATTTAGGATCTGAGGTTGCTTGTTTCCTTTGGGCTATGAGCATAAATTCTCACCTCTTAGGCATTTTCACAATCTTGTGCTAATGGAATATAAGCCCTAACATTCTAATAAAATTTTAGCCCCAATTAAAATAAAATTTCTCTTTCAAATATATAAAGCCTCACCATAGGATTGATTGGGGTGTTCACTAGGTTTCCTAGTATCATGAACTTTCTATAATTATCTTCCTTTGGACTCTAAAATAAGTCTTCCGATTGAACAATCCCACTTGATTTTCTAAAAATATCAATCCTTTGATAATCTTAACCTTTAAATCTTTGGAGATAATTGATTGACTAATTTAAACAAGAGTTTTCTTAGAAAATCCCATTTCCTAGGATATAATTAACTATGGAGGATTGTCTCCATTAGGAACTAAAGAGCCTGGCATAAAATAAACCCTGATTTACTTTTTCATATAAAGTAGGAGAAAGATCTCTAGTATATACGAAAATCCATCTGCCTTAGGAGTCCTTATTAGGTGATTAGGTCCATTATAGAGTGATGTTTCTATCTTTTGAGATAGTACATCAAACCTTAATTTCATACCCAATCACTTCAATAAGTACCCCCTATGATCTGCATAGAGTCCATATGACTTCCAGAATTAAAACACCACAGTATCCAACCTTCATTGCCTTTATGCTCTAAAGCTTGTAATTATGGTTTTTCCATAATAATTAATGGATCATTCAGTGGTTGTTGGACACTAAATTTAGAATCTATCACAGTCTATTTTCCTTTACTAATGGTGTAAGACCTAGTGATCCTTGGGGAGATAACCATGTCATCATGTGCATCTACTTGTTGGGTAATATTATGAATTACCTTTAAAAATAAATTATTAATGAAATTTAATTCTCTAGAATAAGTGACTGCATGTCCATTCAATGTTGGCAAATGTTACAGAGCAGGTATGATTTCAGGAGGCACATGCTAAACCATATAATCAATCTCAACTGCGGCATTAATAACATAAAGTTTATAAACTGCTGGATCAAGTGCTATTTCATGGTGATGAGTTGCTACATGTTGAGGAGGTTATAAAATTATACATTCATCCATAGTATGATTGAAATGCTTGCAGTGGCAACAATACTTTGGTTTAATTTTCATGATCATTTTCTGACAGTATTCTAATTTTTTTAGTGTCAATCCAAAGTTCCTCATTAAAAGGGCATAGAAACGTCAATTTCCATAAAGAAGCTAAAGTTATGTGGGAAAAAGTAGCAAGTGAAATTAGCATGTTGCTAAAAATGTGCTTGGAGAATCAAAAGGAAAAGCTTCTTTTGATAAAAATAGTTGGCGGTGGAGTTAGAATGTGAAAGAAAAGATAAAAAATAAAAAGTGTTGTTATAAAACTTGGTTTACATGTAAAAACTCAAAGAATTGGGAAAAATATAAAGTGACATGTAGAGATTCTAAGAAAGTAATATATGATGCAACAAATTTAGCTTTTAGTGATTTATATAATAGATTAGATACCAAAGCAGGTGAAAGATGTATGTAAAAGTTAGCTAACCAAAGAGATAGAAGAAGTAAATATCTAGCTCAAGTGAGGTGTATTAAAGATGAAAATCATAAAGTACTTTCTTAGAAAAGGATATTGAAAATAGGTGGATGAGGTATTTTGATAAACTTTTTAATGAAGGATCTAAAAATATGATTGATTTTAGCAACCTTAATACCCTATACAAAATAGAGAATTTTATTTTTATCGGCGTATTAGTAACTCTGATGTTAGAGAAGCTTTATAGAAAATGAAATGTGGAAAAATAGTAGGACCTGATTATATTCTAATAGAAGTGTGGAAATGTTTAGGAGATCAAGGAATTTCTTGGCTTTCAAATCTTTTTAATGTTATTTTAAAAACTAAAAAGATGTCAAATGAGTGGAGAAAGAGTTTGTTGGTTTCTATATTTAAGAATAAAGGTGATGCACAAGAGTGTGCAAATTATAGAGGAATTAAGTTACTGTGTCATACATTAAAATTATGGGAGAGAGAAATCGAGCATAGGTTATGATGTGATACAAAAGTTTCTTACAATCAGTTTGGTTTCATGCAAGGTAGATTTACAATGGATGCTATATATTTGTTAAGAGGTTTAATGGAGAAGTATAGAGTAAGCAAGGAGGATCTACATATGATATTTATTGCTTTAGAGAAAGCTTATGATAAAGTTTCAAGAGATGTTCTTTGGAGAGTTCTAGAAAAGAAACGAGCTAATATTGGTTTTATTCAAGTCATTAAGGATATGTATACTAGAGCTGTCACTTGTGTCCAAACACAAGGAGGATCTACAAAATATTTTCCTATTTCTATTGGATTACATAAAGGATCATCTTTAAGCCCTTATCTTTTTTTGCTTTAGTTATGGATGTTCTTACTAGACATTTACAGGAAGATGTACCTTGGTGTATGCTTTTTGATGATGACATTCTTTCTATTGATAAGACTAGAGAGGGAGTCCAAGAAAAACTTGAATTATGGAGGTCAACCTTAGAGTCTAAAGATTTTCATTTAAGTAGATCTAAAACCTAATATATAGAGTGTAATTTTAGTTGTAGAAGTTATAGTGGTAGTGTTGTAACATTAGGTGAACAAGTCATTAAAAAGAGTGAGTGATTCAAATATTTAGGCTCTATTGTTCAAAATGATGGTGAAATAGATGGAGATGTTATTAGTAGAATTCAAGTTGGATGGTTGAAGTGGAGGATTGCATCTGGCCTGTTGTGTGATAGAAAAGTACTACTTAAACTTAAGGAAAAATTTTATAAGATGGTTGTAAGACCTGCAATGATTTATGGTGCAGAATGTTGGCCAATAAAAGAGAAGCATGAGACTGAGTTAAGTGTTGTAGAGATGAGGATGCTCAGGTGGATGAGTGGCTTTAGTCTTAGAGATAAAATGTGAAATGTGTATATTCGGGAAAAAGTTGGATTAGCTTTAGTGGCAGATAATATTAGAGAGAGTCGCCTTAGATGGTTAGGCCACATAAAGTGTCGGTCGTCCAATGACCCGGTTAGGAGAGTAGATGCATTAAATTTTCCTTATGTTAAGAAAGGTAGAGGTAGACATAAAAATACTTGGTTAAGAAGTATAAAAAATGACCTTAGTATACTTGAATTAAATGAGAATTTGACACATAATAGGACAAAATGGAGACAAAGGATTTATGTAGTAGACCCCACTTAGTGGGATAAAGGCTTGTTGTTGTTGTTGTTGTTGTTGTTGAGCCTAATTTAGGTAAAAAATTAGGCATTTTAATGCTCTTAGTAAGATAAAATATGGGAATTCAAAATACTATTATTTTAGTACATATTTTAATATAAATTTCTACTTTATGATTTAACTTAAGGCTAATGAAAGAGTAAAGCCCTAGAGCCACACTCTCAAAATTAATCACCAAACCCTCTTCTCCTACAAAATTCTTTTGAAACTATAACATCTGACCGAGACAAACACAAAAGCTTTCATTGCCATAAGAAAGTTCTTGAATATCATCGATTGACGTACTCATTATCTTCACACAATAATGGATCCGCATCTAAGACTATTCTTATTTATATTTGATTCTATATTGTTGATTTTTTATGGTACTTTGACTAAATGCTAGAGAAAAAACCTTAAAGGTGGTGATCTTGCCAAAGACATAGTAAAAAATAGGTTTCTTGGTGAGAAAGATTTGCATTAAGGCCTCTCCACCTATTTGAGTTACATGATTTGGTGTGAATTGGCAAGAAATCTTTGGTGACATCATGAATTAAACATGCACATAGGCTATAACCAAATCACACAAAATCATTACATATTTGATTGTTTATTTCTCTCTATTTTCACTAATTTATGTATTATTTAGATCAATATTTTTATTATAATAATGTGTTTGCAAAAAAAATTTACATTTTTTGAAAAAAAACCTAATTCACACCCTTCTTGACACATGTAAAATCCAAAATTGATATCAAATCTTTAATTCTTTCAATTGGTTTACATCTATTAGTGATATTTTAAATTTACATAGTCTTCAGAAATAAACAATCAAATATGTAATGATTTTGTGAATAGAAAGTTAGCTTTAAAGAAGAAGAGTAAGATATTATCAAGAAGAAGAAGAAGATGTGATGCTTAAGTTTCAAGATATTAGAAAGAATGATTCATCATATCACAAAGTGATACTAGTAAGATGCATAAAAAATATATTGACTTGTAAGAATGTTTAATGAGAATTTCTATAAGGAAAAATAAGATAAATGAGTAATAATCTTAAAATAAAAAAAAATTTTGATATTGCAAGTAAAAAAAGAAAGAGATCCCAACATGCCTTATTTATAAAATATCGATCACTTTAAGCTTGAGTGCTCCCTAAATAAAAATGAAAGAAGGGAATGGAAGGGCCAAAAGGCTTTAAAAATTATTTGGATTGACTCAAATAGTGATGAAATTACCTTAGCATCATCTGATCAAGAAGAGACAAATGCTTAATATCCATTGATGACCCATCCAAAGAGGTAAATAAGCTATGAATTTTAATGAGTTACATGATACATTATTTTAGTTTAATGAAATTATAATTAACTTAAAGAAGAAGTGTAGTTTATTCATAAAGAAGCATGCAAATTAATTTGCATTATATTGAGCTTTAAAATATGAAGAGTTATATAGTGCTATAAGAATATTTTGTCAATCAAAGAACCATTATGTTATAGATTGTCTAGTGGAGATTTTATCTGAAAGCTAAAGTTAAGTGCTTTCATTGTTTGACACATTATAAATATAGTTTATGTTTTTTTTATTCTAGAAGAGCATCCTAATCTAGGCCATATGCACACACATAGCGTAGGTGCATGACTTATGGTACCTTAGGACATATTTCTAGATAACATAGAGGTAAGACTTTTTATGGAAGGCTGCAATATGTTTTCTTATCTAAGCTCAAATATGCATAAATTATATTTCTCACCTGCATAGTTTATTCATCACATTTTTTTCTTTTAGTGGAGCCAAAGAAATTTGGATTCCAATCTAATGAGTCAAATTCTTATACTGGCATCCCTTAACTCTATGTACAATGTAGTTAAGTTATTCTTAGAATGGATGCATGAATCATGTAACTAGAGACTATATACTATTCAAATTCAAAGGATGCAAGATGTTCCATTAAGAGACATTAAATTTAAAAAGATAATTGGAGTTGGTACCATAAGTTACATCTTGTCTACATGAAAAGATCCCACTAGTTGAAATTGAAGTAAAGCAAAGTATTTTTTATGGATTGTAGAAATAATAATATTTACTTTATTTAATTAGCTTATTTATTAATAATCTCAAATGTTTAAAAGCATTTTATGATGACTCATGATTATGACATAGATAATTTTTTTATACTAGCATGCAAATATTAATTAAATGGTCTAGGCATGATTTGGTAGCAAGATTTCCTAAGCTAGATTGTCTTACTGAATATCTATATGTTGATTGTTAATTAAGTAGATACATACATCATTTAGACCCAATAACTAAAGTTCTACTTTTAGCCCTTTAAAGGTTTTACAAGTGAACTTTTTAGACTAATCAAGCTTACTAATCTAGAAGAGAAGAATTATGGTTATGGGATAATTTAAAAAAATTTATAATTTACATGGGTAATTTTTTTTTGCTAATAAGAGTAATGTTACAACAAAATTTATGAAATTGATTCAAAATAATTTTAAAATAAAAAAGAGTTATCTAGCCAACATTATAAGTGTTCATAAAGGAGAGTTTATCAATAAGGCATTTGAATCATGTTGTGATGAGATTGGTATAAATAATTTTACTAGATATAGGAAGAATGGTGTAGAAAAAAACATTGTTTAGAATAGATGAATAATGTAAATGATGAATATCAAATCAACTATGTATTTGTGAGATAAAGAAAAGCATGATCTTTTTTTAAGATGTAAGTTCCTTATTTTGAATTGAATAGGCAAACAATTTAAGAATATAGTGAGAGACAAAGAAAAGCATCTTCTTGAAGATTTGAAAAATCTATAGAAAGTGACTAAGAATCTGTTTGGGGCAGTTGTAGTTTTTTTTTTAAAAAAACTATTTATAAAGCTATTATGTGGAAAGCAACTTTTTGAAAATCTATTATATGTATTATAAATATTTTTCTTTTGAAAAACAAATAATAAATTTTTTCGATAGCCACTACACTCTAACTTTTCCTTAAAATCAACTTTTTACCATAAAATTTTCTAAAAATAGCTAAAAGCTAGTAGCCAAATGGAGCTGTGATCACTTTCTGTCTGCTTTCTAGAAAATAAAATAACTAGAAATATATCCCAAAGGCATCCTAAGGATGCTGTACCTATACTATAATTACCTAATGAGTAGAGATATGCTTCTAATCATCTTAAGATCTCAATTATAAAAAATCTTTTTAAGAACGTTAAAATTTAATGATATTTTCATCAATTCATTATGCAATATTTAAAATTAAGATACTTCACTCTTAAATATTTTGATCATGATTCTAAATCAAAATTTTAAGAAATATTATTTTAATTCTTTTTAATCTAAATCTTTTATTTCTACTCTCCAATTAAAATAGAAGCTAAAGGCTAATCAATCTTAGAATTGATTGATTCATTAATCAATTTAAGAAAAGTTGAATTTAAATTAAAACATCCCTTTACCGAGTTTTAAAAATGAGAGCTTTTCTCTCATAATGAGCCGTTATATATAATATATATAGATATAGAACAGTTGTATTAATTATTAGTTTTATTTATTTATTAATTCACACTTTAAAATAATAAAAATATGTGCCTCAAATTACGAGATTGTAGCCTATTTTCATCTAAGCTATAAGCCGCATTCTGATTTTAATTGGTAAATAATACATACATAAACTTTTAAATAAAAAAAACATAAGGTAAATAATCAAGATTTTTAATTAAGTATATAAAGATCTATAAATTTTTTATTTTCTCTTATTAAATAATATTTAAATTTATTTTCATCTTAAGACATACATTGTATTATCTTTATATATATATATATATATATATATATATATGAGATCAAAATCTATTATATTTTTAAAAATAATATTCATAAGAAAATTAAATTATTCTTATGATTAAATCAAATCGTTGTAGCCGTTGTCGAATAAAGGAAGTGGGCCCCGGCCATGTGATCACGTGGAAGACGTCATCAGACCCGAACTGAGCTTTCGACCACCCTCCAAAATCGGACAATAAACTGCCCAAGTTGAGAGGACAGGACCCATTAATGGGAACTTTTTTATGGGAAGTTTCTTTCATTTCGAGCCATGCATACGCCCGTTTAGCTCGACTCCAACATTTGGCGTTTATGGCGTCTCGAACCCTCGCGATTATCATTTTAGTCTCGAGGCCTGCAAGGAGTCATGAGGTCAAATACGATGAGTTAATAAGTTAAATTTAAATTAATTTTAACTTGATTTATTAATTTAAAAATTAGCTCATTTAATAAATATGAATATAAAATATATTAAATTTTAATAAAATAAGTATATAATTATTAAAAATATTTAAAATTTATATCTCATTTTCTTATATAAAATAATTTATATTATTTCTCTTATGATTTCTTATTTTTTGATCATTTTTATTATTTTTATCATAATAATTATTCAAAATTATAATTATTTTATCCTTTTTATATTAAATGAGCTAGCTCAAACTCATATAATAAAGCTCAACTTCAAACAATTCGAGCTCGAACTTGATAAATTAATCATATTTAAGTTTAAGTTCAAGCTCAAGCTAAGAGTGGCTCAACTTATTTACACCATTAATCATCTACAATATGAGGTGTTTGAGACAGATAGGACTTTGCGTCACACCTAATTGGAGTTTCATTAGCCTATTTTATGATAACAAACTCAAGTTGAGCTTATATGCTTAACTCAAACTCTATTTGTCAGATTAATAATAGGCTCATATTTTGAACTCTATCATGATTAGTCAAATCAACAAAAAGTTTAAGCTCTGCACGTGAGCTCAAATTATATCCCTCGGATTCTCATAATCTTCAATAACAAAGAAGCGAGGAAGTCATATCAAGAGTTCAATGAAGATTGCATTTTTGACAAGAAACATGTGATGGGAGCTCGTTGGGAAACACATCAAAAAATAAATTCATGATGTGAGCTAACTTGAGATATCATTACTAGAATCAATGACACTTGAAGAAAAAAAAATGGAATTCATGTAATTTGTAGTGTTTAAAGAAGAAGAAGAAGAAGAAGAATAATTTGTTAGACTCGCTAGAGAAAGACAATTTAGGATTTTGTATGATTTAATCAAGTGGGTGGATGAGCCAAGTTGAGTCATGTTATGCTATATATATATATATATATATATATATATATATATATATATATATATATATATATATATATATATATATAGATATATATATATATAGTAAATGATAATCAAAAGTTGATAAATAAAACCTTATAATCAGTTCAAGTTATTATAATAAACTTCTCTTTCTATCTATTGTTATCTAATCTTAGTCATAGATATATAACTGCTTGAATCCTCATCGTTGCTTTATAACATTCTCTTTTTATAAATAAATAGTAATCTAATATAAACTGTAAAAAGAAAATATAACTTTATTCAATGCTATTTTTTGTCTAGTTGTTGTTCTTGTAGATTTATCATGGCATCTAAGATCTTCAAACTCAAAGGCCTATTTAATTCTTTTGCTTCTTTTGTTCTTTTCAACAAATGGATAGTTTAGTTTTATTAACAACTCAGTCTCTAAACTACAATTACTCTCCCATTTACATAAGTGGCACACTAACACATATATTCCTACTCAACTAAATTTTCTTATGTCGAGTGTCAAAGCTATGATTAATACTTAGCTCATAGTTAAAAATCATCCTCTCTCTAATGGATATTTTAATGGATATACTCCAAAACCACCAAAATAAATAGTCCATGAAACCAAAAAGTTTATCATGAATCCCAATTATAATATATGAATGCGTATTGATCAAGATTTGGCAGCACAACTTAATTCAACTATCACTTCTACATTTCTTCCTTATGTTATCAATTTAGATTCATGAGTAGAGATTTGACAAACAATTGAAAGGTAGTCACAGTCTGCTAACAAATCATGAATTTTGCAGTTAAATAATGATCTACACCATATATCTATGAAGATAAGACTATGATGCAATATTTGTCTGAAATTACTAGTGCACCGGATCCCATCAGAATTCCGCAGTTAAGCATGCTTGGGAGAAAGCGATCTATATTCCTCCGAGAGCCCCTCTATATATATATATATATATATATATATATATATGTCTGAAATTAAGAGTAAATGTGAGGCTATTGTTGTGATTAGTTGTCCTTTAGGTGTTGAAGGCATAATTCCTTACACAATGGATTACTATCAGCATATCAAGCATTGAAAATCTCAATACAAACTAATTTGCAACCAACTAATTTAGACGACTATGTCTTATTATGCAATAGAGAACTTAATATAACTGCTGAAGTTGCTCGTGAAGCTAAGTATTGAATTCAACAAATCCTCAACTTGCTTCTAGAGAATGAGGACCAGGCTGATATTTTCAACGTGGAAGAAACTCTCAATAATATAATTCAAATCCCTGTTTGTAAGAGGTGTGCAATTATCAAGCAAAAACACTGCTCGAACGTTAGCTCATTCAATTTTGGCATAGAGCTAATTTGTCCTATCAACCAAATTCACAAGCGATGATTGTTAATCATTCTCCATTTGCTACAGATTGGATTCTGAACTCTTAAAATATAAACATATAATAAATTTTCTCAATTTTGATACAAAATATATCTAAATGTCATTATAGTATTTCTTTTCTTTTGTTCATCTTCCACTATCATTAATTATTTGAATTAAGATTTAAAGTAATTTAAATGAATAAATTTTAAAATAGCTAAAAGATATAAAATAATCACAAGTTATTTAAAATCTCAACCTACCAACTACTTAAATCTCAATCAATCAAGCAAGAATTTTGACACAAAGTCATGGAGCTCAAAATAGTTAAAAGTTTCACAAAATTTTTTTAAATTTATGTAAATGGTCAAATGGACTCAAAATTTTAATAATATTAAAGTTTTAAGACCTTTTCATTGTGATGATTCTAACTCTATGAAATACACCTAAGTGAAACATGATTGAGGGCCAAATTAGATTAAGAAATTGAGCTAAATCAACCCAAATTGATTCAATCCCACATCCCTCTTATGTAAGGTAATGGTAACTAATCGATCCCTCAGCACAATCTCCATGAGAAACTATTTAATTTCATCAAATAATGATAAAAATAAAGTAAATTACATACAAATTTTTCTTCATAATTGAAATTTTTAGATTTCTTAGCACCTCTACAAATAAAAAAGTCATAATTCTCTTATAATGCTGATTTTCTCATCGGAAGATGAACATTTCAACAGTAAAATGCTAGCCAAGTCACGAGTTATTTGGTACAATAACTTACTCATAGAGAAAAATATTTAAATATCAGGATTGTAACATATCATCGTCATTTTAGAATAAGCTTAAATTCAATCCATAAACATTTTTGAAATTTTGTTGGACAATTTGTTATTATATTTTTAATATGTAAAGTTTGTTGAGCTCACATCGTTAGCAGATTCAGAATGGCATACTTTTGTTAAATTTTTTCAATGATAGGAACCATTGAATAACTATCGTCGACTCTAGTAATCTTTCCATTCCAATCACCAAGTATCCTTTTTTTGCGTAGAATAATAATCTAACTATTTTTAAGCACTTTACAACTCTATGCCATTCACCACCTCTTGGACATGCATATCCAACTTTAAGAGAAGACCGATCCAACCACCTCTAGTAGCCTTTATGTCCATCTCATATTACACTATCACTCCTTTTAAGTAGTGTTATATCCACCTCTACGAGAGAGCTAGTATGACTACTTATAGAGGCCGCCACAACCATCTCATGACACTTCAAATGAAGAGAAGATTTTTGAGGAATTGGAATGAAATTTTATTCTTTTGAAGATAATTATTTTCAAATCATGTTTTATGGGTAATATTTCTTCAAATAGAGCTCATTAATTGGAAGCATCGGGTGTTCTCCTTTACAATCAATAAGCTGATAAGATCCTCCTTGGTAGGCTTTCTCTATGACATAAGGGCCTTCCCAAGTGGGTTCAAACTTGCCTCCCATCTTTCGACAAGCAACAATTGGTCTCCTTAAGACTAGTACATGTTATCCTACTTGAAATGCCCTAGGGCGGACCAACTTGTTGTGAGCTTGAATCATTTGGCTTTATATAACTCGAGGTTCTGTCATGCCCGTAAGCGTCACTCCTCCAAACCTTCGAGCTCTTCTAACTGTAACTTTGCATTCTACTCTATACTGATCTTGCTACCAAATGCTATCCTTAGTGATGGGAGTTGAATTTCTAAAGGTAGAACGGTTTCGGACCCATACACTAAGGAGAACGGGGTAGTCATATTAACTGCTGCACACCGAAAGGCAATCCCTATGGTTGGCTAGTACTACTATGTGTTTGGTAGACTACCCCTTTGGATTGGTAAATCTGAGTTAGGCCTAGGCCTACATGGCCCCTACTTAGTGCAATCCATCGCAAACCAACATGGTCCATCTAAAAAATCCAAAAAAAATAAAAAAACTAAAACAAACTCAACCCTCCTCCCTGAGTGGAGTCAAACAACAAATCAAAACAAAACAAATCCAATCAATTTCCCCCAATGGAGTCAAAACAAAAAACAATCAAACAAACATCAATCAAAATAAATCATCTGCTTCTCCTCAGTGAAATGCAAGTATTTCTAGTTCCCTCAGCGGATCTTAGATTCTAATCCCTCAGCGGATTTCACAACTCTCATCTCCTTATGGATGACTTGAACCTATTTCCCCTAGTGGAAGGTTCCAATACTCTATCCCTAGTGGATGCCTCCTTCACTCTCTTATGTCTTTGACATGAGTAGAGTCACATTGCACTAAGCTCTTGATTTCTTCTACACCTTGGGTTATGAGTAGATCATTTCTATTAGTTCTTGTGATCATTCAGTGTTGTTGATTGTCTCGGTCAACATCAATACATGCGGTGTATCTTGTCAATCACACCACACCTACTGGGCCCCCATTGTTGACCTCATTTTTAGAATGAGCTCTCAACCTATCCATCTCAGACATAAGACTTCTCTTAGACACTAAGAGTTTCTTAGTCTTAAGATAATTCTAGTGATTAGGTGAACACTCAACCTAACCCTAGAGACTTAGAAGAGTTAGCCATAGGAAATAGGCCATGCCTTAGGGGTGTTTAAAAAAATTTGCCTACCCTATAGCTTGAACCAAACCCTCACTTCTTTCAAGTCAAACTCCAAATTCAAATCATACTCCAAAGTCAAATCAACTTCAATTCCAAAACAAACCTTAAATCAATTCCAATGGATTTTCTCAAATCATGAATCAATTCCAAATGATTGAAACCCATGATTGAATTACAAATTTCAAATTCCAAATTCAAATTTTTTTCCTAAGCCATCTTGATTTCACCTTATGGACTTAGCTCAAATCAATTCCAAATCACTTTGAATTCAAGAAATTTTCTCATAACCCATTTATATTCTCATTTATATTCATAAATATAAATGAAATATAAATTCAAATATCCAAAATCAATTCAAAACTCAAACTCAAATCTAATCAAAATCCAACCTAAGCCTTTCAAGTCAAATTTTTGAACTTAGCCAAATAAACCTCAAATCAAGCCAAACCCTTGATTTCTCTTCATGATTCAATCAATCCTTCAATCATGAAATCAAATATAAACACAAACTTCAATCATCAAACCAAAACTAAATTCAAAAATCAAACCCAAATCAAACTCATGTTCACCCTTTGAACTTGAAATTGTCAAATGAATCAAAACTCATTTGACTCCAAATCACTTGCAAATGGATTTATATTTCTATCATAAGTCCATATGTGAGTTCAACCAAACTTGATTCAAGCCTTGATCAAGCCAATTGACCCACTTAGGCTCACTTGACCCAAAGTGACCTAAAATATCCCTTTTGAGCCAAATTCTAATCCTACCCAATTTGGATTGAACTAAGCCCATCAAAGCCTCACATTGTGAGCAACAATCATCACAAAATGATCAATCACTCAAATTAGGTCAAACCAAGTCAAACTTAAGGGTTGCCCAAGTCAACACTTAGCCAAAATGAAACCTAAACTAGCCAAAATTCACCATAGGCCATTGATTGAAACCATTGATCAAAACTAATTCATGATCAATGTTCGAACTTGACCAAGTCATTATTTGAGCCTAACCTAGCCCAATTGGCCACTTGACCCAAGTTGACCCAACTTGACCTAAAGGGTCAAAATGTGTCAAATCTTAATCTAAGCCAAATTGATTGAACTAATGAGTCAAATTCATTCTAAATCACTTGTTGAACTTGACCAAAGCTTCAATTGGCCAACCCAACCTAGCCCAATTGACCATGAACCCAACTTGACCTAAAAGGTCAAATTGAGCCAAAATCAAACCAAACCAAAATTAATTGAAACCAAAGTTTGCAATATATTTCAAATGACCAATGAAACCTAAACCAACCCATGACCTAAGCCAATTAGGTCAAATGGGTCAAATTCGTCAACTTGACACATTTGACCTAATTAGAATCAAATGAACCAAAATAAAATATAAACCAAATTGAACCAAAACATCAATACCAAAACATTTCAAAAGGTCATATGGACTTGACCCAACCCTTGGTTTGACCAAATTTGACCAATTGGTCAACTTGACCCAAGTTGACCCATTTTGACCTAAATGGGTCAACATGAGCCAAATGATATTAAATCAACTCCAAATTCCTTGAAATTTGACACAACCCAATTTCAAACTATTCTAAATTTGCCCAAAGTGAAATCAAATCCAAATGACCATTTTACCCCTTGATCAAGGGGTAACCTATGACCAATTCTACTTAGAATTTGGTCAAATTCTTTTCATGGCCACTAATAAGAGTGGTGCACAAGACCCAATGGGTTTCGGTCAACCAAACCCAACCCAAGGCCAAAATCGATCACCCACTTAGAAATTCTCCACATGCGATCACTCCTCTACTCAGATGAGCACATGGGAATTTCACCACACCCCTCCTCTGCCAAAATTGAATCACATGACACTAAAAATGGCCTAACTAACTCACTCCATGGGATTAATTTGATCAAAATGGCATATGCAAGCTCGACTGTCTGATCCTTCTAGGGGAAGACATACTCCTCCTAATTTCACTTGAACTTCATTCAGTCTCACTCAATTGAGCTTAAGGAACTCAGAGCAAGCTTCTCCAAGTTCCTCCAAGCTTCTTTAACCTACTTTGAATTCTCCATTTTTGGATTTCCTCAAGCCGAAAATAGGGGAGCTAATTGAAAATTCCAACTCACCCATCACTCAACCAAAACTCAATTGCTCTTGCAAGCACCCTCAGAGGACCCAATCGAGTTGATCCAAAGCTTCTTGCAAGCTTCCAAGGCACGGGAGGATGGAGCTAAACCAAAGACGCAAGCCTAGGAGGAGGACTTTGTCTAATTGGAGGATCTACTCAACCTCAAACCTTCAATAGGGCTTCATCTCCATTAGACGAAGCTACCTCGATGGTTAGGAGCACTAGTGATAGCCTCTAGTGAGGTACTATTCAAATAGAGCTTAGGTTAGATTTTCTTTGGTCCTTTATGAAGAGAAGTGTGACCTCAAGTGAATTTGATCATTGGATGTCTTGCTTATCCCTTCTTGATGGTGTGTGATCAATCCCTACTCAATCTAAGCTCAATCAAGCTTGGATCAAGCCATGGAGGATGGACGGTTGCCATCTCCTGTAGGCGAGGGCAAGGATGAATCATGGATCATCCATCCCGTGTGTTTTAGATGAATGGTCCTGATTAAAACACGTAAGATCCCATGATTTACCCTATTAGAACCGCAGGTTTAATCCTGACCGTCCGATCTTTGATCAGACGGTCCAAGGGATAGCGCGTAGCGCCGCCGAATAATGCGGCATAGGATGCGATAACTTAAATAACCAATCCCATCATGCCACATGGAAAGCACGTGACGTGTCAATAGTCCACAGGGCGCCGGTGGGATTAGTTATATAATTAGGAATTTAATTATCTAATATTCACAGAAACTTCAAAATTACATAATTAAATCTAAAAAAATCAGAAAAATATAAACTCAAATGCATTTTGAAGATATTTCAAAGGGGAATAATATAAAATTAAGTTTAATTGATTTTGAATAGTAAATTTTATGCAATTTGGGTTTTATTAGGAATATAATTATATTAATTACTATGTAATTATTCCATTGATTAATTCCAAACTCCTAAGGAATGTTTAGTAGGAGGACTTCTACCTCCTCTAAGTTTCTTGGGATTTATTAATTGTTTAATTAGGGCAATTGCTTGATTCACTCCTAATCACTCCCTTACTCAATTAAATGATTAACTAACCTATTAAATGATGATAAATTCATTAATTAATCTTAGTAATCATCTTGGAATAGTGAATAGACTTAGGAAATGAGATTAAGATGCCTTTTTCAATTTTTTTCCCCTAAGTCTATTTCATTTGAATGAGAACTTAATTAAATTACAAATGGATTAATGATTTAATCATTTTATTAAATGGATTAATTAATCAAAATTATAAAATCAATTCAATCTAAAATTAATCAATTCCTTCTTGTGTAGATACTTAGGTGTTCAATAACCTAAGTAGCTTAAGAAAATCATATCTAACCCATATGTGTGGGAAGTGTTATGAAAGTACTTAAATTAAACCCTTTAGCTTAATTAATCATTAATTGTGAGCCAAATGCATTAGGCCCCTTTCTTTCTTATGTGGATTGTTGAATTAAATTCCTTGTGGTTTTATGTCATACATTGGCTCATAATTATTTGGTTAAATATGTTAAAGTGGTGTAGGTAAAGGGTAATTAATGGACTTAATGTACACCTTAACCTAAACAAAATATAAATTTAATCTAATGGTTCTAAAATTAAACAAAAACAACATACACATGTGGGAGATAGGTTAGGACCAGCAAACCTTCTCACATTTCCTAAATTCAAATCAAACTTAAAACAAAATCAAAATTTTCTTAAACCAACTTTGATTCACTTTAAATAATCTTATTCCATAGGATTGTCTTTAGAAATTAATTAGGGTGAGTGAAGTTACATGCTTACATCACTTTATTTCTTTCCTAGCATGCTAAATGTGTTTGTCATATGAAATCATGCATTCATGTCTTTTGAAAATTAAATTAAAAATGAAATGTTTTCTTTATATCAAATTGCATGTTTTGGCTAAAGTTAGAATATGAATGGATATTATCACTATTAAATCCAAAATTATTTTCAAAACTTATAAACTAAACATTACAAATGAAAGGTATGCTACTTATAATTATTTATATGCTTGCATGTGAGTATAATATAAGGATATACATTATGTGACTTTTCCTTCTCTTCTCTTTTAACATAGTTTTGTCTAGGATTTGCAAAGTGTATAGTTCCCTTGAAAAGAACACAACACTTGCTTACATCCATTCCTATTCATTCCTATGTTATTATTTAAGATGGACCTTCACATTTACACATGTAAATTGCATAACCAAATCAAAACAAACAAACATCAACTTTTTTCATGATTCTTTTCCCATACATTTCTTTTTGTACGTGCACATGTATTTAAGAAAAGTGGTATATTTATTTGGACACCCTGGGATTGCGAGGCTTTAAGTAGCCCCAAGTAGGTCTTGTACCTTACACCCTTGGTGTGGAAAATAATGGCATCGTACTCACTTATGTCTTTCATACATGTAAATGTGCATATGAATAATGGAAAAAGGAATCTCTCTTTTTCTACTTAACAAAATCATGCATACATGAAACATCCAAAATTTCTTTTTAAGTAACATCTCTTAGCATCCATCATGTCGGAGTGTTAACCATTTCTACTTGCATGTGTAGATGTGCTTAGGATTCATCCATGTGCATGTTACATATGTTGGAAAGAAATAAAGTATTGTGTGTTTTGTGATAGTAATTCATTTTACTTAATCTTAAAATGCATTTCTCTTTGAATGAGTTTTCTTAGGGAAAATCTAAACTTAGGATTAATTAAAACACATAATAAAATATTCATTAAACAAAAATCAATAATGAATCTACTTTAGAAGTTACTTATGATAGGAAGGAAATAGAAGTCCTCTTCTCTTTCCCTCTCTTTACAATACTTAGTAATTAATTGTAGGCTCATTCAAATCAAATCAAATCATAAAAATAAAATCAACCAAATTAACTAAATCACTTAAATGAAATTGCCCTCTAAGTTGAACCCTTTCATACTTAGAAAATTTAAACTTTAAAGCCTAGCTAAGACACACCGCACAAGCTTTAAATGGCACACACATTAGGCTAAGTCATAATTTCTAGTCCTATGTTAGGGCGGTGCATGGTTTGATGTTCTCTTTTATTTTATGATGTGATGTTTTAATCTAGATGTTAGAGTGTGTCTACGTAGACTGAATGGTAGGGCAATCTTATTCTAATCATTTTCTTCTGCAGGGGATTGTACTAAAGGGGCGATGTAATAAAAATATAACGACTCTTTTGCTGTGCAAATTGCTTATACCCTAAGCATAATCTGAAATAGGCCAGGTGGACTTTGTTACCCATGTGTGGGGTGCTAAGTCCAATTTATTTATATACATGCTTGGGATTGTATAGTTTGTTTGGCTAATCTCTATTTTTCAGGTTTTAGTTATATATCATTTTTCTCATTTTTATGTAATTTTGTAATTAAAATTTGGAATAATTGTTATGGGGTATTAGGATGAACATTGGTCATAAGAACATTGGTCATAAGACTATGTCTTACATACCATGTGAAGCCTTTGGAGCAACCACCTTTCGAACAACTAAAAGAAGAAAGAAAAAATGAAGAGTGAAGAATGTAGACCCCTATAACATGAATTCTTTCTTGAGTGTAATTAATTCATTTGTAATCTGGGTTGTATAAGGGTAGAACTCGGCTACCCAATTTATTTTTTGAGTTCATGCAGTGGAGCTCGACCACAAATGGCCTTTATTCTTTTGTGTTAGCTTTATAAATTGTTTGATGTTTGATTAGCTTGTGCATTAAGATGATATGTTTTTCTAGGTTCTTCCTTGCTTTGATGTATGGCCTGGATGACGATTAGTCTCTTAAAAAAATAAATTTTTTATCTAACTGATCAATTCAAATTAAAAATAAATAACCCATAACCTCTCCTAAAGCTTAGGTTATAAAACAAGATAAAAGATTTAGCAACCCCTTAGCTGGATGTTGTATGTTGCATAAAAAGTATCTTGTTTCACCCTTGTTATGGGGGGCTTCCACCTTTGTCAGAGAACTTGGCTTGACCTTTGAGAGCCATGGTGGAAACACACCCTTTTTCTTGCTGATTTTGTCCTATAATCTAATTTCTCATGCATTAGGCATATGAATCCTAAAGCCTGTGTCAAATTGATTGTCCAAAAATGAAATAAAAAGTAAATAAATTTTGCATTAGATTTAAGTCATTAATTCATGTCCTATATGATCTAATCTCTTAGGGAGTATGTTTTAAGGACTTACTCTCTTTCTAAATATACAATAGCTTAGTTATCGTGCAAAAGTATATGACTTGCCTACATGTATTTAAAATCATGGGAGGAGTTAGTTGGCGGCCACCCCCAGGCGGTTGTAAGTCCAAATAGTCGGGTGGTTTATCCTCTCTTGTGGAGGTAAATAAAATTTCCATTTTCACCTTAAATTTAGGTCATGCTTTTAGCCTTCGCCAAAGCTCCCTAGATTTAAGTTTAGAGGTTGCTACATCCCATTGTAGGTTACAAGCATAAATCCTCACCTCTTAAGCATTTCCATGATCTTGTGTCATGGAATTATAAGCCCTAGATTTCTAATAAAAATTCACCTCAAATGAATAAATCACTTCAATTTCAAAAATATAAAGCCCAACCATAGGATAGTTTGGGATGCCTACTAAGCTTTCTAGTATCATAAGCATCCCCTACTCATCTTCCTTTGGCTTCGATAATAACTCTCTTTTTTTTATCAATCCCACTTGATCTTTTAAAAATAAACTAATTGATTGATAGTCCTATCTTTGAAATTTTTGGAGACAATGATCATTTACCTTAATCGAGAGTATTCCTAAGGAATCTCATTTCTTAGGATGTAATTAACTATGGGGGCTTGCCTATATAGGAAACTTAATGAACCTGGTTTAAAATAAACTCTGCTTTATCTTTCCATGTAAAGTAGGGGAAGAATCTCTAGTACATTTGAAGACCCATAGTCCTTAGGAGTCCTTATTGAGGTAATTAGGTCCATTATAGGGTGGTGACTTATATCTTTCGAGATAGTACACATTTTCTGAATGTCATACTCAATCACCCTAATAAGAACATCTGTGGATCTATGTAGTGTCCCAACAAAGCTTAAATATTATTATTTTCATCTATTCCTCTTTCAAAAAGGATAAGATGAAGATGGGAATATTTTTTCACCACACTCCTTAATTACTTTAGCAATTAATTCCAAACTTCCTGAGATTGATTAGTGGGATGACCTCTGCCTCTCATGATTTTCTTGGAATTTATTATTGGATTAATTAGGCAAAATGCTTATTTCATCCTTAATCCCTCTCTTAACTAAATAAATGATTAATTAACATGATAAACAGTGATAAATTCATTAATTAAATTTACTAATCATTATGAAACAATGAATGGACATAGGGAATGAGATTATAACATATTTTCCAATCTTTTCTCCTAAGTTTATTTCATTTGGAAAACACTTAATCAATTTGTAATTAATTAATGGCTTAATCACCTCATTAAATAATATTAATCAAATTCAAAAACCAAATCATTCTGGAACTAAATCATTCAATTCTTGGGTAGATTCTTAGGTGTTCAAAAACCTAAGAGAACTTTAAAGGAAATTATAATCAAACTACATGTGTAGGATGGTTATGAAAGTACTTAATTAAACCCTTTAGCTTAATTAATCAATAATTATAAGCCAATTGAATTAGGCCCCTTCATTTCTTAGGTGCATTGTTGATTTAATTTCCATGTGGTTGCATATCATATGTTGGCTCATAATTATTTGAATAATTATGTTAATGTGGTATAGATAAGAGGTAATTAATTAATTTAATTCTTACCTTAACCTAAACAAAACATAAAATAAACCTAATTATTCTAAAATTAAACTAAACCAATTCACACATGGGGGAAATGGGTTAGTACCAGCAAACTCTTTTTATATTTCATAAATCAAATCAAATTCAAAAATAAAAATCGCCTTAGAGAATTTTGGTTCATCTTAAATAATCCTATTTTATATCATTATCCTTATGAATTAATTAGGGTTAATGAAGTCATGTGCTTACATCCATTTATTTTTTCCAAGCATGCTAAATATTATTTTCCATATGAAATCATGCATTCATTTCTTTTGAAAAATTAATTAAATAAAATGTTTCTTTTTATGTCAAATTGCATGTGTTGGCTAAAATTAAGAATATGAGTGGCTATTCAAAACCTATAAATCAAATATTATGAATGAAGTAATGCTACTTGTAAATATTTATAAGCTTTCATGTGGTTAAAGCATAAGTTGTGCATTATGAAGTTCTCTTTTCTTCTCTTAACATGGATTCACATAGGATTTGCAAAGTGTATAGTTCATCTGAAAAAAATATAACACTTGCCCAAATCTATTCCTATGCACCTCCATATTAGTACTTAGTAAGGATCTTCATGTTACACATGTAAATCATTCAACCAAATAAATGAAACATAAATTTTTGCATGGGTTTTCTCATCCTTATAGTTTTGTACATCTACATGTATTTAAGTAAAGTGATATATTAGTCTGGACATCCCAGGGCTGTGAGGCTTTAAGTAACCCTAAGTAGGTCTTGTACCTTACACCCTTGGTATAGAAAATAATGGCATCGTACTCACTTATGACTTTTATACATGTGGATGTGCATTTTTCTAATGGGTGGAAAATCCATCTTTAATACATAATAGAGACATGCATCAATGGAATATCCAAATTCGCAAATCATATCTCTTAGCATTCATCATCAAAGTGTGTTAAAATTTGCATTGTATGAATAAGTATGCTTAAGATTATTCATATGCATGGTACATATGGTGGAAAAAAAATAAATGGGTGTCATGTTGTAGTAATCCACTCTAATTAATCCTAAGATGCCTTTCTTATTGAATAGGGCTATTTAGAGCAAATCTAAACTTTGGATCAATTAAACCACATAATAAAATATTCACTAAAGAAAAATCATTGATGAAGCTACCTTAGAAATGCTTTAAGGTAGGGATGAAAGAGAAGTTCTCTTCTCTTTTCTTCTCATCATAACATTTAGTCATTAAGTTTAGGTTCATTCAAACCAAATCAAATCATCAACTAAATCACTTGAAGTGAAATCACCCTCTAAATTAAACCTTTCACACTTAGAAAATTATAACCTTAAAGGCTAGCTAAGACATGCCATACAAGCCTTAATGGTACACACATTAGATTAAGTCACCATTTTTAGCTTTAGCTTAGGGCGGTGTATGGTTTGATGAATAATTTTTTTGTGGTGTATTATTTTAGACTGGATGTTAGGGTGTATGCGTGTAGACTGGATGATAGGGTGATCTTAGCCTAATCATATTTTCTGCAGGGGGTTGTGCTTAAGGAGTGATGTGATAAAAATATATATATATATATACTTTTACTATGATGATTGCTTATACCCCTAAGCGTAACCAAATTAGGACAGGTGGACTTGATTTTCCATGTGTGGGGTGCTAAGTCCAAATTATTGATATTATTATTTTGGTTGTGTGATATATTTAGCTAATCTCTATTTTGCAGGTTTAGTTAGATTATATTTTTCCCATTTTGATGTAAATTTTTCAATTAAGATTTGGAATGAATGTTATAGGAGATTAGGATGGACATTAGTTATAAGACCATGTCTTATATATCATGTGAAGCCTTGAACCAAACTACATCCCAAGTCAAACTAAAAGAAAGAAAGAAATGAAGAAAGAAAGAAATGAAGAAATGAAGAATAAAGAATGAAGACCCCCAAAACATGAATTTCTTTTAATTTTAATTATTCATTTGTACTCTGGGTTCTATAAGGGTAGAGCTCGGCAACCCACATTTCTTTTCAGGTTGTACGGTGGTACCCGACCGCACTGGCCTCTTATTCTTTTTGTGCTAACTTTATAAATTGATTGATGTTATGTTTATGATTGTGCAATTAGGATGGAATGATTTTCCTAGTTTCTTAATTTCTTGGTGATTGTTTAATGGATGGATGCGATTAGACTCTTAGCAAAAAATAAATTTTCTATCCAATTAATCAACTCAAAATTATACTAAATAATTCATAACCTCACATAAAGCCTAGGATATATATCAATATAATAAAAGATTTAGCAACCCCTTAGCTAGATGTTGTATGTCTCACATTATGCATAAATCATACTATCTCACTCTTGCTAATGGAGGGCTTCCACTCTTGCTAAAGAAAATGGTTTGACCTTTGAGAGCCTTAGTGGAAATACACCTCCTTCTTTCTGATTTTATCCCATAACTAATTTTCTCATGCATTAGGCACATGAAATCCCATAGCTAGTGTCAAATAAAAGTGTACAAAATTTAAAAATAAAACTTAACAAAATTTGCATCAGATTTAAGTCATTATTCATACCCTTCATGATTTAGTCTCTTAGGAAGTGTGTTTAAGGACTTAGTCTCCTTTCTAAACAAATACTAACTTAGCCATCTTGTAAAGCATAAAACTTGCCTACATGTATTTAAAATTGTAGGAGGAGTTAGTTGGCAGCCACTCTCAGGCGGTTGTAAGTCCAACAGTCGGGTGGTTTATCCTCTCTTGTCGAGGTAAATCATATACCCACTTTCTCTCTAGATTTAAGTTGTGCTTTGGCCCTCGCTAATGCTTCGTAGATTTAGGATCTGAGCTTATTGTTTCTCTTTGCGAGCTATAAGTATAAATCCTCACCACTCAGGCATTTCTATAATCTTCTATTGTGAAATTATAAGACCTAGATTTCTAATAAAAATTCAACTCAAACATATAATCCTCTTCAAATTTCAAAAATATAAAGCCCAACCATATGATAGTTTGGGATGCTCACTAGGCTTCCTAGTATCGTGAGCATCCCCTACTCATCTCCCTTTGGTTTCGATAATTACTTCCTCCTTTTGATCAATCCCACTTGATTTTCCAAAATAACTAATTTATTGATAGTCCTATCCTTGAAATCTTTAGAGATAATGATCATTTACCTTAATCAGGAGTATTCTTAAGGAATCTCATTCCTTAGGATGTAATTAACTATGGAGGGTTGCCTCATAGGGAACTTAACGAACCCAGTTTCTGCTTTACTTTTTCAAGTAAAGTAGGGAAAGATCTCTAGTACATTCGAAGACCCATCATGCCTTAGGAGTCCTCATTAGGTGATTAGGTCTATTATAGGGTAGTGACTTCTATCTCTAGAGATAGTATATTATTTCTTAATGTCGCACCCGATCACCCTAATGAGTACATCTGCAGATCTTTGTGGTGTCCCCCAACACACTTAATAATAAACTTCAACACATTTAACAAAAATAAAACACCACAAAGACATCAATCTCTTTCAAGTGATTGGTCTTCAAGTTTTCATATTTTGCTATTGAGAACTTAAATCTTTATCGAAAATGAGAGAACATTGATCTCAATAAGGAGTTCATATGAAAAAAGTTGATTACTTTCTACGCTATGATGTGGAAGAAAAAGCCTCATTTTTTTATGTGTAAAAGTATTGAGTGACTCTATTGCTCAAGAAGAAGAGGAGCAAATAAAAAATTAATTTTCTTATCAATCTCATATTTAGATCTAATATTGTTAATCAAGTATTTTATTTTGCTTGCAATGTGATAGAAAGAGGTTTACTATTCAATCTATTTGATATATAAAAATTATATCACTTAAAAAATGTATAATTTGCTCTCTAACTTCGAATAGCATAATAAATAAACTTTATAAAAAAAATTTTAAATAAAATAATTTTGTAAAATATCTAATTTAAACCCCTCTCAGATTTATCATAACATTCACAAAAGACTAAGAACCTAACAATATTTATAATAAATTATATAAGCTAGGGTTATTGTATGACCAAATTAGACACAGCCTAATAATTATTAATTTGCACATATTTGGGAGAAAAATAATTGAGATTATATAAAAACCATAAATCTTAATTTAAAATCAAAATATATCAAACAATGTATGAAATTATATATGAAACTATACATAAACAACACAATTGTTTGAGATCAAAATCAATAAGTATAATGTAGTTGTCTCATATCCTAATTAACACATAATTATAATTATTTTTTTAAATAATAAACATGTTAGTAAATTATAATAAAAAAATTCAAACAAAAAATGTTAATCTTATATAATAATTCATAAAATAAAAAATATCATTAAAATATAACTAGACATGATCGACATGTGAATGATAAATTTAATAATATATTTATAATTTTTAGGCTACATAAACTTTATAACAATATTAATAATTAATTCATAGACTAAATATATTTTTATTCACATGATAACTAATTATTAAAATTTATGAAAATAATAAAGATTATTAACTAGTAAATAATAGTGTATTGAAAGAAAATCTTAATATATTAAATAAATCTAAAATGATTTTAAAATATAATTTATAATAATTTTAGAAATAAATAATAGTTTTTTAGGTTAGTGTTTATCACCCAAAAGACTTGGCGAGTCCTTTTCAATCATTTTACATTCAAATACATTTATATACACATACTAAAGTAATTGACCTTTGCACTTAAATGTTTATCAATGCTCCAAGTAAGTCTCCAAGTGACTAAAGCTCTTAGAAATCTAGTGAATGAGACATTCTCATGGTTGCTACCAATAACATTCTATAATTTCTTAGAAGATTTCTTATCTCCAAGTCACTTATAGGCTACACTTGAGTCACATGGCTCTAAGTGTCAACGTAAATATGACATGATGCAATAGATTCAAGATATAAAATCAAGGGTAAGTTATGTGGTGTTTAATATTTTGTAGAGGACCAATAACAAAAGTGATAGCTTCTTAATTTACAATTTCCATTTTTTATCCTTCCTTATTTGGAAGAAGGCCTTAATTCATAAAAAAAAGCTCAAAGCTCCCAATACCATTTGGAGAATTAACTAATTATCTCTAGTTCTTACAACAATGAACTTTCATCATCTCTAAATCACATGGTTTCCCCTTTTTTAGGAGAGGGTCCATCTAAAAGATACCTACCATTACCCAACATTTATGACAGCTTAATGATTATTGATGCTTCATGTCACTCATCATTTGACTCCCACTATAACCTCACACCAAACACACATTATCACCTAATCCTCACTATCACCTAACACATATTGTCATCTAATGTCTATAATCATACAATATCTATTGTCTCTAGACACACTACATTACTCATTATCACATAAAATGCATCATCATTGGATGTATGTCATCATCAATTTTCTATTAGCCATCATTAACTATTCATATATATATATTTTTCGTTTAATGCTCATCACTACTTAAAGATATGCATGACACACTCAGAGAGAGGCAAATTAGTGTGTGAGTTAAATTTTATATTTTTAATAAATAAATATTATTAAATATTTTTATTACTTCAAAATTTTAAAAATGGAAATATATTTATTTTACTTATTAGATCACAAATCAAAGCCCAAAAAGTAAAGTAAATTTAATTATATTTAAAAAGAAAAACTTTAAGTTATTTCAAGTGAGTTCATAATAAAATTAACATGATAAAAAATAACTCAACAAATTCATGCAAAACATACATTCATCATCTTCTACAATTCTAACCATGGAACAAGAACAATTTGCAAGAAACAAATAATCAAGATTAAGCATTACAAATGAATAAAAAGCATGAGCAAAGAAGGCTTAAACTAATTTATAGTGGTTTGACTATTCATCTGCATTCATTTTTTGAGTCCTCAGCTTGAGTCTTCCATTAACCACTCATCTCCAACTGCAAGATAGAGATGCTTCCCTCTTTAATGGGGATTACAGAAGCCATACGCCATTTTCTAGTCCATGCAAAAGATCAGTAATCTAGTAACTAACCAGTGAACCAAAAATCCCTTATAATTTTAGTATATATCTCTCAATTAGACTACATAAAATAACATAAGATCAAAAATGGAAAAATGAAGGAGTGGAACAACAAATTTGGTGCACACTCTCATAAATAAATATATTTGGTACAAAGGTCAGTGCGGCCAGATTCTATTGTACACCCCACACAAGAAAAAAAATGGATAGCTGAGCTCTACCTTTATACAACTCGTATTTCAATTAAATTACAAATGAAATAAAAGCTATAGGGGTCTTCAATTTTTTTATCTTCACTTCAGTCTATGGATTGGAACATTCCAGGCTTCATAGAGCCTCCTAAAATTATGCCTTCTAACCATTCCTCATCCTAAACCACATAGCTCTAATGCTAATTCTATTACAAAAATTACATTTTTTATGAAACAAAAATCCAACTAAACCTATAAAATAAAGATTAACTTAACATACACTGATATCAAGCAATTATATTTCATACATTAGGGCTTAGCACCCTGCCTTGGGTCACTAAACCCACCAGTACAAATGGATTATGCTTAGAGACTTAAGCAACACCTACAAGTAAGAGACATTTATAATTTTTATTATAGTAATCCCTTAATCACAATCTCTTATAGAAAATATTATTAGTCAAATGTCTCTATAACATCCATACTACCTACAAATAATCTTGGCAATTAATCTAAAATATTACATCATAAAATAAAGCATCAATCCACTACAATAAAGTACTAGCCTAACTTAAAATTATGATCATGACTTAGCATTCTAATGTGTGTACTATGGCTTAGTGTGGTATGAAAAAGTTAGGCTTTGATGTTTAAACTTAGCTAATGATGAATATTCATGTTTCTCATTGAATGATGATCATGTTTTAAATGATTAATGATTTAAGATGAATTTTAAACTTATGTCTTAATTTATTTATTTTATTTTATTATTATTTTATATTTATTTTTATTTCATTTAAACTTAAAATTTTAAAGAGAGAAAGGAGGAGTGAGATCTGCCTTAATCACTAACCTTAGGTTGAATCTAAAGATGAATTTTATGGTTTTTAATCATCTTAATGAAGGGTTATAAAACTTTCTATTAAGCTATATGTATAAATTTGGCATAAGTGATTTTATCTAAACATGAAAGATATCTTAAGATTAATAAACTAAATCATGGCTAATTTAATGAGATTTTTATTGACCATGCTTCATCATCCCATAATATTCATATAATTAGATATTATACTTAATTGAATAACTAGATTTAATGAATACATGTATATATATCATTAGATTATTTCATGCTTAATGCATGAATGAATTAATATATTTTCATTAATAATTAATATATGAGATATGATGCATGAATTTTGTAAACAAATGATTTAATTATACCTTATACATATGCATACACATTAATATATTGAATTTATACAAGTACGTGCCATTGTTTAACTAGGAAAGTGAGGTAATCAGAGACCCCATTTGGACCACTTAGTCTCGTGCTACTGGGATTTCCATGCTATATATTTGTTAATTCATATAAATACGCATACATATATAAGAACAAGGATAAACAAAATTAAGCCTAATCAAATTCATTAAGGGTTAATTTTTAACATTAAAATCATTTAATCTTAATGAGGAGAGAAAATTATTAAAGTTATCTCTTGTCCCATCTCTATTTATTAAGTTATTTAAAAGTGAGTTAGATGATTTTATCTAATCAATAAAGTGGAAAGAGCCCATAAATTCAATTAAGCCCTAAGTATAAGCCCAAAAATTATGAAAAATTTATAAAAATGCATAAACATGAAATAAACATGACCTACAAATCCTAATGCAATTAGGCTTATAATTAAGAATTAATTAATAAATAGAAAAAAAAATCCAAAATCATTAATTGCACTCAAAATACCTCAAACTAATTAAGGATTTTGATTTCATTGAAAATCTCTTTGTTAGCTAAGCACAAAGAGGGCTTCGTCAAAATTTTTTGAGGTCTACACTAATTATTATAAATTTTCTAAGTTCTATGGTAATTAATAATTTAATTAATTAAATAAAAGGCCTTTAGAGTGATTTTTAGAAATAATCAATACCGAAGGTCCTAATTAATTTCTTTGATCACCCTTACTATTTTTATATATAATTAGACTTCCATAATTAATTTCATAATTTTCTTAATTTTAATTATTTATTAAATACATAAAATAATTATTTATGCTTAAAATTTCTCCAAAATTACTTAGAAAATTAATTTGAAATAAATATAAGAGGTAGAGATCATCCCATAAGACAATCATACCAAATTTAAAGCTAATCAGACAACTAATTAAAGCTTAATTATACTAATTAAGTGAAACTTCAAACCCTAATTAATCACTATACACTTGATAAAATTTGAGGCTTTTATTTTTCTTATATTCTCATCTATCTAAGCTTTCCATAGAGGGTTTATTTATAGTTTTTAGATTTTTTTTATAATTAGTTATGATTTTTTAAAGTTCTATATAATTAAAGTAATTAATTAATGTTTAACTAAATCTTAATTTAGTTATTTTTGTGATTTAGTGTGATCCAAAGCGTCTAATTAATTTTTTAATATCTTTGATGTTTATTAAATTGATTTAGATTATTTTGATGAATTTTGATAATTTTGATATTTTTTAATTAATTATTTTTTTTCAAAATTAGTCAATTGACTTCGAAAATTATTAACTTTTAAACTAGAAGGCTATTTAACTTAAAACTTTTATGATATGTAGGCAATAACATTAAGTTTTTTTCTAAAATTTTTAAATTTATTAGTTTAAAATTTTAAGAATAATTAAATATAGTTTTCAAGAAAACTCAAATTACTATTAAAATATAGAGCCGAATTTAGGGATTTTGTGTTCATTGAATTCCTCTAGAAAGACAAATCCATAAAGCCCTTATTTCTATTTTTTTGGTTCAGTATTTTAGTTTTTATCATTTTCTGAAGTTTGAGTCCGATCTAATGGAATAAATCAAATATTGAGATCTATCGTGGCCATCCATTCTATCCAAGTAAGTTAGATGGCCCGGAGGTTATCCCCTCCATGGGAGGTAGACCAAAAAGGGTTAGATTGATGGGATCTACCCCAAATATCATTGGATCTCATGATCTTCCAATGATATTAGCTGAAAGTAGCTTTATTTCATGTCAAGGAGGGTCAAAATGAAAAGTGCAACAGGGATCTAAATGAAAGTTCTAGAATCGCATCACTTTTGAACAAGCATTAAGACTTATAGCTTTTCTAAAAGTTTTTTTATAGATTACCTCACTCAAGCCAATGTTGAGTGGATTTCCTACGTCTAACTCAGTCATTGCCTTAAGTTGAAGCTCCAACACAATCCCCCTATTTTGCCTCTTCTTGAATTATTCTTGCCACTGACCACCACCATATGTTTCTAGAGTATACTTGATTTGATGTTTTTGTGAATGGAAAAAGTGGGGGATGTGTTGGTCTTACCTCTTGGGAGGTGAAGTTATTGGATGCAAAAAAGAGAGCTCCTTTGCCTCTTTTCTCCCTCTCCTCTCTATATGGCCAAAAATCACAATATAAAAAGTGATATGGGGGTGTGGCTATTGATGGGGTGGTAGCTAGCATTCATCATAGGGAGTGGTCAGGTGATTCAAAAATCACTCCAGAGAAAAAGAGGAGTAATCAGAGGGGATGTGAGGTGATTAAAAATTTTGTAGCTTTTCATCTTCTTCTCTCTTTCCCATCCCCCACTCTTGAATTTTCATTATTCTTCACATGGGCTGAGATCTCAGCTCAAGTGTGATGGGATTTTCTAGGGTTTAATGGGTTTTGTTTGAGTTTGGGTTGACTTAAATCCATCTTGACCCAATTTAGTTTAAATAGGTTAGGTTGCATCTAATGGTTGGTTTGCCAATTTAAGTTTAAATTAGGCTTCAATCATGTTTATTGAGTTATTTAAAGAAATTAAATTTGATTGATTGAGATTAATTTGGATTTATTTTTGGGTTCAACCCGAATTGGTCTAATTTGGTCAATTTGAGTTACTTGAGTCTATAGGCTAGATTGACCAAATTGAACTCAAATAAGGGTTAAATTGAGTTTAATTAAGGTTTTTAAAGTGATTTGAAGTGATTAAATTAATTTAATTTTAATTTATTTAAATTTTATCTTGATATGCTCATATAAGTCAAATTGGGTTAATTCGAGTCAAATTAACCATTGACCAAACTGATTAAATTGGATGTAATTAAAAGTTGAGTCATATTCAATAATCAACTTAGAAATGATTTTAATAATTGATTTAGTTTAATTTTGGTTGAGTTAAGTTATGATTTAAATCCATTTTTGACCCAAATTAGGCTTAATGGGTCAAATTACCAATCTGATACATATTAAAGTGTATTTGAGCTTCAATTATATTTAATTGAGTATTTAAAAATAATTTAAAGTAATTTATTTTATTTAATTTGAATTTAGTTTTGATTTAAACCCATTTGACCCAATTTAGGCTTAATGGGTCAAATAGGGTTCACTTAGGCCAAATGGACAATTTGGTCAAATCAAACCCAAAAAATAAGATCAAATCATGTTCAAATATGATTTAAAGTATTTTGAAATATTTAATTTTAATAATTTTAATTTATTTTGAGTTTAAGTTCAATATGATCCAATTGGGTTCACTTAGACTAAGTAACCCTACTAAACTATTCAATTGATCATTGGATTCAGATTTGTTTATTTTTGTGTCCAATTATATTAATTTAATAATTTTTAGTCTTTGTAATGAATTAATTTTATCAAATTTTGATTAATTTGACTTTGATTTGATGGGACCCACATAGGTCAACTTAGGCCAAACGACCTAATTAGCCATTTTGTGCCCCCATCTAAATTTAGTTTTATGTTTATTTATGTTCATACATTGGTTTAGTACTTTTGGTTTGATTTATTTTAAATTTATTTTAGCTTTAATTGACCTACATAATTTTTGGGCCTAAATAAGGTTAATTGGGTCAACTATGCCAATTGCCTCAATCTATGCTTTATAAACCTTAGTTTTAAATTTAGATTTAGTTGTTTTAAAATTTTATTAAATTTTATTGAATTTTAATTTTATTGGACTCGCATTGTTTAATTAGGTTAGGTTAGGTCCTTTGGGGTCCACTAGACTAACCTAGGCATTCAACTCATTGTGTCAATATTTTAGTTTAATTTTGATTACAAGTTTAGTTTCATTTTGATTTGTTATTTCCATTTTTTGCTTTAGTTTAAGTTGTATACTTAGTTATTAATTTTATGAGAAAGCACATAGTGCTTTAGCTTTTGGAAAGTGAATATGAGGGCTAGGCAATGCATCTCGATGGGTGGATAGTTTGTCTCTGCAGGAATTAGGCGATAACTTAAGTAGTAGAGTGCATTTTTTTTCCCTTCATCATTGGCCTAAACCAACAAAGCACCAAAGGAATCACCCAACCTAAGATAGGAGCAATAAGTACTAGACGTGTCATCAAGTATTGGTTATTACTTTCGAAAGCATTTTTTTCATTTATCATCCCATCAAAACTTGGCATCTTTCTTTATCAGTGCGATGAAGGGTTGACACCTACCAGATAAATTTGATATAAATCATCTTAGAGATGTTAACCTTCATTGAAAACACTTGAGTTGGATTAGACTTTTATGAGGTGTCATATCTAATATTGCTTTGATTTTCTTTGAATCTATTTTGATCCCATGAGGATGTATGATGAACTAGAAACTTCCCTGAGGTTACCCCAAAAGCACACTTCAAAGGGATCATTTTTAAGTTATAATGCCATAACCATTCAAAGACTACTCTCAAATCATATAGGTGGTCTTCTTTTTCTTTGCTTTTGATAATGAGATCATCAACATAACACTCAACTCGGTGATGGATGAGCTCATTGAATATTCTAGTCATGGCGCACTGATACATGGCACCAGCATTCCTAAGACCAAAATGCATGACCTTATAGTAAAAGATTCCAGTCGGAGAGTTCTAGATGTGATATTCTTTTCTTCCTCAGGTACCATCTTAATTTGGTTATAACCAAATGACCCATCCATGAATGAGAAGATCGTGTGTTAGGAGGCTATTCTATCATCAGCTCCAGTATGGGTAACGAAAACTTGTCTTTGGCATATGCCTTATTCAAATCCCTTAAATCGACATATTTGCAAATTTGAATATTTTTCTTCTTAAGTAGGATGACACTAGCTAACCAACTAGAATATTTTCCTCCCAAATAAATCTAGCATCGATCAATTTATTTACTTCAAAAATGACTTATTGTTCAATATCTAATCACAACATCTAAGAGCTTACTTAATGGAAATTGCATGAGGCATAATTTCTAGTTTATGAATTGCAATGTTGAGAGCTAATCCAGGCATTTCTTCATAACTTCAAGCAAAATAATCCTTAAACTCTAAAAATAGCCTAAATAAATCATTATTTTTATATTTACTCAACAAAGAACAAATGAATGTTTGGCATGGATCATCTTCAGTACAAAAGTTGATTTCCTTCAACTCATCAATGATTGACTTTATTTCTTCCTCTAGTTCTTGCATTGTATCTCCAACTTGAAGGTCATTTAGATTGCATGAAATTTCTAGATAAACCTCTTAATAAAAATTATCTTTATTTAAAAAGAATCAATCAGGCCCCAGGTTATTAGTGATGACCAAATAATATTCATCTTCATCTATAAGACCAACTATACCAAGTCCTATCCCTGATCTTGATTGTGCCTTCTAGCATTTGTTCCTCCATATTTTCTTGAAATAGTGTGACTTATGCTTGGACCATGCATGTGGTATCAATCTCTATTTTGCTAAATTTTGAACACTAAGAGAGCACCAGCCAAAAGATAATTCTATTATTTTTTGCATAATTTATCCTCAAGTTCTACATCAACTCCTAAACCTAAAGATGAGGCTCCTAGATATAACTTATGAGGCTTGGTTTTTCCATCCAATTGTGATTTATCTTTAACTAGCAAACCCTCAATCATCTCTAAAAAGAGTGGGGTTAGAGTTAGAGTACTACTAGTTAATCATCTCATATAACGATAATTTAGATACATCATCACTTTGCTTGGTGACCCTTTCATCATCGATGTTTGGCTCTACAGTCACCTTTAATTGAGTCTATAAGTGTGGGGAGGCAACTGGTACACTATCTATATAAGACTTATCCTCTAAGCAAGATTCTAAATCTATGTAGATGGTGGGAGAGCCATGAGTTGGTTGTGGGGGACCTTAAGCTAGGGTATGTATACTGATCTTCCTCCTCTCCTAACTTGTGTAAACTTGCCTCATCCTCATCTAATGGGAGGTTGAGACATCTCACCTACTTGTTGGAAAGGAGAGGAAAGATTTGAATGGAAGGTGATGTCAAACTCTACTTCCTTCCCTAAATTTTCTTTTTTTCTTTTTCTTTTTCTTTCTATTTTTATTTTTTTTTCTTTTGATTGATATTATTTTGTACATTGTAAGAGTATACATTTTGCCTCTTGCAGAGGTAGTAGGCTTCATCTTCATATATACCAACCTCGTGCAAAGAGAATGGCTTCAAATCACCCTTAATATAGTACTCTAAGATAGTACGCATAAACTTAATGCACTAATGAAGGGAGGATGGCACCATGTTGTTCTCATGTAACTAGGGCCTCCCTAACAAAATGTTAAAAGATGTATCTGAATCTATAATCTAAAATTTTTCCTCAATCTTTAAATCATCAATCTCTAATAGTAGTGTGATTGAACCTAAATGTTCATTGAATCCTTTCAACATCATCTTATCAGGACTGAGCCTAGTGATGTTGATCCTCAACTAGTCAAGGGTTCTTAGACTCATGATGTTGACTGATGCACCCGGGTCAACAAGTGTTTTAGACAATATGAAGCTTTCTATGTTTATTGATATATAAAGTGGGTGGTTATGATCGATAGTTTCTAAAAGTATATCTTCATCTAAAAAGGTAACTTTGAGACCTCTTTGAAGTACTAGGTTTCTTCTTTAACTGTAGAAGTAGCGATCAGCTAAGTTAAGCATATCTCAAACTCTAGAAGAGTCTTGATCAAAGACTCCCTTATCTCTTTGGATAAGACATGGGCATCATATATGCTTAGTCTAGCTAGCAACTTTCTAAGATGGGCTAGAATGTAATAGTTAACTTTGGGCCCATTATTCCCAAGCATATCCTTTACTATAGTGTCTTGTGGAAGGTCTAGTTATTCACTAAAATCAATGGCTTTCTTTCCCTTATCTTGAGGCACCATCCTAGGAGGTAGAACTCTGCCACTATCAAGGACTTTTATAATCTCTTCTATAAGGTAAATCGTAGTGGCATCTACTTGCTCGTCAGGGCACCTGAAGCTTCTTCCAATGGATCTTCAGACTCAGATGACTCCAACTCTAACTCAATAAGAGATCTTTAAAAATTTAAGATAGGAATGTCAATATCAAAGTAAAATTTATCATAGAAAAAGATTTATTGGGATCATTTTGATTATTGAGATTTGGAGAGTTATTATTAAAATCAGGATTATAAGAATCATTTTCACCATGAAGAAATAATATGAAAGTAGAATTCTTCTTTATTACTTTGTTTGCCTTTGGCAGTACAAAATAAAAGTCATACAAAGTAAACGACATGAGTGGCTTAACACTCCTATTTGCAAACACTATGCTCCTAAAAGTAGAGGTGGTAGAAGTGGTAGGCGATGATGCTACTGGTGTATCTTGGGTTTGCACTGGCTAGTTGTGCTCAACATCCCCCATCTCTAAGTTAGCTTTCATAACTTGTAGACCTACTAGTAGTGCGGAGGTCTGAGTTGGTTCATGTACATGTAGAGAAACTTTTGTCACTTTAGAAATGATTTTACAAGATGTTCGACATAAGAAAATATCTCAACTTTCTTCAATCTTGAGAGGATCGAATGACTCTCCATAGATTACTTTAATAGAATTGGTGGTATGTTCTACTAAGTATTTTTTTGGGAATCACTATGGCTCCAAACATGTAGCTTCACTCAAGCTAATCCTTGAAGGTGATACAATCCTTTAAGATGTGTCCAAGCATGTGGTGGTAGGAGCATAAATTAGGATCATCACTCTTACCCACTTCCTCCAGTCTCCTAAGTTAAGGTAGCTAAAAATCAAGCTTCTTGATAAGATTTTCAAAACTTTTTTTTAACTTCCCTTTTGAATGAATAAGGCTTATTTAACCTTTCAATTAGAGTATATGGAACTTAGATACCCTATTACTAGCATGGGTACTGGTATTGCTAAGGTTGTTATGAACATGGTGGTGGAAGTGGAGGTGGTTGGGGCCTAAGTCTCTCAGGTTGGACCCATATAGATTGTTTCCCTTTGTCGACCATAGAGACCATGACAAGTCTTTTCTTTAACATATTATATTGCTTCTTCATGGAGGACATGTCTAGAAATGATAATTGTTTGGCCTCCTCCTAAAGGTTTGTTGCCTTACTAATCCATTTCTCAAAAGTTTTGATGGTGAAGCCTTTGAGCATGAATGCCACTAGGCAATGGATATTCTTGAATAGAATCTCAATGGTATGTTGCTCTTAAAGATAAGGTCCATACTTCATACTAAGGTTCCTCCATCTAAAAATATAATAAATCAGGGACTCATTGAGTTTTTGGTTTTCAACTACTAGGCCTCTTACAATCACCTTCTATTGGACTCCTACAAACCTCTTGATGAATAAGTGCTCTAACTTGCAAGTCTTCATTGAATTGTTAGGCAATTCAGTGTACCAACTAAATGCTACACCTACTAAGCTACTAATAAATTATCTAAATAGAAGAGCGTCACTGCCTCTATCATTACAACAACTAGCTCTACAAAAGGAAATGTGTTTCCATGGGTTTCCACTATCATCAAAAATCATGAAGGAAGGTGGTACAAACACCTTATGAAATTGCATTGCATTAACTTCTTCTAGGTTGGGTTTCCTTTTAGAATTGATAAGGCACCTTGGGTTTATGCCAACACCTCCTTGACTTGTTAGTTCACCAACTGCTTGATATATTATTTCTAGAGAGTTGCACTTTTTCTACCCTTCCCATGCAGATTACATGCATCCTCATCAAAATGAATGGTGCCTTTGTTTTCATCTACTATATGCACTAATTTAAGTTTATCTGCCTCCATAGGTGTGGCTTGGGGAATTAGAGTTTGCCCTTGAAGGGATAGAACCACTGACATCAATTCTTCCACCCTTTGTACCATAGAATCTAGTCGGTCATCTTTATGTCTCAGCTGATGCAACAGTCATTGAGTCCAGTCTCGCATCTTGCCTTCTTCAACTACAAAATCTTGTACATCTTGGGCGTGTTACTATTCTATATGCAGGGACCCTCGAGTGTCAATGATATGTATCTCTATTGTATTCTCTAGAAGGTGATCCTCATTAGCATTTAAGTCTATCATATCACCATCCTGATCAAAATGATCATCCCTGATATCTATCTTCCTGCAATGCGATAGCCCTCTAATATGTCATCTAAGGATCAATGATCTACCCTACCTAAGATTATTGGAACGTACAATGGATGACCATTAAAAATAACTAGATCCTCTATGCACATTGAATCTCTCTCATGAACTGCCTACTGGCTTACTAGTTCAGGTTGTGTGCTGATTGGTTATTCCTCCTCTATTTCTTTCCCTCCATTAGGTGATTATGGAAGATTCATAGCTACACTCATAGGCCACCATGCCCTCTTCCTTGCTAGTAAGGTAGGAGGTCAAATGGGAGGGCTCAACTTTGCACCACTGACATAAGAAGAGGAAGGTTGGCCCCTCAAGTTGTAGCCTGATCACTAGAGGTGGGGCTTGCCTTCTTTTAGACTATTTATGATATTTTATGGGGACATCAAATGTCGTCACTTAGATGGGAGAGGTGAATCTATTAGTCAAGAGATGCAGGGGTGTTTATACCGACTATGGTTTCATAGATGCCCATCTCTCTAGGTCAGACCCGATGAGTATAATCCAATCAAATTTTCTTATGTGGTTAGACTACTATATACTATGGTGTATATCCATCAGTGCGGTGGCCACTGACTACCTAGCAAATCTCCTCCTTTCACTCCTCATTTGATCCCACACACTTTTCATGATGACTGTTCTTAAACTTCTAACTCATTCAGACTTAAACCATTTATGCTTCATTCTCAAACACCTAAGAACTGGCCTCAGACTAGCATAGGGTGTTCCTCTTCTCTCCCTAACTGGTGTCTCATGCTTAAATGGATGTGTGTGTGTTATGATGATGTGCCAAGTGTCTTATAAGGTATGTACCTCCTCAAACATCCTCTCATATAGCTTTTTCAACTTTTTATTCTTGTTTCTCCTCTAAATCATGGTGAGCAGAATGTGATAAGAGGAAGAACCTAGCTCAAAGACAGATGGGAAAAAGTCTGGCTCAACCTTTGCCTTCCCTTTAGCAATCAAAGCTATCTTGGGTGCTACCTCAATCTTGGTCATTCTGCTAGTAGTGGAAATAATGGATGGTAGTGGTAAAGTAGGAACTTGAAAAAACTTCTTTTTTAATAAGGGAACTCTATCTCTGACCTTAAGTCAAATCATAAAAGGGGTTTTTTATCTGCCACCTCTTCATAGTTAACCATAGTGAAAGCTGGGCAATCACAAGTGACCTTGAAATTGACAAAGCCCAGTCCAAACTTAATGATAGAGGATCCATAGCCAAGTCTACACTAGTGGTAAAAGAGAAAATAAGCTTACTAGATGATATGATGCCTTAACATAGGTGGGTTGTTGTTGTAATGGTGTTTGATTCTGTTGAGAGAGAGAAATATTAATTATCTATATAAAGTTCATAGATTTAATATTTTAGACCCACACTCATCATATGAAGCTATGATGAGTGGTGTCCAATAAGATTTAGATAGATCTTATTTGAACTTCAAACCACACCATGAAGTGGATTTTATGAATTTCAGAATTTAGAATTTTATCAACCTAATTTGGCATGCTTGAGCATAAAAATTTGTTTAAAGAGATGGTCAAATATTTTGATGACTTTAGTGATTAATTATAATTTCATTGAGTTGATACTATTGGGGAATATGATGGGAGGTTCTAGAACCTACTCATTAGCTGGTAGACAAGAAAAAGATGTTGGTAATGCTTGCCCAGGGAAGAAATGAACAAGACATATAACATAATGAATTGTAGTTTAAGCTCATGAGTGGAATAAGCTTACTAGTGATATATAGAGATAATAGCCAATTACTGAAGATGGAGAGAGGAACTTTTCATAGTAGAGTCAATAAAAAAATCTATGGTGTTTAAAATTTGAACAAAGGACACCACACAGATCTTAGGTGGTATTTATTGAAATAATCGAGTATGACATCAAGGAATGATATATTTCCTTGAAAGATAGGCATATCACTTTATATAGACTGAATCACCTAATAAGGACTCCTAAGGCTGATGGGTCTATGTATACCAGAGATCTTTTCCCTACTTCATATGGATGAAGTAAAGTAAGATTTATTTTAGGCCAGGTTCTTAAGTTTCCTATAGGGGCAAGCCCATAGTTAGTTATACCTTAGGAGATATAAATCTTTTAAGAATACTCTCAATTAAAGTAATTGACTAATATTTTATGGATTTTAAAGTTTGATATCAAAGGTTTGATAATTTTGAAAATCAAGTTGGATGACTTAATTATGAAGAGTTCTTAACGTAATCTAATTGGAAAATAAGTAAAAAAATGCCTTTAGATACTAAGAAGCCTAGTAAGTATTCTAACTATCATATCATTGGATTTTACATTTTTGAAGTAACAAATTAAGAGTGTTTAAGTTCACATTTTATTAAAAATCTAAGACTAATATTCCAATAATACAAGATTTTGGAAATGCCTAAAAGATGAGAACTTACACTCATAGAAAAAGAGAAACAAGTAACCTTTGAACCTATAACCAAAGTGCTTAAGCATGAGCTAAGAGCTCAACTTGATTCTACTCGAGTAAGTGGGACATATTGGTTCACTTCCACTAGAAAGAGTGAACTGATCCTGACTCTTTTGGACTTATAATCGGCTGGAGTTGCCACCAGCTAACACCCCTACAATTAAAACCATTTGATCGATCTTATGTAAATGTAAGATTGCTAGAGTATTTTTAATTAAGAATGAATCTAAAGTCCTAAGCTCACTATGTAGGAGACTGTGGGTCTATTTAGGACAGTTGCAACTATTAAAAAAGTAGTGGTGAGGTGGTGCCAAAGAATCTACTATTTAGAAAGCTATAGTGGGGCTTATAATTTTTTAAATTTTTAAAAGGTCAAATCACAGCTTTCTGGCCGCCATTAGGGAGTCGGGTAAGGTTGAAAAATACAGCTTTCTTACAATAGATTCTTCAAACAAGCTAGCAGAATGCAGTTTTTCCAAATGGAATCACGGTGCGGTGCGGTACCGTACCGCCACCCAAAATGCCGCCTCGAAGATCATGACTGGTACAAAAGTTATGACTTAGACTAATGCAATAAAAATTTACAAATTTTATTTTATTTTGACTCGTTAATCTTGGACTCAGCCTTAGGAAGATTTATGCCTAAATGTATGATGAAATTGAGTTATGGGCTAAAGCAGTAGGAATGGGTATTTTCTACCATAAGATATTGCTCTCACAGATCAAGTCTTATCTCTTATTGTGCAAGAGTAGAGATCCTCTATTTACAAGAGTGAACAATAAGCATGCATGATGTTGAAACATACAACCATTCAGCTAAAGAGTTGTTGAATCTTTTATTTCTTGCTTAGAAATCCTAAACTTTATGGTGAGGTTATGAGTTAGTTAAAATTTTAATTAAAGTTATTAGTTATGGTAAAAATAATAATTTATTCATAAAGAGCCTACCGCATCTAGCTCACACATCAAACATTCACATTTTAAGAAACCTATGGAAAACATGCTATTTCTATTGCACAATCATTGTAAACACAAAAATCAGCCATTAATCAGTAAAAGAAAAAAAGGTCAGTGCAGCCTGTTACCACCGTACACCCAAGAAAAAAAATTTGGGTAGTCGAGCTCTACCCTTATATAGCCCAGATTATAATTAATTTATAAATAAAATTTAAGCTATGAGGGTCTTCAATTCTTTATCTTCATCTTCACTCTATGGATTGAAACATTCTAGGCTTCATAGGGCCTCCTAGGTCTATGTCTTATAGTCACTGCTCATCCTAAACCCTATAGCTCTAATCCTAATCCTATTGCAAAAATTATATTTTTATGAAATGAAAATTCAACTACACCTACAAAATAAAGGTTAGCTTAATATACACTTACACTAAATAGTTATAGTTCATACATTGAGGCTTATCACCCTGCCTTAGGTCACCAAGCCTAACTGTCTTAATGGATTATGCTTAGAGACGTAAGCAGCATGTACAAGCAAGAGAAATGTAAAATTTTTATTATAGCCATCCTTTAAGCACAATCTCTTGCAAAAAATATTTTGCCTAATGTTGCCCTGACATCCATACTACATATAAGAATCCTAACATCTAGTCTAAAACATTACATCATAAAACAAAACATCAATCCACCATAGCAAAGCACTAGCCACACTTAAAACTATGATCGATGACTTTGCATTCTAATGTTTGTGTTATGGCTTAGGGTGGTATGAAAAAGTTAGGCTTTGATGTTTAAATTTAGCTAATGATGAATGTTCAAGTTTCTCATTAAATGATGATCATGTTTTAAATGATTAATGGTTTAAGATGTATTTAAACTTAACTCTTAATTTCTTTGTCTTATTTTTATTTTTTTAATTTTTTATTTCACTTAAACTTATAATTTTAAAGACAAAAGGAGGAGTGAGATCCACTTAATCCTTAACCTTAGGTTGAATCTAAAGATGAATTTTATGACTTTTAATCATCTTAATGAAGTGTTATAAAATTTTCTATTAAGCTTTGTGTTTGAATTTAGCTTAAGTGATTTTATCTAAACATGAAAAACATCTTAAGATTAATAAACAAAATTATGACTATTTAATGACATGTTTTTTGATCTTGCTTCATCATCTCATAATATTCATTTAATTAGATAACATACTTAATTTAATAACTAAATTTAATGAATACATGTATATATATGTTATTAGATTATTTCATGCTTAATGCATGAAAAAATTAATGTATTTTCATTAATAATTAATATATGAGATATGATGCATAAACTTTGTAGAATAAAATGATTTAATTATACATTATACATACACATACACATTAGTATATTGAATTTATAAAACTACGTGCCATTGTTGAACCAAGAAAGTGAGGTAATCAAAGACTCTCTTAGGACTACTTAATGTCTCGTGCTCCTGGAATGTCCAGACTATATACTTATTAATTCATATACATATGCATACATATATAAAAATAAGATGAAATTATAAAATAGTTAATATGCTTTATATAAGTAAAATTAATTTAACTTTAATATGTAATTCTCTACAAATCTTAAGATATATGTTGTTGTTATACCAGAGATACAAAGGATCAAGACTTCTTGCAGACGAGTAGCCCTCGGACCTCGAGTTTCCAGACTATATATCTTTCAAATTGTAGTTCATACATATATGATTTTAAATTTAAATTCTAATTATTCATATTGATTTTCATTTATATTAATAGATATTTTTACTAATTAAGAAATTAATTTAAGATTTACTAGTGATAATAGCCCCACTACTTAATTCAAAACATTCAATTAAATGAATTTTTTATTTATTTTTGAAACATGAGTGCATGACATATATGAAAGATAAATTTATGAATGAATGAAGCAAAGCAATTAAATTTCACCACATAACATATTTGGAGTTATTAATTCTAAGGTTATTCACATGAAGATAAACAACAATAAGCCTAATTGAATTTATTAAGAGTTGAGTTTTAAAATTTAAATTACTTAATCTTAATGATGATAGAAAATTATTAAAGTTATCCCTTGACCCATCTCAGTTCATTAAGTGATTCAAAAGTGGTTTAGATGATTTTTATGAATTAATTAAGGTTCATTAATTATTTGATCCATTAAGCCCAAAGAGCCCATAAATTCAATTATGCTTTAAGTACCCAAAAATTATAAACAATTTATAGAAAAATGCATTAACATGAAATAAACTTGTCCTAAAAATTCTAATGAAATTGGGCTTATAATTAAGAATTAATTAAAGAAATAGGGATAACACAAAATCATTAATCACACTCAAAATACCCAAACTAATTGAAATTTTGATTTCATTGAAAATCTCTTTGTTAGCTAAGGCTCTAAGCACAAAGAGGGCTTGGTCAAAATATTTGGAGGTCTATACTAATTATTATGAATTTTCTAAGTTCTAAGGTAATTAATAATATAGTTAATTAAATAAAAGCTCTTTAGAGTAATTTTGAGAAATAATCGAGACAGGAGATCCTAAGTAATTTCTTTGATCACCCTTATTACTTTAATACATAATTATACTTCCATAATTAATTTTATAATTTTCTTGATTCTAATTATTTATTAAATTCATATAATAATTAATTTAGGTTTGAAAATTTGGATCTTCCAAATTACTTAACAACTTAACTTGAAATAATTATGTGAGGCATAGTTCATCCCATAAGACAATCACACCAAATTTCAAGCTAATATAATAAGTGATTAAATCTTAATTATAATAATTTAGTGAAACTTCAAACCCTAATTAATCATTGCACACTTGATAAATTTTGAGGCTTTTATTTTTATTAGATTTTCCTCTATCTAAGCTTTCCACAAAGGGTTTATTTATATTTTTTTTTAAATTTTTCTATAATTAGTTATAATTTTTAAAATTTTTGCGCATTTAAAGTAATTAATTAATGCTTAACAAAATCTTAATTTAATTTTTAATTGTGATTTAGTGTGACCTTGAGGGTATAATTAATTTTTTAACATCTTTTATGTTTATTAAAGTGATTTAAATTATTTTAATGAATTTTCATAATTTCTATAATTTTTAATTAATGATTTCTTCAAAATTAGCCAATTGATTTCAAAAATTAATAACTCTTAAACTAGATCGCTATTTAACTTTAAATTTTTATGATAGGTAGGCAATAACATTAAGTTTGTTTTAATTAATTTTTAAATTATTTTCTTAAATGTTTTATGGGTAATTAAAAAATATATACGATTTTCACTAAAACACTAATTACTCCTAAAATATATAGGCACATATAGGGATTTTGGGTTCATTGAATTCCACTTTAAAAGACAAATCCATAGAGCCCATATTTTACTTTTTTAAATTCAGTATTTTATTTTTTACAATTTTTTAAAATTTTGGGTTAGATCTAATGAAATAAATAAGAAATGAGATCAAATTGTGGTAGTACATTCTATCTAAGTAAGATGGACGGACCAGAGGTTGTCTCCCTCTTGGGAGGCAAGGCAAAAAGGTTAGATAGATGGGATCTACCCCAAATATCCCACATGATATTCTGATGATATTAGCCAAAAGTCACTTTTTTTCGCATCGAAGAGGGTCAAAATGAAAAGTGCAACATGGATCTAAAGAAGAAATCCTAGAATCGCATCATTTTTGAATAAACATGAAGACCTATGACTTTTATAAAATTCTTTTTGATAGATTACCTCACTCAAGCTAATGTTGAGAGGATTTCCTACGTCTAACTCAATCATTGCCTTAAGTCAAAGCTCCCACATGATCCCCCTCCTTTGCCTTCCCTTGGATTGTCTTTGCCACTGACCACAAACATATTTTGCTAAAGTATACTTGATTTGTTATTTTTGTGAGTGAAAAAGGTGGGGGATGGGTTAGTCTTACTTCTTGGGAGGTAGAGAAGTTATTAGATGCCAAAAAGTAGCTCTTTTGCCTCTTTTCTCTTCCTTCTCTTTATATGGTCGAAAATCACATTGAAAAAGTGAAATGAGAGTGTGCCTATTAATGGGGTGATGACTAGCACTCATTATGGGGAGTGATTGAGTGATTCAAAAATCACTCGAAGCTAAAAAGAGGAGTAATAAGAGGGGATGTCAGGTGATTAAAAATTTTATAACTTTGCATCTTTTTCTCTCTTTCACATCCCCCACTCTTGAATTTTAATTATCATTTAAAATGGCTGAGATCTCAGGTCATGTGTGATGATATTTTCTAAGGTTTAATGGGTCTAGTTTGGGCTTCTGTTGACTTAAATCTATCTTGACCCAATTTAGCCTAAACAAGTTTGGTTGGATCTAATGGGCTGATTTTCCAATTTGAGTTTAAATTAGGCTTCAATCATGTTTATTGAGTTAATTAAAGTGATTAAATTTGATTTATTGAGATTAATTTGGATTTATTTTGGGTTCTACCCAAATTGGTCTAATTGGGTCAATTTGGGTTCACTTGAGTTATAGGACAAATTGACCTAATTGAATAAATTAGACTCAAATAAGGGTTAAATTGAGTTCAATTAAGTTTTTTTAAAAGTAATTATTAAGTAATCGAAGACCCATCAACCTTAGAAGTTCTTATTAAGTAATCGAATCTATTATAGGGTAATGTGTTTATCTTTTGAGATAATATATTTATCCTTTAATGATGAATTTGATTATCTAAATAAGTACCCCCAAGATCTATGTGGTATTCCAAATAAAAATTTCCTCAACCTCATCTTAAAAGATATGAATTTTCTAAGAAAACTTTTGATTAAAGAGATTGGCTAACATCTTTATTGATTTTAAAGATTGATAACAAAGGATTGGTAATTTTTTGGAACTCAAGTGGAAAAGCTCCAACAGGAAGAGTTCTTAATGATATTAGGAAGCCTATTAAGCACTTTATTCTATCATATGGTCTTTATATTTGTGATGTAGAGAATTATGATTGTTTAAGTAAACATTTTTTTTAGAAAGCTAAGACTTATATTCTAACAACATAAGATTATGAAAATGCTTAAGAGCTATGGATTTACACATATAGTAAAAGAGAAACAGGCTACCTCTGAACCTATATCTAAAGTACTCTAACACAAGCTAAGAGCTCAACTAAATTCTACTAAAAAAAATTGGGATATATCGATTCACTTTCATTAGGAAGAGTGAACATATCCCAACTCTTCTAAATATACAACCGCTTGGACTAGGTACTAGCTAACACCTCCTAAGAGTTAAAAACATGTAGCCAAGTATTATGAATGAAATATAGTTAAGATATTATTTATTAGAAAAGAATCTAAGATCCTAAACTCACTCTCATGATTAGTATAAAAATATGCCTTAGGCTAATATAATAAAATTATATATTATATTAATTTTGACTCAACAATTTGACTAAGGCTTTGATGGACAAGTATGCCTATATGCATGATGAAATAAAGTTATGTGCAATCCACAAGAAGGGTGTTCTTCACTTAATGGATGATTATCAATGGTCCTGCACTCCCCTTATCATGCAATGAGTGAAGATCACTTAAATTCAAGGAAGAAAAATAATATGCATGCCTGATTTTATCCACATCCATCACAAACCTATGATGTTTAAATCAATTTTATTGATTAATCCGTATGGATATATTGCAAAATTATGAGCTGTATTAATTTTTAAGTTAAAGTTATTTACTTTAGTTGGATATAAAATTTAAAGTCCTAAATAACCTAATGAAATATAGGCCATACAACAATCATCACACTTTAAGAAACTTAAAAAATATACAATTTCTAATGCATAATCAAAATAAATACATCAATCAATCAATTAGATTAAAATAATAATAAATAGTCGGTGCGGCCAGGTTCTGCTATACACCCCAAAAATAGAAAAGGTTGAGTTACCAAGCTCAACCCTTATATAGCCTAGATTATAATTACATAAATGAAATTAAAAGTCTTTGGGGTTTTCATCTTCATTTGTCTCTCTTGTATTGGATCCTCTAGGCATCACAAAGCCCCCAAGTCTATGCATTTTAGCTCGTACTCATCCTAAATCTCATGGCTCTAATCCTATTCTATTACAAAATTATATTTAAAATTTCATAAAGAAGGGAAATTCTAACTAAACCTGCAAAACATGTATACACACTAAGTAGTTATATCACACAATCAGATTAGCACCCATGGATACCAACCCACTTGTCCTAATGAGCTATGCTTAAAGGGGCAAGCAGCACCTGCAAGCAAGTATATTTACTTTATTTTTATTATTACAGCAACCCATTTAATTAAATATAACCTCTACAGAAAATATCATTAGTCTAATAAATAATGTCATATCATCCAGACTATGCATAAATGATCATAACATCTAGTCTAAATATTACACCACAAAACACTGACTTAACCTACATCTACATGACCTATCAATCTAATGTGTGTGAAGGTTAGTGTTACGTGGCAAAGCTAAGCTTTAGTGTTCAAACTATAATTTAGAAGGAAACTTTAATTTATTACTATTGGATGGTTTCAATTCAAATAATTAGTGGTTTACATGTTGGTTTTGGATTAATTTTTATATAGTGTTTGAGTTGTAATTATATGTGATAAAGAGAAAGAACTTGGTGACCCTTATTTGTAATAAGAACAACCACACTCATGTCTTACCCTAGTTAAACACCACCTTGGTTTGATATGTTGACTCCTTGAGCCCTATTGCTTATGCAATTGATTTTGATGATAACAAACATATAATTGGATGGAACTAATATTTTATTTCACGTGTTTTAGGAAGCTAACCAGACTTGGTATGCTCAATCATATTTGGAAAGTAAAGATCAACTAGACTATAGCAGTTTGTGAATCTTCTTAGGTTATTCAATAATAAAACAAATAAGAGCTCAATAATATGAAAATAATTTTTTAAATAATTCCATATAATTCATTTAAATTTTTGCATAATTTTTCATATTTTATTTGCATAATATTTTCAATTATTCTTTAAATTATCTTTTCTGAATAATTTAAGTATTTGCATGAGATTAAGCCTTATCCATTATTTTTAAAGTACGTTGGATTTATTTCACATTTCATTAAGATATTTCCATGCTTGTTCCTATTAATTATCCATTTATTTCTATATGAAAATAAAATTATTCTTAAATTATTCTACTTATTATTTCTTTCTCCTATCCTTTTATTTTCTCCCTCATAACAAAATTATCATCTTAATTTTATTTTGGCCAAATTTTCCATGGTTTTTGGCATGATAATTTATGTTGGATTTATTTAAATTAATTTAATATCATTTTCATTAATTTATTGAATTTTTTGATATTCAAATGTTTTTGAAATTTGAATTTAAATATGTTTGAATTTTAAATTAGATTTTGCTTTATTTTGTTTTAAAACTAGGACTAACCTATTTTGGCATGATTTGTCCATCCTTCATTCACTTAATTTATTTTGAGTTTATTTAAATTATTTTAACTTATTTCAAATTTTAATTCATATTGCATCTTGAATTAATTTACTTTCTATTTTCTATGTCCTTTTTATGGTATTTTATTTTGGCCAGCCCCTAATTGTTTTAAATTATTTTTATTATTTAAAAAGTCTCTTATTTTATCTCTCTTGATTTATAATGAATAATTTCATTAATTAAAAATTGATTCCCTCATGGGAAGGAGCTTGGTCGAAAATCATTCTTGATTTTTCTTGATTTAATTTTTCAAATTAACTCCATTGGCTTACCTTAATTACGTCTAAATAATTAATTAAATCATCATGTAACTTGATTGAAACTAAAATTGGAAAGCTCTTGACTGGCCCCTATTGCTTGAATCTTTATGAATTCAAATTTTAGTGCATGTGTCCAATTAACTTAAATACTTGTCTTATTTATCTTCCCTCCAATTCTCTTTAATCTTGCTTTAATTTCTTGAGCCGATTTCTCTTAGCTTGGACCCAACACAAACATGTTCTAACTCATCAAATCCTTTTTTAGATCATGTGTTCAAAATCCTTCCTAAATTGGTTTCCCTCTTATTCTTCCTTGACTTGGTCGTGAGGCTCATTGGATCTTTTCCAATTTGGCTTAAACACCTATATGCTAAAGAGCCTCATCATTCATTACTCACCCATGGACGACCTTATGGAAATTCAACCACATGCTTTTAAATTCAAAATTTAAGTTCATACCAAATTAAATTTCTTGTCATTCTTCTTCATGCCTTGACTGAACCTATTAGTTCATAGTTTTATAAAAAAGAGGACTCCAACCCACTTGAATTCTTCTTGACTCTCTCCACTAGGCTAGCATCTTGAAATTTGGATTATTGGAGGTTCTCTTATGTTCTAAGTGCTAAATCTATCATCCAGCTCTCATAGATTTTTCCCTTGGAAGAATCCTGCATAAGGATTTGATCAAAGCAATGTGCAAGTTGTCTTCATCCTTGCTTACTTTTTATTTTGTCGAGACCCATGCTTGAAGATCCTTGAAGATTTTTTTTTCTTGTGAGTATCTTCTAACTTCTCATCTTCATCAATCATCAAGTGGAAACTCTCTTCAACATCTTTCAAGATCCATTCAAGTCATTGAAAGGTTCAAGATCAAGCCAACTTTCTTCTTTAACCATACATCAAGACTTGAGTAAGAACTTTAATCTCATTTTAATCTTTTGAATTGGTGATTCCATTGGCTTGTCTTTGAATGAAAAGTTTCATATGCTTTAAAGTTTAAATTCCTTTTAAGTCTCTTTCCATTCATAGTCAAGCAATTTGAAAGGATTGATTTTGATAAAAGTGATTTAAATCTTTTGGTTTTGATTTGATGTTAATTTGAATCAAAGGATATTATTTTTCATTTTATGCAAGTGATTTAAAAATCCTTTTTCGTTCACTTTAAGCAAGTATTCATAACCTTATTATAAAGGCTATATTGACTTCAAGATTGAATTTCTCTTACATATTGTAAAGTATTTATAAACATCACATAAATCTTGAGCTCTTCTCTTTATTTGTCTTATTATTGTGTACTATTTGGTTGAGAGCAAAATCTTTTTAAAATTGAGAGTTTGACATATAAATTGCATTTTTTTTTTAATTTGTTCTTATTGTAAGGTGTTGGGGTTTTACTTGTCCATTGTAATGAAATACAAAGTTTTGGTTGTACTTGCTTGATGTAAAAAAAATATGTGAGATTGGGTGTAGTATCTTTCTGATTAGTAAATTTTTAGTCATGGTAACTAGGTGTGATGTTGGCCAGCTTTCAGATTTAGCAAAATCATGTAAAAATCTATCTTTTTGTCATTTCTTTTTTGCACATTTGCTTTCTTTTTTTTATTTCTTGCTTACTTGTTATAATATATTCAATAATGTTTTTCAACTAAGTTTTCTACAAAGTTTAAAATTATGTTTTAATTTGAAAATTATTTTAAATACCCAATTCTCCTCCACTCTTGAGTTCGATAGCTTCTTTACATGATATTTATCTCTTGAAAGCCTAATTAGACATGAGGAATGGCTATTATTATGTGAGTCACCCTTTCACCTCTTTATTTAATTAGTGAACATATAAGGGTATGTATGTTTAGACCTTAAGTAAAAGTGAGCATATTTATTTCATGATTCACAATTATGTTTAATGATTAATAAGTGGCATAAAATTTTAGTCATTAGATGTTTTGCAATGCACAACTACGTAACTTTATTAAAGTGGGGGGGGGGGGTTGCATAACCTCATTTGGGATAACTTAATAGTCATGTAGCATTAGGTGTCTAGCCTATATGCCTTATGCTTATGTTACAAATGTCATTATTAGATGAATATACACATATATGTTGAGTGAATTGTGCACAAATGATAAGTATGTGGCATTATTAAACCACCAAGATAAGCTTGTAAAACCTCCTTTTTAGCTAACTCAATAGCCGTGCACCCCGAGTGTCTAGCCTATATACCTTATGCTTTTAAACATGCTTATATTATGAATGTCATTCTTAGATAAATAAACACACACACATTCTGAGTGAATTGTGCACAAATGATCAGTACATGGCATTATTAAACTAGGGGGATAAGATTGTAAAACCTCCTTTGTGTTAACTCAATAGTCGTGAACCCCCAGGTGTCCTGTCTATATACCCTAGATTTGTGGCAAACATATGATTCTAAATTAATGCAATATGAGTGGTGATCTACATAAATGCATAACATGAAAGAATATATGTTTAATTTTAATTTTCCATCTAGCTTCAAATTAAGGATTAAAATTATAGGTCATAATATGAATAAGACCTATAACTATATGCATGAGATGATATGCACTAATTCAAGTTAATGATTCTATATTAATGCAACATGACTGGTGATCCTACATAAATGCATAACATGAAAGAAGATATGTATTATATTACTTTTCCATATGGATTCAAAATTAAAGATCAAAATTATAAGTCCTAACTTGATTAAGACCTATAACTATATGCATGAGGTAAAATGCACTAATTCAAGTTTCTTAAGCAAAGGACAAATCACATTCAATAAGTTTAACTTACATATATATTAGAATTAAGAGGATACATACCTAGTCAAGGTCCAACCCACACTTAAGGCATGAATTACTTAATAAATTTAATTAAAGGGTAATTAAGGGGCTATTTGGGATCAATTTTTGTTTTAATTTTTTTAAATTTTATGCTATTTTTCAAAAAAAAAAAAAATGGTTTGTTTGAAGTGTTTTTTTATGTTTTTTTAATGTTTATTTTCAAAAACAACAATAGCAACCAAACATATGTTACTTTGAAATAATACATAAACAAAACAAAATAAAATAAAAACATAAAATAAAAAATAAAAAATAAAAGTGAACCAAAATAGCCCCTAAGGAAATTTAAATGGATTAATTAAGGTAATTTGGTTTAGCTTTGAATTTTTTTTTAATATTATTCTATGTTGGTTAATAAAATTTAAATAAAATTTTATTTATTTGTATGAATTTTCTTAAATATTAATTATTAAATGCAATAATTAAGCTAATTAACCCCTAAGATATAAGTTATCACTAAGGTTAAGCCCAAAAATTATAAGAAAATTTCTAAAAATGCATAAGAATAGCAAAAATAAATAAGAAAATTTTAAGTCATTTGAGTTAATGTAAAGTGATTAATTACACTAATCAAAATTTTGAATTAGGCAATTATAATAAAAATACCTAGATTATGGTTTCATCTACTAACCTCACCTAAATGAACCCAGGGGAGCCTCACTCATAATTTTTAGTGTTATAGATAATTAATTATGTATTTTCATAGGTCAATTAATTAAATTATTTAATTAATTAATGCCCTAAAATGTAATGTTTCAAATTAACCATAATTAAAAGCTTGGAATTTTTTTAGAGAGACCCCTAATGTTAATAATTAATGACTGAATATTAGAGGGCCAATTTAATATTTTTTATGATTTCTAAAATTAATTAATTAAGCTAATTAATGAGTTAGGCTTAGAAAAATCATATATTTTAATTGGTTGATCGAATTAACTTGAGGTAATTATGAGAGGTGGGGAGCATCATCGAGAATGTTTCCCAAAATTTTTAAATTAATTAGAGATTAATTTCAGAAATACCTTCTACCTTCAAACCCTAATTACTCTTAAAACATATGGTGAAAATTAGGGCTTTTATTTTTATTAAATTACACATTGTTTAAGCTTTTCAACGACTCTTTATTTACATTTTAAAATTTTTTTATAATTAGTTATAATTGTTTAATATTCTGCTTAATTAAATAAATTTTTTATCGTGTGGTGTTTTGTTTGGATTGTTCGTAAGGACAACATGCAAATCTTAAGAGATACTTATTGAAATGATCGAGTACGATATTAGAAGATGATGAACTATCTCAAAAGATAGAAACATCACCCTACAATAGATTCAATCACCTAATAAGAACTTCTAAGGAAGATGGGTCTATGCATATACCGGAGATCTTTCACCTACCTTACATAAATGAAGTAAAGTAGGTTTTATTTTAAGTCAGGTTCTTTAGTTCTTTTTTAAAGCAAGCTTTCATAGTTAATTACATCCTAAGAAATAGAAATTTCTAAATAACACACTCGATTAAAGTAGTCAACTAATGTCTCCAAAGATTTCAAAGTTTGGTGGTCAAAAGATTGTTAATTATTGGGAGTCAAGTGGGAGAGTTCAAAGTAGGAAGAGTTCTTAATAGATTCTAAAGTAGATAAATAAGAAGCATTTATGATACTAGGAAGCCTAGTGAATGATTCAATTTATCCTATAGAGAGACTTTATATTTTTGGAAGAGAGAAATTATATTTATTTGAGTTGAAATTTTATTAGAAAGCTTGGACTTAGATTTCAACAACAAAAGATTGTGAAAATTCCTAAGATGTGAGGACTTATGCTCGTAGCAAAGAGAAACAAGCAGCCTCATAACCTATATCTAATCTACTCTAACATAAACTAAGACCCCGACCTAAATCTATTCGAGAAAAATATGATATATTGGTTCACTTCCACTAGAGAGAGCTGACCAATCTCGACTATTCTAGACCTAGTGTGGCTTCCAACTAACACTTCTTATGATTTAAAACTATGTGGGTCTATCATATGTAAATGTAAAATAGCTAGGCTATTAATAATTAGGAAAGAATCTAGAGTCCGAAACTCACTCCCTAAGCGACTAGATCATGATTGATATAAAAATAATGACTTAAACTAATTTAATAAAATTTATAATTTTTATTTCACTTTTTACACATCAATTTTGGACTAAAGCTTGGGAGAATTTATGCCTAAATACATGATGAAGATTAGTTATGGGCTAAATCAGAGAGAAGGGTTATTCTCAACTACAAGAAATTGCTTTCAAAGGCCAAACCTTGTCCCTTATTGTGCAAGAATACAAACCCCCTAAAATAATATATGCATGTTGTTATAACATACAACCATTCATCTAAGGGGTTGTTAAATCTTTAATTTCTTGATTAAAATCTTAGGCTTTAAAATGAGATTATGAGTTGGTTAAAATTTAATTGAAGTTATTAGTTAGGGTAGAACATTTAATTTATCTTACAGAGCCTATCACATCCAAGCTACACATTTAATAATCACACTTTAAGAAACATATGAAAAGCATGTCATTTCTATTATACAATCAATGTAAACATAATAATCAAATGTTAATCACATAAAAGAATAAAAGGTTGGGCGGTCGGGTACCACCGCACACCATGCATGTTGTTATAACATACAACCATTCAACTAAGGGGTTGTTAAATCTTTAATTTCTTGATTAAAATCTTAGGTTTTAAAATGAGATTATGAGTTGGTTAAAATTTAATTAAAGTTATTAGTTATGGTAGAAGAATTAATTTATCCTAAAGAGCCTATCGCATTCAAGCCACACATCAAATAATCACAGTTTAGGAAACATATGAAAATCATGTCATTTCTATTACACAATCAATGTAAACACAATAATCAAATATTTACATAAAAGAATAAAAGGCTGGGCGGCCGGGTACCACCGTACACCCTGACAAAGAAAAGAGATGGTAATCGAGCTTTACCCTTATATAACCCAGATTATAATTAAATTACAAAAAATAAAGCTATGGGGATCTTCAATTCTTCATCTTCACTTTTCCTTCATAGATTTGAATACTCTAGGCATCATAGGGGCCTCCCAGGTCTATGACTTCTAGCCACTGCTTATCCAAAATCTCATAGCTCTAATCCTAATCCTATTATAAAAATTATATATTTATGAAAATTAAATTTAACTACATCTATAAAATATATGTTAGATTAACATATATTCAAGCCATGCAATTGTATTTCACACATTTGGACTTAACACCCTACCTTGGGTAACCAAGCTCACCTATCCAAACAGATTATGCTTAGGGACTTAAGCAGAAGAATTCATGAATTTAATTAAGACCTATGTTTAGATTTTACTTAAGAAAATTTTATTTAAATATTAAAAGCATCTTAGAATTAATAAAGCCAAATTATAGTCAGATCAATAATGTCTTCTTAGCTTTGGTTCATCACCCATTAATACTTATTATTATTTCTTATTTATTTCTACTCTTGGTTTAATTTAATAAATATATAAGTCACATTTTAATTGATGCACACTCGATGTATGAATAGATATATACAAATATCATTTTACTATATGATGCATGGATTTTTATAAATGAGAAATTAACCTATTTATGCCCTAAACACATTTATACATACATATGTATATCAAATATTTACAAGTACATGTCATTGTTAAACTAAGAAAGTGAAGTAATCAGAGACCCCCTTGGGACTATTTAAAGTCTCATGCTCTTGGGATGTCTAAACTATATAATTATTGAGTCATATACACACGTACACATACAAGTATAAGGATGAAATTAAGAAAAGTTTTAAACCATTCTATTTATAAATCTCATATATATATATATATATATATATATATATATATATATATATATATATATATATATATATATATATAGAAATTTGGGTTTTGATATACTTGATTTAATAAATATCTAATTTTTAGCTATATTTTAATTATTTAAGAAAATAATTTGAGATTTATTAGTGATAATAGCCACACTATTTAGTCTACGATCTTACAACTAAATGCTACATTTTAATTTTTCTTTCAAACATGAATATATGAGACAAATTGTTGACCTCATTTTTTGATGAGGTTAATAACACTCCCAAAGACATTAATTAAGATACCTAATCTTTGATTAGGAATCTTCTGATTTAGCACACAGGGCACTATGCTTAGTGACCTAGTGCATCCTCCTTGGATTGATCCAACTTAATGGGTTTAGTTAGATTCAACCCAAATCTCCAACCTAAACATACATCACTCAAAATTTGAAATTAATTAAGTTTAGATTAATGTTTAATTATGTAACTAAACATAATTACCTTAATTAAGCTAAGAATAAATAAACCCAAAGAAATTTATATTAAATCCAAACTATCCAAAATTAAATGAAACCAAAAGCATGAAACCATGACATTAAATTGAATAAATCTAAATTCAAATCAAAGGTCAAAATTTGGTCACCCCTTTTGACATGGGTTTGACTTATGTGAGTACCACCAAATCAAAGGTCAACCCATCAAAATTTGACCAAATAAAATTATTCCAAATTGTTTAGATAATGATATGAACATATTTAAATAGGAATTTGAAAGAATATAAGCCTCAATGTTCCCTTAATTAGGCTAATTAGGTCATTTAATCTAAATGGGCATAATTGGGTTTTATTTGGTTCAAGCCCAAATCAAATTCAAATCAAGCCAAATAAATTGTCTAAAATCATTTGAAAATGATTATTGAACAAAAACCAACCCATCATTGGATCCAATTTATCCAATTTGGTCATTTGACTTAAATGACCCAAACTTAACCCATTAAGTCCAATTTGGGTCAAATGGGTTCAATTTGAAATCCACTTGAACTTAAATGAAATTAATCACTCCAAATCATCTTACAAATGTGATTAAATATAATTAGAGTGTGAACATAATTTAATTGAGTCAAAATTGGTCATTTAACTCAACCAAACCCAACTTAACCTAAGTCTTTAGCAAATTAATCAAGTCTAAGTCAACACAAATGATGGAATATACCATGGAAAATATGGATTGTTAGAATCCAAATCCAATTTTCCCAATCCCTCATCCCCTTAGCATTCCACCTCTTTAAAGCTTTGAGCAGATGTTAAATAGCTAAGTAGCCTTGGAGCTAACATCCAAGGACCTCAATTAGCTATGTCGACCAAAGAAAGAGAGAAGAGGGGATAAGAGGCTCAACTTCAATGGCAAATTCACCAAGAAAGCTATGCCTAAGTGAAATTGACTATCCCATCACATTCCCCACCTTGCACAAAGATGAACCTAATCTTCCCCTGGTCTCATCATCATCGAGAGGCCGGAGAACAACCAAGGTTGATGGAACTTAAGCTAAGCTTGGTCTAGGAGGTGATCCACAAAGAGGCAACTCAATTCCTTTCGTACACAATCTCTCCACAACATTCTGAAGCTATTGGAGTCAATTCCATCATCGAAGATTGTCAGGATCGAGTATGCCATTATTGACCTCTCCAAGCTATCAATTTTGGTACTTTTTGGAGAAAGTTTGATCATTAGTGAGATCAAAATATTTAGATCTTCATGATTTCATCCACTAATAGATTTGGCATAAAAATCGTCTGATTTTGATGGTCGGATGGCCGAAAATCATACGAAAATGACAGACAGCTCTCGACCTCCATCATCACCGTAGGAGATGAAATATTCACCATATGTTCCTTTTATAAGGAATAGATGGCTAAGATCTAGCTAGAATTTAATTAAAATTGTTAAGAAGAATTGCGGGCCAAATCATGATGATCCAATCTTCCTTCGGATGGCCCACAATTAACTGATGTGCACCGCCAATTTAGCGTGGATCTACGAGGATCCCATGTGGCCCAATAATACTACGTCGTGTCGAAATGGGTGCCACTTTGAATCCATGCGGATCTGACGTGCCTAAATCAAAAAATTCGGGTTTTTTAAATTAAAAAATTAAAGGAAATGCTATAAATTTTAAAAATTCATAGAAAATTATATATAAATAAAAAATTACAAACTTAGGCTCTATGGATTCCTCTTGATGAGAGGAATCCATTAAAATTAAAATCTCCAAATTATGTGGGGGTATTTTGGCCTTAATTTAGGTTTGAATGAAAATTCAAACCTAAATTAATCCAAAACCATTGATCAAAATGAAATGAAACTTTGGAGAGTTGAAATAGATGATAAGATATACATTAGGTAAATTTTTATAATTTATTAATAATAAATCTTAATATTTAAAATTTCAAACACTAAGCCCTCATTTTCATAAAATAAATTAATAATAAATTAAATAAATGATGGACAATGGTCAAATCAACTCGAAACATCATAATACATCCTTATGAACACAAATAAACCATTTGAACTTAATAACTCACAAAATTTTTAATTTGGCCATTAATTGAATTAATTAATTCAATTAATCAATTTGAACTTAAATAAATCATAATAAATCAACTAAAACCTCAAAGATTATGAATGAATCCTTTTTGGATGCATGTTCTAGAGAGGAATCAAGGAAAAAATAACACCCCTAAATGATCCTCACTAAATTAGGCCTAATTTAAGTTTTAATGAAATAATTAAGATCTTAATTACACCTTAATTACACATATGATTGAAATAAAATTTTAGAAAAATAAAATTGGCAAGGTACCCCACTTATCATAAAATTATCAAATCCAATTGAGCTCTCAATTGGTAATATTTAAATTTCCAAGTCTCTAAGTCAATTTAAAGGAAATAATAAATAAGAAAAATCACAAAAATTATATAACCCATAGTACAAATTTAAAACTTCATAATTGACACCAGAACACTTAAATAAAAATACCCAAGCAAACTAAAACCAAGTGACCTAATTAATCCAAAGTTAAGTTTATAAATAAGTGGAATTATGGAATTTAATCATATTCTAAGAATGATAACCCTTTAAACCATAATAAATCCATTAATAAACTGACATCAAAAGTTCATTAATCTCTAAAATTTATAAGCCATCAACATATAAATACATTTAAGCCATTTAGATTAAGGAATGAACTGGTATAAACGCAAATATGAAAGATTAAGTGTAATTGAACTTTAAGGTAAGTTGAATTGAACTTGAAATGCATAAAACTCTAAACTAACATAGGGCAACTTTAATGCACATGAAAATAACCATTCTTTAAATCCTTAGGTCATCATAAATAAAGGAAATTATATGATGCTAAATGATAAAAGAACTTTTCAAATAACATAATCATCACTCCCTTTAAATGAATTGAACTATTCCATAATGCATGGAATATATGATTTGTAAACAACCATCTTAATCTAAATTTATTAATAAACCTTGGAGAATTTCATAAAATGAATAAATTAAAACAAGAATGAATCATTGAATCAAATGGCTCATAAAATTGAAACATAATAAATTGAATAATATTAAACATAATGAATTGAATGTAAATTTACTTAAGTTAATAAACATTAATGAAAATGAATAAATGAAATTAACTTGAATTGAATGAATGAAATACATACACCTAAATGTAACAAGTAAACTAAATGCATTCCAAAATTAAATAAACAAATGAAATGAAATAATTAAATGAAACATAAAAATATAACTTAATGAAACATTAAATTAAATGAAATTAAACATAAAGCTTTCGCCTAAATTAAACATAATAAAACTGATAAACAAAAATGAAAGAATGAAACATATTAACCTAAACACATTTGATTGATATAATAAATAAATACTAAATATGAACATTAACAAAAGAATGAAAAATAAATCAAATCAAAAAGGATTTAAAAGGAGAATTAAATTTTAAGAGAATGAAAATTATAAACTTAATTCCAATCAAAATCATCTAAATGAATCCAAAATGATTAATTAAGATACTAAAGATCTTAATTAAACTTTTAGAATAAATCTTCATCCTATGATGAATAGTTTATCCTATTAGGACTTAGGATGTTAAATAGAATGGGTTTCACCCAAAATGGAATATATTATATTCTTCATTCTTGAAAACCTAATCTAACTTTAATATAAAATGTACCTAAAATGGAAATGAAATTGCAAATTATTAAATCATTTGAATTAAAATCACCTAAAGGTAAATATAAACAAACATCAAAAAGTCAAATTGAAACTTGAATTAAAAAGAAGGCTTAGCAAAGTCTTGCCACATAAGCTTATTTTGTTCACACACTAGATCATTAGGTCATGAACCCTAGACTTAGATTAAGTCATTCTCTGATTTTCTACAATATTTTATGATGTAATATAAGAATTATTTTTATTATTTTGTAGTGTACTATTTTAGACTGGATGGCTAGGATTGATTATAGTTAGTCTGGATGGTAGGACGTTATTTTTAAAACTAACATTATCTTCTGTAAGGGGCTATGTAAAAGTAATTGCCATCATATAAATTTTAAAATTATTGTTTGCTTGCAGGTACTAAATTATCCCTTAGCATAACCCAGGTGGGCTTGGAAAGCAACTAATGCTAAGCCCATATATTTGTAAAATATAGCTACTATGTGTGAAAATTATTTTGTAGGGTTTATGATTTATTCTTGAATTTAAAATATAAATTTAAGCTTAGAATTAGGTTAGGATTTATAGGGTCTAGGATCAGAAGGAGCTTGCCCTACCAGGCGATGGCGTAAAGGTCACCTGTAAAGCCCAATGGAGGTCAATGAAGAAGGAGATGATCCTAGGAAGAAGACCCATAGATCTAAAATTGTAGTTCTAGGCCGGGCTGTATAAGGGCTGAGCTCTGTAGCCCATTTTCCTTTCTTCCGAGGTGCACAGTGATACCCAACCGCATTGGCCTTTTTTTAATTAAATTAGCTTGATTTATTTTTTGTGCTCAATAAAATCAACCTACTTTTCTAGGTTTATTTCTATGTTATGCTCACTATGATGAATGTCTAAACATAGGCTCATAGGAAACAAAATTAAATTTTCTACCCAATTAAATTTAATCAACTCAAGCATAAAAATAATGAAATTCAAAACCTCGTATAAATTAAAGAACCTAAGTAACAACTTAAAATCAATTAGAAATAATTTTCTCTCAAAAATCATGCAATCATATTGCTCTAACTCTTGAAATGGGCACTTCATCCATTACACACAAGGGGCATCTGACCTGTGATGATGACCACCTTATTGGGGAAGTCTACCTTCCATTATTGATTTGTCCCATGACTTTCATCTAATTACATGGCATTTAGGTATAAATTTCATACCCATGGCCTAAAATTATTATCGAGTAAAAATGTATAAAAATCTAGAAAATATGCATTAGTTAGTGCATTTCATACCCTACATGATCCTAGGGATTAGGGAGTGAGTCTAGGATTTTTATATTCCTTTCTTAAAAATGCAACAACATAGCCATATTGCATACATGAGACTTGGCATCATGAATTTACAATGTGCTTTGGTGGTGATAGTTGGCAGCCCCTCCAAGCGGGTTGTAAGTCCAGAAGAGTCAAGTATATATTTGTTCTCTCAAGTGAGAGAAATAACTAATAATTCCCAGAATGAAATTAGGTCGAGCATCTAACTTGTTTCAGAAGCACTTATAGACTTAGGTTCTAAATCATTCTCCTTATATTAAGTCTTCAACCCAAAGCATTTCTACAATCTTGTGCTACTAAAATCTAAGCCCTAGACTTCTAAAAAAATATCAACTCAAAATCTAAATTAAATTTCAAAATTCAAATCCGAATGATTGGATGGTTGAAGTGCCTCCTGGGTATCATAGTATCAATAGAAATTTCCAACTTCATCTCATTTGGCTTCTAAAATAACTCTTTCTTCATTGAACCAATCCATGTAGTTCAGAGAAAAAATCTCTGGTACATGAAAGACCCATTAGCCTTATGAGTCTTCTATTAAATTATTGAATTCATTACAAGAAAATATATTTATCTTTCAAGATAATATATTTATTTCTTAACGATGCATTTGATCATCTAAATAAGAAATTCCTAATCCCTATGTTGTGTCAAAAAAATTTTACCATCAGAGCATAATTTTTGGCAACTCCACTAGGGAATGGTTCCACTCTCCATCTTTAGAAATAAGTTATTACTATTATAATTGATAATGTACTTTTGTTTACATTGGTCAGGATTGTCTTTTTTTTCTCATTGAATATCCCTCTATTTCATCCTTGGTAGAGCATATTCAACATCTACTAAATGAAAGAGAGAGTATAGAATTATCCCACTTATGGAAATCAAGTGGGACAATTTTATAACTCCTTTATTTTCAAACAAAAAATATCTTTTAAAATAAAATAAAATAAAAATCCTAGCCATAATATTGGCTAAAATTTCCTAATGGGTGCAAAGTCTTTCTTTTGACTAATTTTTTGTTAATGTTCCCTAATACTCATTTAAAATTTATTATTTTTGTAAACAGAAATAGTTGGACAATTAATCTTTGTTGCTACATCTAGAATAATCTTCACTGTGGATAGTAGCAGATTGGCAAACTACGCTATCATTAAGTTTGGAGTTGGCTCTGAAAATTTAAAAATTCTTGCAAATGGAGTGACACTAGCTCCTATTATTGAGGCGGCACTTAAAAATAAATAGCCCATCTTAGAATTCTGTAGTACACTTCCTCATGTCCCCGCTGAAGGCAGGAAGGTTACTGCTAAGGTTATTGAGATGATCCAATTAGGTCCTGCTCAAAAGAAAGTTAAGCTGCCCACTCCAAAAGCATTGACTGCTCCTTTTTTGCCTAGCACCTTTAAGATCGACTCCACTTCTAAGCCCCCTGGGATGATAAAGAGTCAAAAGAAAAATAGGGGTAGTATGCTTATGAGGGTAGCCCTTAGGGAGAGAAAATAGAAAAAATGTTAGATATAAAACTATCTAGGGTGAGGGATGGTTATACCCTCCCTGATACTTCCTCTCTCTTAGGTGGAAGCAAATATCACCTTCTATCTACTGCCCGGGGAGAAGAGGATGTGTCCTAAATTGTGAGTTCTCCACCTTGCTCCATTTTTCATGAAGAAAAGAAAAGTTTAAAATGTTAAACAAAGTGACTCATGGTAGGTTGCGTCAAATTTTTCACAGAAACCCTAGACTCTCCTTGTACACTAAAGAGAATTTATTTAGGGATATGAGGATCATGCATAAAAAATCCTAGAAAAAAAACTTTGAGGAAGACCTGCCACTTCCCATTAGAAAGGGAAAGAGAAGGCAGTTGTTCCTGCTAGAAGAAAGTCTTCTTATCCTGTGCTTGTAGCACCAAAGTGAATTCATCACCCTAGATAATCATTGACATGACACAGAGATCAGTTTGTTAGTCTAGGGAGAGATAGAATCCTTCCTACAAAAAAAAAAAAGAAAGTGTATGACTTCAAGATTTCACTATCCCCTGATCATAGGGTACATTCACCACCTTTGTCACCCTCATCTCTAGAGAGAGTACTTATCACTAGGCCTAATCTAGATAGGCCTCTATCATCCTAGGCATCGAGCTAAAGGTACCTCATCATTTGATGTTTCTAGTAAGGAATCATAGTCTCTTCATCTGACTCCTTATGCTAGACAAACTACTGATGAGTGTCACCTTGGCTTAGGAGCCACCCTTGTGGAAGTCCCTCTGTCCAAGGGGTCACAAAAGGTTAAGAGTCTGAAATAAGACCTATGGATGCAGGTGGTGAGTCTGATATCATTCTTGATAGTAGTGGCACACCATTTCATCTATCAAAATAAGAAATGGAAACCATTCTAAAAGAGGATAAAGAAAAATAAAAAAGAAAAAGAATACAAGAACATTATGATCTAGAGTACGATGATCTATTAGATGATGATTTAAGATTACATATAGCTCATATCTACATGAAGACACTAGATCATCAAAGAAAGAATAGGATGATTCACAAGAAAATCTTATAGTATATCCCACTTAGCAACTGATCCTCCAAATACAAAAGAAGGATGATCAAATTGCTTCAAAAGAAAAGAGAATGGAGAAAATGATTGCTACTATGCAATCACTTCAGAGCATGATCCCCTCCTCTTCGCAGCCTCATCATATTGAACAACCTGAATTAGCACGTCCCATTGATGATTCAAGGTTTGGTTTGGAATCCTCAGTCTCAAGTGCGAGCCCCAACTGCATGAGCAACACACTATTGAGATTCTCCTCAGAAACATCTATAATCTCATCACCTTTTTGTTGAAATGTTTTACAGTTAAAACCTTTGAAAAACTCATAAATAAAGCCTCTAGCTTATAGGAAGAAGACCCTAGGATGACTTTCCTAAAAAGATCACTCTTCTATAGAATAGTTCAAACCTAGGAAACTTCTAGAAAAGAATGCAGGCAATGTCTTTCTAGTGGATAGGGGAAAGGCTCCTATGCAGATATAGTTGAAGCAGCCTTTATCCTTTAGACCACCACAGTAGCAGGTATCATCTTCCCCTAAGAAGATTCCAACTAGCCCTTTTTAAAAAAGAATGAACCAAACATATTCTTTCAAAAAGAGGCAGTGCGAAAGATTTTCAAAAATTTGAAAAAGAAGCCAGATTTCAAACTACCCGACTCAAAAAATCCTGGGGTAGTTGGAAAGTAATGACCCTAACTATTGTTAGTACCACCAGATGTTAGGGCATACTATTTAATATTGCTTCACATTTAAAGACTAGCTTGAGCTACAAGAAGGAGTTGTTGATCATAACAAAGGAAGACCTTGTGGACCATGGATATGGGTTCTTTAAGGTTATTATAAGTGACTCTACTTCTACCAGTACTCCTTCTATAAATGAATGGAATATAGCTCTATCCCGTTCCTCTAAAAGGTATTTGATGAAAAATTTTAAAAATTCCATGCACAATCCGATGAAGACCAAGAGAAATATCATTCAGATAAGTCCGCTAGAGTCTAGAGAGTGAGTTCCACCACTACCTGATTTAGCATCTTCAACTACCCAAAAGATTAAAGAGTGTGGTAAGGGAGGGACATTTGTTGTGTATGATAGAATTTTGTATGATAAAGATGGAAAGGCAAAACCTTATATGCCTTTATCCTCTTGTAGTCATTTTCAAAAGATAAATAAAAAGTTTGCCTCCAAAGGTGTTTCATATAATATATTCTTGCTAATTCTGATGAACATATTATTAAAAATAATAAAAAATAAAGTGATACAAAAGAAGATTCTCATGAGGTGCTTTATGAACCAGGATCAAATATTCATAATCATATGGAAGACCTACAAGGCAATCCTCTTAGCATAAAGATAGAATTATCAAATTTTGATCAATCTCTAAAGAAGGATATTGTTGATGAGGATAAGGTTAGCACAACCCTCAGAGACATTACTGAAGTTAATCTTTATAGTGGAAGAGTTTTACCACCTCTCCTGCATTCTCCTCCTAAAGACAAATGGAAGCAAATTGTGGATTAAAGTTCAAATCTATAACCTTTTTCAAAAAGAAGCAGTAGTCGAGCCAAATGCTCTTAAGGTTGACTACAACATTTTAGCCCATCTCAAGAAACTTCTTGCTAGGCTGAGCATCTATGACACTCTTATTCTTTTGAAAGAAATGAGAGAGTCATTAGTGTAGGCATTACTTGACCTAGAGAAATGCTTGACTCAGCTAGCAGCAACATCCTCAGATGAGGCATGCTACTTCAAGGAGATCCCAAGAGTTACTTTCTCTAATGATGATCTACTTTTGGGGACTACTGATCATAACCATCCCATTTATATTTCTGTTAAAATAGAAAACATCAGGTTGTCAAGAGTTGTGGTAGACCCTAGCACATCAGTTAATATCATGAACTCTAGAACTATGTCATTCATGAAGATAAATATCAGAAGACTCAGTTTAGACAAAATGCTACTTGGAGTTTTAATAAAATTGGGGAGAAAGCTTTAGGTTCAATCACTCTATTGTTGGGAATAAAATGATTGAAAATTAAAGCTAAATTCCATATCATAGACTCAGAAACATCCTTCAATGCCCTCTTAGGTAGACTTTGGATTCATTAGTATAGAATGATTCTGTCTTCACTCAACTAGTGTATTAAATACACTATGGATGGAGTGGAATACATTATAAAAAGTAATATACAATCATTCTTTGTTCATGAAATTGAACTTTATGAAGACAACTTATTACATGCCTAAGAAGCCAAAATATGCTTCTATGGAATTCAGCATTATTGAGGTATCAAATAATGTAACAAATGAGAAAAGAAAAAGAAAGAAAAAGAGAAACAAGAAAAGAAAAAAAACCTCCAATGATGCAGATTGATTTGGAATCCAGCTCTGATGAGGAATCCAATAAAAAAGGTGCCTCGATAATGTTTGAGATTACATTAGAATTAGATAGTGATGAAGATCAAATTAGGGCATTAAATAATGAACCTGGGCTATCCACATTTAAAAAATTAAAGAAATATGTGGACACTTTGACTTTGACACCCCTTGTTCAAAATAAAGTATCTCAATTGGAAGTCAAAGTTGCCCTTTGGGGAAGTTATCAAAATTGTATTCTATACACAGACCTTCAAGCATAAAAGTAGATGTAAAACTTGAATATTGACTATCAAATGAAATAATAGAGCTTGCTTTTTACTAGTACTATAAGTGTGTTAAAAACTCAATGAAACATGGTTTTATTGCAAATACATAGCCTAGAGATACAGCTCAATGCATGGAAAGCTTGTGGAATACTAAACATAAAAATTCAAATTTCAAAGCTAGCATTGGGTTTGGTATCATTGCACCACTAGATGATGTAGAACATTGTTTAATGATAAACAATCATCTTGAATCAGAATAATTATTTAGAATTCCTTATAACTTTTTAGAGGAATTATGCATAGAAATAGCAAATGAATATGATGATTTCTTACTTCAAAATGCTCCTCTTGAGTTTGAAGAGGAAATCAAGTCTACTATTGATGAGTTAAAGAACGTTAACCTAAGAACTGCTAAAGATCTAAAGCTAATTTTTATTAGTATTTTGTTGGGTCCAGAAAATTCTAAAGAGTTAATCACTTTACTCCTTGAATATTATAATTGCTTTGCTTGAAGTTAGGATGAAATTCTAAGTTTATCTATAGATGTTGTCATGCACATATTAGAGATTAACCATGATGTAATTCTAGTAAAACAAGCTCATAGGTGAATGCTCCTAAAGATTGAACAACAAGTAATTGTTGAAGTGAAGAAACTGATTGAAACTAGCTTTGTGCGAGAAGAACAATGTCTTGATTGGCTAGCCAGCATAGTTCTTGTAAAGAAAAAAAAAAGGTCAAATATGCATTTACATTGACTTTAGAGACTTGAATAAGGCTTGCCCCAAAGATGAGTTCATGTTGCCAATACCATAACTTATGGTGGACATAGTCTCTTCGCATGAGATATTTTCATTCATGGATGGATCATCTGGGTATAACTAGATTAAGATGTATCTAGAAGATAAAAATCATACAACATTCAAAACTACTATAAGGATTTTCTATTACACAGTCATATCATTCGATCTCAAAAATGCCAAGGCTACATACTTGAGAGCCCTTACTAGAATATTCAATGACTTGATTCACAATCAAGTCGAGTTCTATATCGATGATCTAGTCATCAAAAGTGAAATAAAAGAATATTATTTAAATGATTTATAGATCATTTTTGAATGATTGCACTGCTATAACCTGAAAATGAACCCATTAAAGTGTGCTTCTGGTGTAACTTTGGGAAAATTCTTAAGGTTCGTAGTGTCGCACCATGTGATAGCCACTATTTTTATACACTGCGGATTTGGATGAATCAATGGGGCTTTATTATCCCAAGTAAATGAAGAAGGAAAACAAAATTCCCTTTACTATCTAAGTCATAGACTCATCCCAGCGAAAATGAATTATCCACCTATTGAGAAGTATTTTTTAGCCTTAGCCTTTACTACTCAGAAACTAAAACATTACATGCTTTCTCATATAGTTAATTTTATCTCAAGAGTGAATCCATTGTAATATCTTATGACCCACTCAATGTTGTATGGATGTCTAGCACGTTGGTCGATGATTCTATTGCAATTTTAGATCACTTAAATTTCTCTTTGTGCTAACTTCTTATTAGCACATCCTATACTTGAGAGTTCCCCTTTAAATGATGATCTTCTGAATGAGCGGATCATGATATTAGAAGGTGAATATAATGCCACTTGGGAGTTATATTTTTATTGTGTAGTATCATCAAAGAAAAATAAAGAATTAAATTCATCTAGCTCATGAAAGGTAGGGATTGGGTTAATTTTTATAACTTTAGATAAAAGAATGATGCAATATTCGTATCATCTGGATGATCTTTGCACAAGTAATGAAGCTGAATATGAGGCTCTTATCATTGGATTAGAGCTAGCAATCCTTATGGATATTAAAAATATAAAGATCTTTGGATATTCTTAACTGAATATAAACCAAGTGAGTGGAATCTATAAGGTTTTTCATCCAAAAATCTTTAGTTATTATCAATACACGATGAAACTACTTGAGAAAAGTTCATATGTAACTCTGTACAGAGTATCTCATAGAGAAAATTCTATAGCATATGTTGTAGCTAAGCTTTCCAAAGAATTTATATGCCTAGAAAAAGAATCTATCTCTATAGAAGTTCAAAATCAACAAGTGTTATCTCCTATAGATTTTGATTACATGAATAAGAAAGTAAAAATGCAAAGGATAGCCACTCTTGCCGAAAGTCAAGTAGAATGTGACTGGAGATAGCCATTCATTGAGTACCTGAGTAACAGGTGGCTTCTTGAAGATAAGTCACTAGTAAATTAAATAAAGAAATGTGCCCTATCTTATGCATTAATTAATGATGTATTATACCATAGGTCATTCGATCAAATGTGGCTACACTATTTAGACAAGCAGAAAGCTCATAAGATTGTGATCGAGGTACACTCAAGATTATGTGGTCCTCACCTATCCAAACCCAAAATGAAATTTAGAATAAAAAGACTTGGATATTATTGGTCCTCACCTATCCAATGCCAGATACATGGCGTAGTCTTACATAATCCTCCTAATGTACTACGCCCAACGATTGCCTATTGGCCCTTGAGAGTTGGGGTACTAACATCATAGGGCCTATTGACTCTCCTACATCAAAAGGGCATCATTTTATATTAGCCACGATAGATTATTTTTCTAAATGGGCTGAAGTGGTACCACTGAAAGAAGTAAAGGCATATCATGTGTTAAAAATTTTTCAGGAAAATATCGTATATCAATTTGGTGTTCCTCACTGAATCATATCCGATAATGGTCCATAATTCAAGTCCACAAAATTAAATCATTTTATGGATAAACACAAAATAGATTGGAGATATTAGACCATCTATTACCCCATGGCAAATGGATTAGCTGAAGCATTCAATAAAACTTTAGTACATATTTGAAAAAAGTACTTGATGAAAAAAAACACCAATGGCATGAAAAATTGGTTGAAGCCTTATAGGCCTACCAGACCACATATAGGACACCAACTCAGTCTACACCCTATGCTTTGATTTATGGAACTGAAGCAGTTCTTCTATTATAAGTGTAATTGTTGTCATTAAGGATAGTAATCAATCATAGTATTACAACTGATCAAAATCATAAAATTCGATTAGAAGAACTTGAAAGCCTTGAAGGAGGATGCTTAAAAGCACAACAAGACCTTGAACTATACCAATCGTGCATGGTTCAAGCACATGATAAGTTGGTCCATCCTAGAACTTTCCAAGTATGAGGTTCTTATCAGTTGATTACTTGTATTGGAAAAAGTTTATGAAAGAGGTTCTTATCAGTTTATGAAAGAGGTTCTCATCATCAAGTAAGAAGGACCATTCATAGTGGAAAAAGTTTATGAAAGAGGTTCTTATCAGTTGATTACTTGTAATGGAGAATGTCCAATGTCGCCAATCAATAGACGTTACCAAATGAAATATTATATATAACTTGTACTCTATTTCAAAAGAATAATGATCAATAAAATTTTTGTGGCTATTGATGGGGTGGCAGCTAGCATTCATTATTGGGAGTGGTTGGATGGTTCAAAAGTCACTCCAAGCCAAAAAGTGGAGTAATAAGAGGGTATGAGAGGTGATTGGAAATTTTAGAGCTTTTGTATTTTCTTTTTTCTATCTTTTCCATGCCCCACGCTTGACTTTTAATTCTTCTTCACATGGATTGAGATCCTAGCTCATGCATGATGAGATTTGATAGGGTTTAATGGGTTTAGTTTGGGTTTGGGTTGATTTGAATCCATCTTGAACCAATTTAACTTAAATGGGTTAGATTGGGTCCAGTGGGTTGGTTTGGCCAGTTTGAGTTTAAATTAGGCTTCGATCATGTTTATTGAGTTATTTAAAGTGATTAAGTTTCATTGATTATGATTAATTTTGATTTATTTTAGGTTTGACCCGAATTGGCCTAATTGGGTCCACTTAGGTTCACTTGGGTCAATAGGCCAAATTGACCAAATTGAACCCAAATGAGGGTTAAATTAAGTTTAATTAAGTTTTTTAAATTGATTTGAAGTGATTAATTTGATTTAATATTAACTTATTTTATTTTAATTTATTTTGATTTTGGCTTGATAGGCACATATAAGTCAAATTGGGTCAATTCGATTTAGGTTGACCAAATTGGCTAAATTAGGTGTAATTAAGAGTTGATTCATGTTCAATAATTAACTTAGAACTGATTGTATGCATTAACTTGGTTTAATTTGGGTTGAGTTGAGTTTTAATTTAAACCCATTTTAAACTGAAATTAGGATTAATGGGTAATTGGGTTCACTTAGGTCAAATGATAAATCTAATCCAAATTAAAGTGTATTTGAGCTTCAATTATGTTTAATTTAAAATGATTTGGAATAATTAATTTTAATTAATTTGAATTTAATTTTGATTTAGACCCATTTTTGGCCCAAATTGAGCTTAATCGGTCAAATTGGGTTCACTTGAGCCAAATGAGCAATTTGGTCAATCCAAATCGAAAAAAAAGATCAAATTATGTTAAAATATGATTTTAAAGTATTTTATAACATTAAATTTAAATTTATTTTAGTTTATTTTGAGTTTAGATTCAATAAGGTCCATTTAGGTTCTTCTAAACTAAGTAACCCGATTAAGTTATTTGAGTCATCATTGAATTTAGATTTTTTTTTAAATTTTGTATAGTAATATATTAAGTTGATAAACTTGAGCATTTAAGATAACTTAAATTGATCAAATTTTGATTAGTTAGACTTTTGACTTGGTAGGGCACACATGGGTCAACTCTAGGTCAAATGACCTAATTGATCACTTTGGACCTCATCTAGATTTATTTTTGGGATCATTTAGATTTATGCATAGATTTTATGCTTTTGGCTTGGCTTTATTTTTTAAAATTTTGATTTCAAATGATTTTCTTCGATTTAGATGATTCTTAACTCAAATGAACTCAAATGGGTTAATCGAGCTAACCATACCCAATTATCTCAATCCGAGTTCAGTTGAATTTGGATTTCAATTCAAATATATTTGATTTATACTTCTATTGAATTTTATTAGATTTGAGTTTTATTTGGGTTTCATCTAATCCAGTTGGGTTAGGTCAGGCCCACTGAACTACCCCAGGTTTTCTTCTTAATGTGTTGGCCTCTTAATTTAGTTTTAATTACATATTTATTATTTTCATTTTTATTTTAGTTTAGGTTGTACACTTAGTTACTGATGATAGTATCCTAAGTACCTAATTAGGAAGTTCTTGATTTAAGGTTAAAAATCCCGATTACTAAGATTAGGGTGATTGTCAACCTCACTTGACATTAACAGAACATTACTGCCTAGATCTAGTCCTAGGTCTAAGAGGAGGGTTGTCTACCTCACTAAAATAGAGGTCAACAGTGGGGTATTCTTTTCATTATAAAACCAACATCCATCAATTTCTTGACTTCTAAAATGGCATCTTGTTCAATGTCTAATCATATATGTCTAGGAGCTTGCTTGACGAGGATAGCATCAAGTTAGATTGCTAGTTTATGAAGTACAACTTCAAGAGCTAATCCAAGCATTTTTTTTCATAACTTTATACAACATAATTCTCAAACTCTGAGAGTAGCCTAACTAAATCATTGATTTCAGATTCATTCAATAAAGAACTGATGTACGTTGGGCATGGGTTGTCTTCAGTGCCTAAGTTGATTTTCTTTAGCTCGTCGATGGTCAACATGATTTCTTCATCCATCTCTAGGGGTGCATCCCTAACTTCAAAATTATCTAGGTCATCTAAAGTTTCTAAATATACCTTCTCATATGAGTTAGTGTTATTAAGAAAGAACCTATCATACTCCAAGTGATTGGTGATGACTAGGTAGCATTCATCATCGTCTACTGGACCCACTATACTTGCACCTAGTCTTGGTCTTGATTGATGGATCTTGCATTTATTATTCCATAAATTTTCAAAACTCCAACCTATGTTTAGATCATGCATATGGAATTAACCTTTCTTTGCAAAATTTAGATAGAAGTCGAATACTAATAGAAAGGCAATTCTATTAATTCTTTAAATAAATTATTCTCAAGCTCTACATCAACTTCTGGACTTGAGAATATTATTCTTGGATAAAATTTCTGAGGCTAGCATTTGTATATAGTTTAGGAGCATCCTTAACTACCAAACACTCAACATTTTGTGGGAAAAGTGGGGTTAAGGCTAAGGTGCTCACATGTTGTCTTACAGTTTCACATAATGGGGATTCAGATACACTTATACTTTTTTAGGCGCCCTGTCCTCATCACTATCTGGCTCAAAAGTCACTTCCAATTGAGTCTTTGGAATGGAGAGGTGGCTGGTGTACTTACTACATAAGGCTCATTCTTTGAACTATATTCTAAGTCTATGTAGATGGTAGGTGCACTCCTCGATGTTGGAACAAATCTACGGGTAGGTGGTAGATTTGGGGGTCTACCTCCTCTAAAACTTCCTTTAAGCTTGCCTCTTCCTCGTTCTAGAGGAGGTCAGGACATTTCCCCCACTTGTTCAAAAGGAGTGATGAATTGCAAGTGGAATGTGACCTCAGGCTCTACTTCCTCCCACAAAGCCTTCTTTTCGCTCTCTTTTCTTTTCCTTTTTTTCTTTCTCTTTCTTTTCTTTTTTCATTTATTTTTTTTCTTTTTCATTTTGATTTGATTCATAATAATAAACACTTTTTTTATTGGGGAGATAGTGGGCTGCATCTTCATAGATCCCAACCATATGTAGTGAGAATGGCTTCAAATCTCCCTTGACGCAGTACTCTCTGCCATCTTTTATGAACTTGATGCACTAATGGAGCAAAGATACCATATTGTTCTCATGAATCCAAGATACCCTAGAAAAGCATTCAAAGATGTATCTGAATCTATTATGTGAAACCTGCCCATAATCTTCTAATCGTCCATCTCAAAAGGTAGTGTGATATAACTTAAAGGCCTCTCGCCTTATTTATTAAATCCTTTTAACATCATCTTTTCAGACTAAAATTTAGATATGTCAATCCTCAAGAAGGAGAGGGTTCTAGACTCATCATATTAACCAATGCACCTAGATCAATAATCACTATGGATAGTCTGAACTTGTCAATGTCCACTATAATGTATAGAGGGCAGTTGTGTTATATCATCCCAAGCAATAGATTTTCATCTAAGAAAGTGACTCATAGGACTTCCTTTGAAAAACATGCCTCTTCTTTAACTGAATCAGTAATAAACAACTAAGCTAAATATAGCAGAGGATTAAGCAGTGCTTTGATTAATGATTTCTTCATTTCTTTAGACAAAATGAGGGCATCATATATGTTGACCTCATTTTTAGAATGAGCTCTCAACCCCGCCATCTTAGACATAGGACTTCTCTTAGACTTTAAGAGTTTCTTAGTCTTAAGACACATCTAGTGATTAGGTGGACACTCTAACCTATCCCTAGAAGACTTAGAAGGGTTAGCCATAGGAATAGGTCATGTCTTAGGGGTATTAGGAAAATCTCCTACCCTTAGCCTAAACCATTCCTCACTTCTCTTCTTTCAAGTCAAACTCTAAATCAATTCTATTTGATTTTCTCCAAACTCAAATAAATTCCATGATTCAATTCCATGATTGAAAGGCATGAGTGAAATCCATGATTGAAACTCATGATCAAAATCCATCAAAAATTCCTAAGTTCAAATTTTCTTAAGTCCCTTTAATTTTCCATTAAAGGACTCAACCAAAATCATGAATCAAATATATTCAAAGGTTTGAGATTTTCTCATGATCCATTTATATTCTCATTTATATTCACATTTGTAAATGAAATATAAATTCAAACCCATCAAATCAAATTCAAAAATTCTAAAATAATTCATGAAAACTTTCTTAAGTCCCTTTAATTTTCCATTAAAGGACTTAGCCAAAATCAACTCTAAACCTTGATCAAATCAACTCAAATCCTTGGGATTTTCTCAAAACTTATTTATATTCTCATTTATATTCACATATATAAATGAAATATAAATATAAATCAATCAAATCAAACCCTCAAATTAAATTCCAAATTTAAAATGCTTGAAATTCCCTTAAATCCCTTAATTTTTCATTAATGGATTTAACCTAAACTTTGATCAAACCTATTCAAACTCATGGGATTTTCTCAAAAAATATTTGTATTCTCATTTATATTCTCATATATAAATGAAAATATAAATATAAATCAATTAAATCCAATCTAAAAATTAAACTTCAAATTAAAAATTCTATTAAATCCTTTAAATTCCCTTTAATGGATTTAACCCAAATCATGATTAAACTCTCTCAAATTCTTGAAATTTTCTCATGATCATTTATATTCTCATTTATATTCATATATATAAATTCAAACAACCAAAACCAACTCCAGAAATTAAATTCAAATCCAATCAAAATCAAATCTAAGCCTTCCAAGCAAAAATCTTGAACTTAGCCAAATCACTTTCAAATCAAGCCAAACCCTTGATTTTCTCTCATGGTTCAATCAATCTTACAATCTTGAGCTCATTTATAAATCCAAACCTCAATCATATAATCAAAACCCAAATCAAAAATCAAACCCAATACCCCTTCATATTCCTCCTTTAAATATGAAATTTTCAAAAGGATCAAAATCCATTTGACTTCAAACTACTTGTAAATGGATTTATATTTCAATCATAAGCCCATATACAAGATCAATCAACTTCAAATCAAGCTTTGACCAAGCCATTTGACCCTCTTAGGCTCACTTGACCCAAAGTGACCTAAAGTACCCTTATGAGCCAACTTTTGATCCTAACCAAATTGGATTGAACCAAACTCATATATCCCTCTCATCATGATCAACAAACATCATGGGATGATCAACCAATCAAATTGGGTCAAACCTAAGGGTTGACCAAGTCAACACTTAACCTAAAATGAAACATTACATAGCCAAATTCCACCATAGGCCAAATTGATTGAAATCATTGATCCAAGTTCACTCATGACCTATGTTTGAACTTGACCAAGCCAACATTTGAGCCTAACCTAGCCCACTTGACCCAAGTTGACCCATTTTTGACTTAAAGGGCCAAAACGTGTCAAAACTTAATCTAAGCCAAATTGATTGAAACCAATGGATCAAGACCATTCCAAATCACTTGTGAAACTTGACCAAAGCCTCAATTGGCTAACTAGACCCAGGACCTTAGACCCAACATGACCTAAAGGGGTCATGTTGAGCCAAAATTGAACCTAACCTAATTTGATTGGAAATAAAGATACAAATCCACTCCATATGACTAACCAAACCTAAACCAACCGTTGACCTAACCCAAATAGGTCAAATGGGTCAAACAGGTCAACTTGACCCATTTGACCTAAATGAGTCATATGAGCCAAAACTAAATCTATACCAAATTGAACCAAACCAAAGGCACCAAAACATTTCAAATGGTCATATGAACTTGACCCAACCATTGGTTTGACCCATTTTGACCTAAATGGGTCAACATTAGACAAACCCTATCAAATGGATTTCAAATCCAATGGAACTTGGCCAAACCTATTTTCTCAACATACCAAACATACCCAAATTGAAAAATAGCAAAATGATTATTTTATCTCTAGGCCATAGAACAAATTTTGGCCTAGCCCATGGGTATTTTGGTAATGCACTCATCACAATCACTTGAGACTTTCCAATTCCTCTTGCACATTTAATCTCCTTTCAATTCCTCTTGCACACTTGATCTAAAAGCTAAGTCAAATTGGACCAAGCTTTCTCTAAAGTTCTAGAGGCAAGGAAGAGCTCAATTCAATCAAAGCTGTAAAGGGATTGAAGAGGAGTTGGTCCACCCATTGATCCACTCAACCCTAAGGCTTAAAACTTTTAACAGGGCTTCGTCTCCACTAGATGAAGCTACCTGATCAATCTCAAGCACCGATGATTACCTCCGGTGAGGTATGTGATTTTTCGACCACTTAGATTAAGAGGTGTTGGTCCTTTATGAAAGGAATTTTCATTGCATGTGAAATCCACTGTTGGATTGGCCGCTCTACTCCTCTAGATAGTGTGGGTTGAGTCTTGAATGATTCTATGCTAGATCGAGCTTGGATCTCCCCTTGGATCATGGATGGTCTTCATTCATCCTCAGTGAAGAACTTGGCTCATCTCAGCCGTCCATCGGGACATTTTAGATGGACGGCTGAGATTATTAGGCACATTTTCTAAATCCCTTGTCTATTTTAAACTACAGGTGTATCCTCAGCCATCTGATCTTTGATCGGATGATTAAGGATATTAGCGCGTGCACCGCCAGCAACCCCCTAGATGTGATGTTTAAGTGGGTGGCTCATGGCGATCGTGTAGGTACGATGATGCGCCATGCGTGTGGCAGTCGATGTGCGAGGATTAGTTAGGGATTTTAATTAATTCCTAATTAATTCAAAAATCTTATAAAAATCATAGCTCTAATAAAAAATAAAAAATAAAATAAAAAATTCTATGGATAGATAATTTCATCTAGAATAATGAAAAAATATTTTCAATGGATTTTGAATTCCCCTTTTCTCTGAATTTAGATTTCTTTGAGAATTTTAATTAGCTAATTATTCTCTAATTAAGTTATCAATAGATCTAAAATTTCTAGGGTTCATTTTAAGGGATGACCTCTGCCTACCCTAATTCTCTTGAGATTTATTGAGGCCTTAATTAGAGAAATTACTATTTCATTTCCTAATTATCTATTTCATGTAATTAAGGATAATTAATGTGTGATTAGTGGATGTACCCTTTGATTAAGTTTGATTAAGGTCAGATCGAGTGAGTATAGGTTTTATGGAATAATTTTGGGGTATTTCCCTTAAGCTATTCCCTAAACCCTTTTTTCTTTCCTTAATCCCCTCTTAATTAAGGGTTAATTCATTAATTATCCCTTTAAACAATTTTCAAAAATTCTAAAAGTTCCAAAACTTAATTAATCTATCTTGGGTAGATACATAGGTGTTTAATGGCCTAAGTCTAATTAAGGAAATTAAAACCCCCTTCATAAGTGTGAAGGGGTGTATTAAAAGTACTTAAGCTAAACCCCTTAGCTTAATTAACTTTTAATTGTTAGCCAAATTGCATTAGGCCTTTTCAATATTAGGTGCATTGCAAATTTAAATATCTTGTGGGTTTTATGTCATCTCATTAGCTGATAATTACTTAGTTAATTTTTTTAAGGTGGTGTAGGTAAGGGTTAATTAAGCTAGTTAATTTACACCTTAACCTAATCAATGCTTAAAAATAGATTTAATTATCTGAAAATTAAACAAAAAAATACAAAACACATGTGGGAATAGGTTAGGAAAAACAAACTCATCTCACCTTTTCAAAACTAAATCAAACTTTAAACTAAACAAAAATCATTTTGAAATTCACTTTGATTTATTCTAAATTTTCATATTCTTTGAGAATGTCATTAGGATTTAACTAAAGTGAGTTTTTTTACATTCTTTCATTTCTTTAGATCTTTCCCAACATGTTAAATTGTATGACATATGATTCATGCATTTATAAGTTCATGTTTCAAATTTTAAAATGAAAATTATTTACTTTATGTCAAATGTGCATGTGTTGGCTAAAGTAAAATATGAGTGGCTCTTATCACTACTAAATCCAAAATATTTTCAAAACTTATAAATGAAACATCAAATCTGAAAGTTTGTTATTCATATCTTAATTATTAGCTTGCATGTGATGGATTATAAAGTTATGTTTAGTGTAGCCATTTTTTCTTTCTTATGTTAGCATAGTTTTGAATAGGAGTTTGTAAGATGTTGGGTTCATTTGAAAAGATCCCAACACTTACTTAATTCCAAACTCTATTCATCCCTATTCCATCATCTAAGAAAGATTGCTTATGCTTGCATGAATAAAATGCATAAACAAAAACAAAACTATTAAACAACTTTTGCATATTCCTTCTCCATTTCAACTCTTTTATATGCATGTTAGTACTTAAGGAAAGTTGTATATTAGTCTGGACAATCCCGAGGTTGTGAGGCTTTAAGTAACACTAAGTAGGTCTTGTACCTTACACCTCTAGTTAACAATGGCGTTATACTCACTTATGTCTTTCTTACTTTCATGCATGTATGTGAAATTTTGGATAAGGAAAATCTTTTCTACTTAAGAAAAATCATGCATATTCAACTTCTAAATTTTCATAAATGGATTACTTAACATGCATCATAAAGTGTATTAACTACTTTCATTTGCATGTATAGATATACTTAGGGTCCATCCATATGCATGTTATATACGTTAGGAAAGAAATGAAGTAATGTGTGTTATGTGAATTTTGATTCATTTTATTTAATGTTAAAATGCCTTTCATTTTGAATAGGTTTATTTAGAGTTTATCTAAACTTAGGATTGATTAAAAGCTGTAATCAAAACATTTATCTAAATAAAATTAGAATGTGAACTTACCATAGAAATTACTTAAGGTTTAGGGAAGGAAAGAGAAGTTCTCTTCTCTTTCCCTCTCTTCATAACTTAGTAATTAATTATAAGTTTCACTTAAACTAAATTAAAACATGAAATAAAAATAACCCAAAACACTTAAACAACATAAATGAAACCCTCCTTTAATTTGAACATATCTTTCACACTTAGAAAACTTGAACCTACACTCCTAAGCTAAGCATACCACACAAACCTTCAAAGCACACATATTAGCCTAAGTCACCACTTCTAGCTTTAGGTTAGGTCAGTGCATGGTTTGATGTTATGTTTTATTTTGTGATGATTGTTTTAGACTAGATGTTAGGGTGTATGCTCATAGAATGAATGGTAGGACGTGTTTAGTCTAACTATTATTTTCTGCATGGGATTATGCTTAAGAGGCATAAATAAAAATATAAATGCTTCTTGCATGTAGGTACTTATACCCCTTTGCATAATCCATAGGCCAGGTGGACTTAGTCACCCATGTGTGGGGTGATAAGTCCAATATACATTCTTGGGATTTGTGTGGTGTGATTTGACTAACCTTTATTTTGTAGGTGTTAGTTTGATTTATACTTTCCATTTTCATGTAAAAATTTGTATATCTAGGATTTTAGAATGATTTTGTTATGGGGATTAGGATGAACATTGGTCATAAGATCCTATCTTATGCACCATGTGAAGCCTTGGAGCATCTACCATCCAACCATCCAAAGGAAGATCCAAAGAAGAAAAGAAAAGAAAGAAAGAAGAAAGAAAGAAGAATAAAGCTTGAAGACCCCCATAGCAATGAATTCCTTTGCTTAAATTGTAAGTTAATTCATTTATAATCTAGGTTGTATAAGGGTAGAGCTCAGCTACCCACATTTGATATTTTTGGGTTTGTGCAGTGGTGCCCAACCAAAAATGGCCATTTATTCTTTTAGTTATTAGCTTTATAAATTGTTTGATGATTTGTTTAGCTTTTGCATTAAGTGGCATGCTTTTCCTAGTTTCTTTCTTGCTTTATGTTTGGCTTGGATGTGGATTAGGCTCTTTAGGAAAAAATAAATCTTTTATCCAACTTAACAATTCAAACTAAAATTAAGCAACTCATAACCTCTCCTAAAGCTTAGATTAAAATCAAGAAAAAAGAATTAGCAACCCATAAGTCAAAATGCATCTTATTTCACTCTTGATTGGAGGGCTTTCACTAAGTCAAAATGATTATCCAAAAAATTTTAAAAAAATAAAATTTGAAATTGCATTAAATTTAGGTCATTTGAAGCATGTCCCTTTACATGATTTAGTATCCTTAGGGAGTGAGTTTAAGGACTTAGTCCCTTTCTAAATAAAAATAGCCTAGCTATCTTGCATAAGCAAAAAGACTTGCCTACATGTATTTAAAATCGTTGGAGGAGTTAGTTGGCGGCCACCCCCAGGTGGTTGTAAGTCCAAGTTGTCGGGTGGTTTGTCCTCTCTTGTGGAGGCAAACTAATTGCCCATTTTTTGCTTAGATTTGGGTTGTGCTTCCAGCCCTCACTGAAGCTCCCTAGAGTTAGGTTCTGAGGTTGCTTTTCCCTTGCGGGCCATAAGCATAATTCCTCACCTCTTAGGCATTTTCTTAATCTTGTGTTAAGGTATCTTAAGTCCTAAAATTCTAATAAAAATATAACTCAAATAAATTAAATCAATTTCCAAAATATAAAGCCCAATTTTAGGATATTCTGAGTTGCTCGCTAGGTTTCCTAGCATCGTGAGATCTCTTACTTATTTCCCATTTTGGCTTTGATAATAACTCCCTCTTTTGATCAATCTCATTTGATCTTCAAATACAAACCAATAGATTGATAGTCTTTCCCTATTGAAATCTTCAGAGATAACGATCATTTACCTTAATCGAGAGTTTTCCTAAGGGATCCTGTCCTTTAGGATATAATTAGCTATGGGGGCTTGCCCCTATAGGAAGCTTAACGAACCTATATTAAAATAAACCATGTTTTACTTTTCCATGTGAAGTAGGGGAAGAATCTCTGGTACATATGTAGACTCATCATCCTTAGGAGTCCTTATTGAGGTGATTGGTTCAATTAAAGGGTAGTGACTTCTGTCTTTCGAGATAGTACATTATACCTTGATGACGTATCCAATCACCTAAATAAGTACATCTGCAGATCTGCGTGGTGTCTTACCAAGTTGAATTTCCACCTATATAATTTTTCCTCTCCTTTCACCACAGATTTGAAGGCGACTCTATATGTGTGTGGGAATTTTTCTCCATAGATTTTTTTGGCAACTCCGTTGGGGATCGTTCCTCCCTCCATCTTCGGTAAATGATCATTATCTTTGAATATCAATAGTGGGTTTGTTCATTGGTATGAATCCAAGACTATCCTTCATTCCGTTGGCACTTATCTCATTTCATTCTTGAGTTAAGTTAGACAACATCTTTAGATTTTAGGACCGCATTCCATGTTGGTCTTAAAACCCCCGTTGGTTTCCTCCAATGGGTAAAATGAAAAGATCTTAAAAAAAACATCTCTAAAAGACTTCTTCCTTATCATTTTCATGATAAGGAAAGGTTCATCTTAAATTTAATTAATCTTCCATAAAGAACTTTACTTTTTCAAAAAGCACCTTTTTCAAAAATGCACTTAATAAAATATTTTCCACAATTTTTCACCCTCATTTAACAATTCATATAATTGTTACATGTAGGGATTTTGAAAAAAAATAAAACTAATAACATTTTCCAAAAGCATAAATAAACATCTTCTTTCAATTCACTTTGATGAAGATTTCATTTTCAAGACAAAATGAACAATCATGTTTTCCAAAAATCACAATCATAATTATAAAACCTTTTTCAAAAAGCACATATGGATTTTTCTATTTCAATATATTCACACTTATTGAATGGAAAGTTCATTTGTAAATAGAATTAAAATTTTCAAAAAGGACATGTGAACATCTTCATTTAATACACTTAGTTTTATTAAATGAAGATTTCATTCTTAACTAAAAATAAAATATCATTTTGGAATTCCACTCTTTCAAAAAAGCAACAATCACACACAAAATAAAAATATCATATTTCAAAAATAAAATGGATCTCCATTCTACATCCTTAAATTTGTTGAATAGAGGTCCTCTTTTCAAAACATCAAAATCAACAATCGTATTTCAAAATATTTCAAAACACATTTGGAATTTCATTTACATAATCAAATTTTCTAAGTGAAGTTTCCAAATCCAAAATCAAAATCAATAATCAAATTTCAAAATTTTCAAAACATACACTTGGAATTTTATTTAACATACCTAAATTTGTTAAGTAGAGTAGTTTCCAAATTTAAAATCAAAACTGCAAAAAATTTTAAACACATTTGGACCTTCATTTAACATACCCAAATTTGTTAAGTAAAGTCTCCAAATTTAAAATCCAACAAATTTTTCAAAAAAAAAAAACACACATTTGGAACCTCAGTTAATATACCCAAATTTGTTAAGTAAAGTTTCCAAATCCAAACTTCAAAAATTTTCAAACACACATTTGGAATTTCATTTAGCATAATCAAATTTGCTAAGTGAAGTTTCCAAATCCAAAATCAAAATCAACAATCACATTTGGAACTTCACCTAACATACCTAAATTTGTTAAGTGAACTCTCTAAATCCAAATATTTTAAAATTTTTAAACAATATTTGGAACTTCATTTAACATACTCAAATTTGTTAAGTAAAGTTTTTAAATCCTAAAATTTAAAATATTTCAAAACATATTTTGGAACTTCACCTAGCATACTCAAATTTGTTAAGTAAAGTTTCCAAACTCAAAACAAAAATTTCTCACACACCTTTGGAACTTCTTCCCTTAGCATACCAAATTTGCAAAGGAGAAGTTTCCATTTTTCAAAAATCAAAAATGAAATCAAAATTTTAAACACACCATTTAGAATTTCGTTTAGCATACTCAAATTTGCTAAGTGAAATTTCCATTTCATAAGATCAAGTGGGATTTCATCTTTAGCATACCAAATTTGCTAAAGTTGAATCTCCACTTTCAGTCATTTCAAAAAAAAAATGAAGCATCGTAGGATCCCCTTAGAATACTAAATTTGCTAAAGGATCCTTCCCTTTTCAAAATTAAAATTTTTCAAACAAATTGAACACTTAGGATTTTCTTGGCATACCTAACTTTGCTAAGAATCCTATTTTTTAAATTTAAACAAAATACACTTGGTTCTTCACTTAGCATACCTAAATTTGTTAAGTAAGAATTCCAAAATTTTCTAGAAAATCAAAACAAAATAAAATACACAAAAAGAAATAATCACTTTTACTTTACTTAGCATACCTAAGTTTGCTAAATAATAATTCCAAAATAATCAAACAAAATAAAATGATTTGACCCTTACTTTAACATACCCAAATTTGTTAAAGGAAAGGATCCTCCAAATCAAAAATTCAAAATCAAAACACAATGAACCTATGGAAGCATCTTATCAAAATTTTGAATCCATATTTCAACATACTTAAATTTGTTGAAGTTTGGATTCATATTCAGATTCCTCTTTCAATCAATCTTTCCAAATTCATTTGAACCCCACTTAACACTTCCAAGTTGTTGGATGTGGGTTCAAATTTTCAAAATTCAAAATTCAAAATCTATGGAGATAGAAAATTGATACAAGTTCATTTCTCATTGTAGATTCTTTTCAGTCAGTATAGTTTCAGTTTCAATTTTTTTCAGTCAGTACAATGGAAGGCCCTTAGAAATTCATCTTTACTTTCTCTCATGGCATGGATCTAGCCTTGGATCAAGCTAACTTCCCTCATTTGGTTCACACCCATCTTATCCATTTTATACATGGATTTGAGGGGGCCAAGATCACTTGTGAGGGCATTCCCCTAATAATAGTCAGTAGAAAGAAGGTGGTCAGGCAGAAGCCATTCATCAGGGTAGACTTACCCTCTGATTCAGATATCTCTTCACTGAAGAGGAAAGAAATGGTAGTACCACAGACTTCAGTAGTTTCAATGGCAGTTTGTCCCTGAGTTGCACATGTTGCCCCGGTGCATGCTAGCACCCTACCATTTGTACCCTCCAAGGGTAAGGTTCCCCTAGTTTCAGGGCTTTCCTCCTCTACATTTGAGTACGGGTCTAGCTCACACCTCTCATCCTACTCGTACCCAGTGTAGGAACAAGAACCATATGGTCAAACAGCTCCATACTTGGATATCCAGAGAGCTTGAGGAAGCAGCTAGGTCAGCCATAGATGAGTCTCCCATGGTCACATCACCACTGGTTACAAAAAACTAGTTTCATTCTCTCTCAGGATTAGATAGAGAGGATGTCAGGAGGATTCATTCATCGCCTCCTCTAGTGGTGCATCTACGATGGTTTCTAGTAGGAGGTTATGCTAGCCTTTCTGTTACGCCGTGGGTAGAACATATGGATCGAGTTAGATACTCGATCCGATTTATAATATGTTATCCCCACAGTGTGGGGAGGAAAATTCATCAAGAGAGGGCCCGTGAGGCCATACATCATACATTACCAGCAGAGAGCGATGGAGGTTCAGCTATCAGTTAGCTGCTTCTGCTTTGGTTGACTTTCCAACTTGGCACGTTACTCGTGGCAACCATACTGATAGTATTCACCTCATGGGGAATAGCCATCATAGGAGGGCAGCTCCTGTACATAGAGAGTTAGTGGTGTCTCCACCCCACCACTCTACCCCACATCCACCATCACTAGTGCAAGTTTCAACATCACCCATTCCATCCAAGGCCATGAAGGCTGCATCCAGGGGAAAATGTACCTCATTGGTGATTTGGCTATGGCCAAGGGATCCTACTCCTCCTACACCACCCATTATGGTAGGGTCGAGCTATCTTGCTCAACCTTCTACCCCAGTGGTGGTGCAGAAGGAGTGGCAACCCCGGAGCATCGTGGTCATTCCTTCACCAACTCCACCCATTCAAGAATGCAAAGATGGTGACGACTATCATGGATATTCAAGATGACAGTTCAATGGTAGTAGTGGTAGAGGATCATCCCAGGATTGTTACCCCTATTACAGCCAGTATCAGTTACGATTATCATTCTTCTAGTGAGTACATTCAGCACAGGATTGACTCCCCAGCTATAGGTGAGGTCTGGTGCCTTTCAGTGCATGATAGTGATCACACCAGTCAGCCTAAGCTATTTGTACCTATTGAGTTATATCGATCCTTAAATGACATAGTTGCACACTATTTTATGAAGAAAAAGGAGATCTTAGGGTACGCATGGTCTGATAAAGAAAGAGTCAGCTTCGATCCCAGCTGGCGTATGCATGGTCAATGCTAGAGGTTCTCTACTTAGGGAGCAGTAGGCCATAGAAGGAGATGAGGTTGATCAAGGAGACACCGCAGAATCAGCCCATCACCTTTGACTTCAGTTCAGGAAAAAATACAAACAGATTGATAGGATGGCACAGCAGTTGTAGGACTTATTGGCAGCAGTGGCAGTACTTCAGAAGCATGCCCCTCCAGTTCATCCTAGCACAGTCGATGCCAGTCAGCCTAAAATAGTACATGTCTTAGATCCACTTAAGACTCTACCTCCCGTTGAGCAAGGTAGCACTAGTCTATATATGAAGGTAGTGGAAAGTACCTTCATACATGAAAAAGATCTGAAATCCATAGTTAAGCAGTGGGTGAAGGAAGCCTTGGCTCAAGCCTGGGGAGGATCATCGGTTCCAAAGGGTAGACCCTACCCAGAGGAATTCGATGCTATCTAGTATCCCAAGGGTTTTGCGCATCCTTCCCTTAAGAGCTTCGATGGAAATAGGAATTTGAGGCAGCATATAACTCAGTTCAGGGCCAGTTATTACAACGTAGGTGGTAGGGACGTTTTACTCTTTAGATTCTTTGTCTGTAGCCTAGCGGGTATCACTTTTGATTAGAATGTTGAACTATCCAATGGTTCAATTAAGACATTTGCTGAGTTAGAGCAACTTCTCATCAAGATATTTGCTGGAGCTCAGCAAAAGGTTACTGTAGGTGATCTCATTGTAGCCCAATAGCACTCCGGTGAGTCACTTGTTGATTATATTCTCCGATGGCACAACTTGAGTATGAAGTGTGAACCATAGCTGTCTGAACAGCATACCATTGAGATTTTTTTGAAGAATATCCATCGCCCGATCGCCTTCATGCTTAGGGTTTCACCATAAAGACATTTGAGAAGCTAATCAACAAGGCAGCTAGTCTATAAGGAGAGGCCAAATAGTTGCCTTTTTGAGATCAGTTGGCAGAAATCCCAAAAGGTCTATGAGAAGAAACCTAGAGCGTGCGTTGTGATAAGGGAAGCGACTAGAGATTAGTCTAGAGACCATGACCTTAGCACCACCTCCTTTGCCACCACCAGGTAGCCATCGCGGCCTCCACCTCGACCTCCACGCCTACACGCTCAACCATACCACCACCAGCAATGGAATGCATACCCATCACCAAGTAGCTATGGTTCACTTACTCTATTAAATAAGTTAAACAAACCTTATTCTCTTAAGAGGGAGGTAATTAGGAAAATATTTAAGAATCCCTTAAAGAAACTTAATTTTTAGCTACCCAAGCCTAGGAGACCGGAGGAAGTAGGCAAAAGTCATGATCCAAATATTTTCCCTTACCACCGTATGCTTGGCCACATTTTGGAAGATTGTTTTACATTCAAGGATTAGCTTGAACACAGTTTCAAGACCGGTGGTGTCATTATCCCAAAGGAATACCTTTTGGAACAACCTTTCAGTTCCATTAGGATAATCCTTGGGGATATAAGTGATCTTTCCAAAACCAAAGAAGGTTGGGACATCTCTTTATCTAAAACCTCTAAGAAAATAATTCAGAAGATCAAAAAGCTTTTCTTGCAGGTGCTTGAGTTAGCTCAAACCTCCAACATCAAGGAAGGTTTGCAAGTTGCCAGTGCCAACTCTAGGAAAGTGGGATCTCAGTAACAACAGTAGCAGCATGTGTAAACTCGGGATAGCCCCTTAGCACAGACACCGACCATGTCCAAACTCCAGCCTTCAGTTGCAGCTTCCACATGAGTGACTTCTACCATTTCAGCTAGTTCATCTATTTCTTCTACTAGTATAACTCTTGAATCAGCGGATAAGGGCATCAAATCCCTTACTCCACTCACTTTACTTGACTTCTACTTCGTACCACCAAATACTTCCAATAAATTGAAGAATAAAGCTAATTTGAATTACATCAGTGTCTCTTCTGATGAGTTATCTTCCTCTATTCCTAACGATAACTCTTCAAGTCTAATTAACTTTAATAATTGTGATCTTCCTCTTTCTGATTTAGAGTTGGACTTTCTAACTCTGAATATTATGGGTTCACCTCTTGAGATAGACTTGGAATCATCCGATTCTAAGAGTCCCATAGGAGAAGCTGTAGGTGAGCAAGTGTAAGTAGAACTTACCTTGCCTCCAGATTGCAGTTAACCTCCAGGTGGCAAGGTTCTACCTCCTAGGGCAGCACCTCTAGATAGAGGGAAACAAGTCATTGGTACTGAAGACCAAGAAGCCCTTTCACAAGATGCTCCACCCTTGGATATGCTTGTGGATGGCCAGCCGAAGGTGGACTATAATGTCCTTTCTTATCTAAGAAAGTTACCATCTAAGCTAAGCATATATGATGCCCTTGTCTAATCCAAAGAGATGAGGGAATCACTAATCAAGGCACTCCTTGATCCTGAAATATGCCTAACTCAGCTGACCACTATAAGTGAGGAAGCCCATTATGCAAAAGAAGCCCAAGGGATCACCTTGATAGATGAAGACCTTCTACTAGGGGACTTGGAGCACAACTGTCCTATGTACATCACAGTCAACATGGACAGGTTTAGACTCGTTGGGGTTCTCATAGATTCAGGTGCATTGGTGAACATTATGAGTCTAAATACCCTTGCCTATTTGAAGATCAACATCTCTACACTCTGAGGAGATAGGATGATTTTGAGAGGATTCACTGATTAAGGCTAATGGGCTTTAGGTTCCATAGTGTTACCGTTGGAGATCGGTGACTAGAAGATTGAAGCCAAGTTCTACATCATTAATTTGAATACTTCATTCACTTCTTTGCTTGGTAGGCCTTGGATACATCAGAACAAGATCATTCCATCCTCCCTTCATCAGTGCATCAAGTTCAAAAAAGGTGGAATTGAGTACCGTGTCAACGGGGACGAAGAGCCATTCTCAGTTAAAGAAATTGAGATTTATAAGAATACCACCTATTATCTTCCTCAAAACACCCTTTCTCGTGAACTTGGACAAAATGCAAATGCAAATGTAAAAATAAAAGAAAATGAAATAAACAAAAAGTTAAAAGAAAAAGGAATGCCCAAGTGAGCAAGAAAGAGGAATTGAAGAAGAAGTGGATCCACATATCACATTCCACTGACAGTTCATTCCATCATATAGACATGTGGGTAGGATGGCTCAACCTCCAATAGGTAGAGGTAGAGGCAGAAATAGAGGCAATTTTAGAGGTGGAATACCCCCTTAGTTGGACTTCAGCCAATAGAGGTTGTGTTCCAATTCATAGGAGTAACCCTACTATTCATATAGACTTGGAATCCAGCTCGTAGGATGAGTCTAATGTGATTAGTATACCTATCAACCCCTCTCAATAGGTTCCATTGGAGGTGACTTTTGATCCAGCCAGAGACAAAGACCAGGCCTCCAAGCATAGTAAAGTATTCAAATTTAGTTTATGTGAAACTATTAGTCGGTAGTTGAGAACCTTAGCTCTTACCTCACTTACATCTCAGAAAGTTGAAGGTTTAGTAGTTAAGGAAGTCCCTAAGTCTTCCAATGACATGAAACAGAAAAAGTTCTTTTTGGGTTCATCATCCTCAACTCCAGAGCTGGATGTAGGACTTGAGGAAGATACTTTTAAAGAATTAATGGAATTATATTTTGACTTTTATTCACTTTGTGTTCAAAATCTTATACAAAAAGGTTTAGCTCCTTACACTTAGTCCAAGCACAGGTCAAAATACTTCAAAATATTATTGAATAATACAGGCAAGGAAGCATAATCAAGAGCAAGACTAGGATTCACCACAGTGGATCTAGTCGATGATGAAGATTATTGCCTAGTTGTTACCAACCATTCAAAATTAGATATGTTCTTCTCACACTTCCTGAACTCTTATGAGAATGTGTGTTTAGAAACTTCAGATGATCTAGATGATCTCCAAGTCAAAGAGGCACCACTAGAATTTGAAGAGAATATTCATTCAACAATAGGTAAGCTAAAAAAATCAACCTTAGGATAGAAGAAAATCCTCTTCTGACATACATCAATTTATTACTAAATGAAGAAGAAACCAATGACTTAGTTAGGCTATTTACTGAGTTTAAAGACTGCTTCGCATGGAGTTATGAAGAAATGCTCAAATTATCTCCTGATGTTGCAGTCCACAAGCTAGCAATAGATCCTAACGTCACCCCTATTAAGCAAGCTCCTAGATGCATGTGATTAGAAATTGAACAATAGGTCATTTTCGAAGTCAAGAAACTGATTGATGCTGGTTTCATCAGGGAAGAAAAATATCCTACCTGGTTAGATAGTGTCATCCTAGTTAAGAAGAAGAATGGCCAAATTCGCATATGCATCAATTTTAGGGACTTTACACAAGACCTTTCCTAAGGATGAGTTTCCTCTTTCATGGATGAATCATCTGGCTATAACCAAATCAAGATGTATCCTAAAGATGAAAGTAACACTACTTTCTAAAACCCGATCAGAATCTTTTGTTATAGGGTCATGCCTTTCGACCTTAAAAATGCTGGTGCTACATACCAATGGGCCATGACTTAGATCTTCAATGAACTCATCCATCATCAGGTTGAGTGTTATATTGATGATCTAGTAGTCAAAAGTCTAGAAAAGGAAGACCACCTCTTTGACTTGAGAGTAGTTTTCGAATGGTTAAGATAATATAACCTCAAGATGAATCCCCTTAAGTGTGCATTCGGAGTAGCTTCAAGGAAATTCTTCGATTTATTGTTCGACACTGGGGAAAAGAAATAGATCTTGAAAAGATTAAAGCTATCTTAGAAATGCCACCTTCTAAGAGTTTAACTTAACTCAGATCCTTTCAAGGATGGTTGAAGTATCTAAGACACTTTATCTCAAACTTATCAGGGATATGAAAACCATTCTCATCACTTGTCAAAAAGGATGCCAATTTTAAGTGGGATGACAAGTGTCAACATGCATTCGAAGACATCAAAGAATACTTGGTGAAGCCACAAGTTCTCACAACCCCCATCCCGGGCAGGCCATTGATCCTTTACACTGCTCCATTGGGCGACTCTCTCGGTGCTCTGTTGGCCCATGCCAATGATGAGGGGAAGTAAAGTGCTCTCCACTACCTAAGCCATCGTCTGACCTCTGCTGAAGCAAACTATCAACTTATTGAGAAACATTACCTAACTTTGATCTTTGCATCTCAGAAGCTACGACACTACATGCTTTCTCATATGGTGAACTTGATCTCTCAAACCAATCCACTACAGTACCTCATGACATCGCCAACGCTTTTCGATGTTTAGCTCATTGGTCCATGATACTCTCATAATTTGATATCATATTTCTACCCCTCTGTGTGGTGAAAGGACAGACACTAGCAGATTTCTTAGCAGCACACCCACTTCCTGTTGATTCTCCACTTAGTGACGATCTCCCTGATGAACAAATCATGAACTTAGGGGAGGCTGGCAACCACTGATGGGGATGTATTTTGATGGTGTTGCTTCTTTTCTTAAAGGTGAAGTACAATGATCTATTATCCTAGAAAAGGCAGGGGTTGGAATAGTTCTTCTAACTCCAAACCACAATGTGATGAGATTCTCATACTATCTTTCCAACCCTTACACCAATAATGAAGCCGAGTATGAGGCTTTGATTGCTCGTTTGGAGTTAGCCATCACTATCACTGTCAAGAGCATTAACATCTTTAGAGATTCTATGTTGGTCATCAACCAGATTGATGGGTCTTACCAAGTTCTCAAACCCAAGCTTCGTCATTATTATGAGTATACCATGAAGCTGTTGGCCTAGATTCCTGAAGTCACCATCTACAAGGTTCCCCAAGCAGAGAACGTAGTAGCAAATGCCTTGGTAAAACTTGCCAAAGAGTTGGCATGTCCGGAAGATGAGTCCATTTCTATAAGGATCCAAAATAGACAAGTATTATCCCTTATTGGTTCGGAACTCATCGAGAGACTTTCGCTTGAAAGGGAGGTTGTCATTGCCAAAATGGATAAGGAGTTGGATTGGAGGCAACCATTCATAGATTACATGAACACCAGTAAACTACCTCAAGAGAAATCGCAAGCCCATCAGGTGAAATAGAGAGCTCTCTCCTATGCTCTTATTGATGGCACCCTGTACAGATAATCCTTTGACCAAATATGGTTACATTGTTTAGATAAACATGAAGCCCATGGCATTATAATCGAGGTACACTCAGGTCTTTATGAAGCGCATCAGTCCGGTCTGAAGATGAAGATGAAGATCAAAAGACTTGGATACTATCAGCCTTCTATGATCATAGATTGCATTGACGTAGCTAGGATATGCCATCAGTGTTAGGTGCATGGTGTGGTCCTCCACCAACCACCCAACATTCTACACCCTACTTTAGCTTCATGGCCATTTGAGTGTTGGGAAACTGACATTGTAGGTTCGATCGATCCTTCTTCTTCTAAGGAGCATCGATTCATCTTAACTGCTACCGACTACTTTTCCAAGTAGGCGGAAATTATCCAACTCAGAGAGCTTTCAACTCACCATGTGCTTCAGTTTTCAGGAACCATATTGTATATAGGTTTGAGGTGCCTCGACAAATTATATTTAATAATGGTACTGCATTCAAAAGCATAAAGTTCAATAATTTTTCTAAAAGACACAGTATATATTAGAAATACTCTACCACCTACTACCCCAGAGCTAATGGTTTAGCAAAAGCATTCAATAAAACTTTCATCCAGATACTGAAGAAGACTCTTGATGATAATAAATGATAGTGGAACGAGTAGTTGGTTGAAGCCTTGTGGGCCTACCGTACCACATACCAACTCCAACTCCCACCCATTTTCCTTAGTGTATGGGTCAAGCCATTCTTCCTTTAGAAGTTCAACTCCTCATCACTAAGGATAGCAAACAAGATCACTATAGAGCAAAAGTTATGGTTAGAAGAGCTGGTTTGGAGAAAGTCCTACGGTGTGCCAAAACCTCGAGTTGTACAAGGCCAAAATGATTCAAGCTCACAACAAGCTGGTCCACCCTAGGTCTTTCGAGTAGGAGAACTTGTGTTAGTCCTAAGGAGACCAATTGTTGCCCATCGAAAGATGGGAGGCAAGTTTGAACCCACTTGGGAAGGCCCTATGTCATAGAGAAGGCCTACCAAAGAGGATCTTATCAGCTTATTGATTGTAAAAGGGAACACCCGATGCTTCCAATTAATGGACTCTATCTAAATAAATAGTACCCATGAAATAAAACTTATTTGAAAACAATTCATTAATAAAAAAGTATAAAAATTAGATTCCATTCATCAAATCTTCTCTTCTTTCAAAGTGTTGTTTGCTTGTCTTGCGAATCCACCGTGACATGTTTAGGGTAGGTGTAAGAGTCCCCAGTGGCATCCTATCCCTCTTCCACAACACAAACACAATCTCCTGATGCTTTTAGAATAGGTATAAGAGAACCCGAGAGGCATCCTATTTTGATTAGCATAACTAAGTTAGGTGTAAGAAAACCCAAGCATCGTCCTTTCTTAGTAGGAATCTTTATTGCCATCTGTGGCATCATTTCAAGTTCCCCAACATATTTTAAGGTAGGTGTAAGAGTCCCCCAATGGAATCCTATTCCTTTTAACACATGCACAACCACAAACATAAATCTTTGTCTCAAACTATTTTGATGTGAGAGCAAGCCCCCTGTGGCACTCACTCATTAGCTGCTCTAGATTGGGTCTACATGCTACCTCGCTAGTATGTCACCCTAGTGGTCACTTATTTGGAAGATGTGAGTCCCCGTGCTTTCTTCCTAACTTAATCATTGCAAACCAAAGAGCACCTTGTTAGTATGGTATGCTTCACTACCCAGTCAGTAAGCTACCTCATGTTAACTTAGTTTAAGAATATGTGAGTCCTTGTGCTTTCTTCTTGAACTAGCCATCATGCTCTAACTAGGTCAAGTATATTTAAGATTTAGGATAGGTCCCCCAGAGGCTCCTTTCCTCTTGACTACTTTTGAGTTGATATAAGTCCCAATGGCATTCACTTAGTAATCCCCCTAGGTCACATAGCACCTGTCGAGCCAAAGATAGACTATCCCAAATGTTCGCTATAGAGGATGTGAGTCCCAGCTTTCTTCCTAGTTGATTATTAAAACATGGGCACCTTAGGTTGGTTGATGTTCGCTATGCTGATAGCGACTCACCCGATGGTTACACCACTCTTAGCAAATATGAGTCTCCGTGCTTTCTCCTTAAGTTGCACACTGAATACCTATTGAATTTATGACTAGCCATGTCATTTTCTCCGAGTTGTTGGATTAATCCCTACCAACCCTATCCCCTATGGGCACTATATTTGGATCAAGTCCTTTGTGACCCCATTTAGACACTACTCGGGTTACTTTTGGATTGGACAGTTCCCCTTTCCTAGTAACCCCTTGGAAAAATTTGTTCAGCGGATGAGTAAATTCTCCCTTGGTTCAGTAAATCTGAGATAGGTCTAGGCTAATATAAGCTCCTTCTTAGTTTGATTCTTCATAAACTAATAGATTCCATGATAAACCAAACTTAAATAAACAAACAAAAATTAATTTGCTTATGGATTAGGAATTCAAGACCCCAAGGGGCCCCTTTTTCTAAGCAGGCATCCTATCTTTAGGACAGTGTCGGCAGAACTCCCTATAGGAATTCCCTGACTACCTGAGTTGAGATAAATTCCTGGGTTGGTACTCACTCCGTAGTGGCCTTTAGGTCAGGTTCAATCTATTTTTCCACAAACAAGTTACCCCGGCAGTCATTCTTCTTTGGATGATATAAGATTATGATGCATTCTTTCTAGCATGATTATCACAATCCGACGGGCAGTCCTAGGCCGGGTTCAATTCATTTCCCAAAGCAACCGATCACCTATGAAGAGTTTTCCTTTGGATGGATAATTCTCCTATTAATTGATCATTGCAAACTGAAAGGAACTCCTTTGGTCAGATAGTTCTCCCATCGATCGGGAAGCTACTCCCTTTGGTTCAGTAAATCTGAGATAGGTATAGGCATCTATAAGCTCCTTCTCAGTTTGATCCATCTCAAATCGATGGAATCCACTAACAAATTAAAAATAAAATTAATCTTTGAATATCTTTGAGTTGATTTAAGTTCCCTAGTGGCATTCAATCAATAGTCAGCCCTAGGTCGGGTGTGATTTATTATCCAAAGCAACTGATCATCCCAATGGTTCCTTGTTTCTAGAAGATATGAGTACCAATGCTTTCTTCTTAAGACTTGACTATTATGCACCAAAAGGCATTTCTCCTTGGTTGGATAGTCTTACCTTGTGGTTGGTAGACTACTCCCTTTGAATTGATAAATTTGAGTTAGGTCTAGGCTTCCATGGCCCCTACTCAGTGTAGTTCATCGCAAACCTATGGGATCCATCATAATCAATACAAACAATCTAAAAATGAAATCAATCTTGACTATCTTTGAGTTGATCTAAGTCCCCCAGTGGCATTCACTCAATAGTTTGCCCTAGGTTGGGTTCAATCTGTTGCCTTGCCAATAGATTACCCCAGCAATTGTTCCTTACTTGGAGGATGTAAGTCTACTACGCTTTCTTCCTAGTACAGCTGCTACATACCGAAAGGCATCCCTTTGGTTGGCTAGTCCTACTATGTGCTTAGTAGACTACCCCTTTGGATTGGTAAATCTGAATTAGGTCTTAGCCTCCATGGTTCCTATTCAATACAACCCATTGCAAACCAATAAGGTTTATCTAAAAATTCAAACCTAATAAAATATGAAAAAATTCAACCTTCTCCCCCAATGGAGATCTCTCCTTAGTGAGATTCAAATCATACCTTTCATCTCTTTGTAGATGACTTGAACCTGCTTCCCTAGTGGAAGGTTCACACTATATCCCTTAGTGGATTTCTTCTTTCTCTCCTGTGTCTTGGACATAAGTAGAGCCACATTGCACTAAGCTCTGGTTTCTCTCTTTTTCTTAGGTCAGGGATAGATAGTTTATGTTAGTGCTTGTGATCTTTCAGTGTTGTTGATCATTTCAGTCAACACCAATACGTGCGGTGTTCCTTGTCAGTCACACCACACCTATTGGGCGCCCTTTGTTGACCTCATTTTTAGAATGAGCTCTCAACCCCTCCATCTTAGACATATGACTTCTCTTAGACTTTAAGAGTTTCTTAGTCTTAAGATGCATCAAGTGATTAGGTGGACACTCCAACCTAGCCTTAGAAGACTTAGAATGGTTAGCCATAGGAATTGGTCATGCCTTAGGGGTGTTAGGAAAATCTCATACCCTTAGCCTAAACCATTCCTCACTTCCCTTCTTTCAATTCAAACTCTAAATCAATTATATTTTATTTTCTCCAAACTCAAATCAATTCCATGATTCAATTCCATGATTGAAATCCATGATTGAAACCCATGATCAAAATCCATCAAAAATTCTTAAGTTCAAATTTTCCTAAGTCCCTTTAATTTTCCATTAAAGGACTTAACCAAAATCATGATTCAAACCTATTCAAAGCTTTGAGATTTTATCATGATCCATTTATATTCTCATTTATATTCACATTTATAAATGAAATATAAATTCAAACCTATCAATCAAAAAAAATTCAAAATTTCAAAAAATTTTCTTAAGTCCTTTAATTTTCCATTAAAGGACTTAGCCAAAAATCAACTCTAAACTTTGATCAAATTCAAATTTGGGATTTTCTCAAAACTTATTTATATTCTCATTTATATTCACATATATAAATGAAATATAAATATAAATTAATCAAATAAAACTCTCAAATTAAATTCCAAATTTAAAATGCTTGAAATTCCCTTAAATCCCTTAATTTTTCATTAATGGATTTAACCTAAACTTTGATCAAACATATTCAAACTCATGGGATTTTCTCAAAATATATTTGTATTCTCACTTATATCTAAAAAATAAATGAAAATATAAATATAAATCAATTAAATCCAATCCAAAAATTAAAGTTCAAATTAAAAATTTTATTAAATCCTTTAAATTCCCTTTAATGGATTTAACCCAAATCATGATTAAACTCTTTCAAATTCTTGAAATTTTCTCAAGATCAATTTATACTCACATATATAAATGAAATAAAAATTCAAACAATCAAAACCAACTCCAAAAATCAAACTCAAATCCACTCAAAATAAAATCTAAGCCTTTCAAGCCAAAATCTTGAACTTAGCCAAATCACTTTCAAATCAAATCAAACCCTTGATTTTCTCTCATGGCTCAATCAATCTTACAATCATGAGCTCATTTATAAATTCAAACCCCAATCATACAATCAAAACCCAAATCAAAAATCAAACCCAAGACCCCTTCATATTCTTCCTTTGAATATGAAATTTTTAAATGGATTAAAATCCATTTGACTTCAAACCACTTGTAAATGGATTTATATTTCATCATAAGTCCATATACAAGATCAATCAACTTCAAATCAAGCTTTGACCAAGCCATTTGACCCACTTAGGCTCACTTGACCCAAAGTGACCTAAAGTACTATGAGCCAACTTTTGATCCTAACCAAATTGGATTGAACCAAACTCATATATCCTCTCATCATGATCAACAATCATCATGGGATGATCAATCAATCAAATTGTCAAACCAAGTCAAACCTAAGGGTTGACCAAGTCAACACTTAACCTAAAATGAAACCTTACATAGCCAAATTCAACCATAGGCCAAATTGATTGAAACCATTGATCCAAGTTCACTCATGACCTATGTTTGAACTTGACCAAGCCAACATTTGAGCCTAGCCTAGCTCAATTGGCCCACTAAAGTTGACCCATTTTGACCTAAAGGGCCAAAATATGTCAAAACTTGATCTAAGCCAAATTGAAAACCAATGGGTCAAGTCCATTCCAAATCACTTGTGGAACTTGACCAAAGCCTCAATTGGCAAACTAGACCCAACTATCCCAATTGACCTTAGACCCAACATGACCTAAAGGGGTCATGTTGAGCCAAAATTGAACCTAACCCAAATTGATTGGAAACAAAGATACTAATCCACTCCATATGACTAACCAAACCTAACCTACCTTGACTTAACCCAAATATGTGAAATGAGTCAAATAGGTCAACTTGACCCATTTGACCTAAATGAGTCATATGAGCCAAAACCAAATCTATACCAAATTGAACCAAACCAAAGGCACCAAAATATTTCAAATGGTCATATAAACTTGACCCAACTCTTGGTTTGACCCAATTTGACCTATTGGTCAACTTGACCCAAGTTGACCCATTTTGACCTAAATGGGTCAACATGAGCCAAACCCTATCAAATGGATTTCAAATCCAATGAAACTTGGCCAAACCTATTTTCTCAACATACCAAACATACCCAAATTGAAAAATAGAAAAATGACTATATTTTACTAGGCCATAGAACAAATTTTGCCTAGCCCATGGTATTTTGGTCATACACTCATCACAATCACTGAGGCTTTTAAAAAGCTCAAGGAACTTAGTGATGAGTGGTGCACCCAACCCAATGGGTTTGGGTCAACCAATTTGACCCATGGACCAAACCCGACTCTTAGCCTTGAAATTCAATTTTTAAATTCCCTCTTAGGCTCAATCCAAGCACATGGGGAGTTGCCATTCCACTCCTCTGGCCAAACTGACCATGTGCAATGATCTAACAGCCTAAACATCTCACTCTATATGGTCAATTGGATCAAAATGCAAAGCTCATTGTTGGGCATCCCATTGCCATGGGGAGATATATTTCCCCTAATCCACAAATTTAAATTCACCTACACTGACGAACTCAGAAGTTAAGCAATCATCGTGAGTTTCCAAGTGTCCCTGTAGAGATTTCCACCTTGCATTTCATTTTGCATGCAAAATAGGGGAGCTTGATCAATAGCTAACTTCTCTACACTTGATCTCCTTCAATTCCTGCACACTTGATCTAGAGCTGTCGAATTGGCCCAAACTTTCTTGAGTTCTAGAGGAAGAGCTCAATTCAATCAAAGCGCAAGGATTGAAGAGGTTGGTCCACCCATTGATCCCTCAACCTGAGGCAAACTTTCAATAGGGCTTCTTCCACCAGGCTACCTCATATCTCGAAATCGATCACCTCCATGAGGTATGATTTTTTGACCACTTAGATTAGAGGTGTTGGTCCTTTGTGAAAGAATTTTATTGCATGTGAAATCAGTTGGATTGGTCTTTATATGGTGTGGGTTGAGTCTTGAATGATTCTAGATCTGGATCTCCCTTGATCATGGAAGGTATCCATCATCCTCGGGAAGAACTTTTCATCACCATCCATCCACATTTTAGATGGAGAGATTATTTAGAACATTTTATAAATCTTTATCTATTTTAAATCGGTATCTCAACCGTCCATCTTGATCACTAATGGATATTAGTGCCCACCACCGCTTTGATGTGATAAGTATGGGTGGCTCATGATGTAAAGCAGCACCCGATACGCGCATCGTGAGCGGATTAAAGATTAGTTTTAATTAATTCCTAATTAAATCAAAAATTTTTAAAAACCATAACTCTTTCAATAAAAATTCTAAAAATAAAAGGAAAAATTCTATGGATAAATAATTTCATCTAGAATATTTAAAAAATATTTTCAATGGATTTTGAATTTCCCTTTTCTCTGAATTTGGGTTTCTTTAGAAATTTTAATTAGATAATTATTTTATAATTAAATCACTAATTGATCTCAAATTTCTAGGGTTCATTTTATGGGATGACCTCTACTTCTCCAAATTTTCTTGAGATTTATTGAGGCCTTAATTGAGGAAATTGTTATTTCATTCCCTAATTAACCCTTTCATGTAATTAAGGGTAATTAAGGTGTGATTAGTAGATTTACCCTTTGATTAAGTTTGATTAAGGTTAGATCCAGTGAATAGGGGTTTTATGGAATAATTTTGGGGTATTTCCTTTAAGATATTCCCTAAGCCCCCTTTCCTTTCCTTAATCCCCTCTTAATTAATGGTTAATTCATTAATTATCCCTTTAAACAATTTTCAAAATTCTAAAAGTTCATAACTTAATTAATCTACCTTGGGTAGATGCTTAGGTGTTTAATAGCCTAAGTCTAATTAAGAAATTAAAACCCTTTCATAAGTGTGAAGGGTTTTAAAAGTACTTAAACCCCTTAGCTTAATTAGCTTTTAATTATGAGCCAAATTGCATTAGGCCTTTTCATTATTAGGTGCATTGCAAATTTAAATATCTTGTGGGTTTTATGTCATCTCATAATCTTTAGTTAATAATTTTCTAAGGTGGTGTAGTGGTTAATTTTAATTCACACCTTAACCTAATCAATGCTTAAAATGGATTTAATTATCTAAAAATTAAACAAAAAATATAAAACACATGTGGGAATGGGTTAGAAATATCAAACTCATCTCACCTTTTTAAAACTAAATCAAACTTTAAACTAAACAAAAATCATTCTGAAATTCACTTTCATTTATTCTAAATTTTCTTATTCTTTAAGAATGTCTTTAGGATTTAATTAAAGTGAGTTTGTTGGCATGCTTTCATTGCTTTAGATCTTTCCCAACATGCTAAATTGTATGTCATATGATTCATGCATTCAAAATTAAATGTTTCAAATTTTAAAATAAAAATTATTTACTTTATGTCAAATGTGCATGTGTTAGCTAAAGTAAAATATGAGTGGCTATTATCACTACTAAATCGAAAATATGTTCAAAACTTATAAAGGAAACATCAAATTTAAAAGTGTGATATTCATATCTTAATTATTAGCTTGCATGTGATGGATTATAAAGTTATGTTTAGTGTAGCCTTTTTTTTCTTTCTTATGTTAGCATAGTTTTGAATAGGAGTTGGTAAGATGTAGGGTTCATTTGAAAAGAACCCAACACTTACTTAATTACAAACTCTATTCATCCATATGCCATCATTTAAGAAGGATTACTTGCATGAATAAATTGCATAAAAACAAAATAAACTATTAAACAACTTTTGCATATTCCTTCTCCATTTCTTTCTTTTATATGCATGTTGTACTTAAGGAAAGTGGTATATTAGTTGGGACAACCCGAGGTTGCAGGCTTTAACCCTAAGTAGGTCTTGTACCTTACACCTCGGTTAACAATGGTGTTGTACTCACTTATGCCTTTCTTACTTTCATGCATGTATGTGAAATTTTGGATAAGGAAAACCTTTTCTATTTAAGAAAATCATGCATATTTAACTTCTAAATTTCCTTAAATGGATTACTTAGCATGCATCATAAAGTGTGTTAACTACTTTCATTTGCATGTATAGATATGCTTAGGGTCCATCCATATGCATGTTATATATGTTGGGAAAGAAATGAAGTAATGTGTATTATGTGAATTTTGATTCATTTTATTTAATCTTAAAATGCCTTTCTTTCTTGAATAGGTTTGTTTAGAGTTTATCTAAACTTAGGATTGATTAAAGATGTAATCAAAATATTCATCTTAAATGAAATTAAAATGTGAACTTACCTTAGAAATTACTTAAGATTTAGGGAAGGAAAGAGAAGTTCTCTTCTCTTTCCCTCTCTTCATAACTTAGTAATTAATTATAGGTTTCACTTAAACCAAATTAAAACATGAAATAAAAATAACCCAAAACACTTAAACAACTTAAATGAAACCCTCCTCTAAGTTGAACATATCTTTCACACTTAGAAAACTTGTACCTAAACTCCTAAGCTAAGCATACCACACAAACCATCAAAGCACACATATTAGCCTAAGTCACTACTTCTAGCTTTAGGTTAGGTCAGTGCATGGTTTGATGTTATGTTTTCTTTTGTGATGAATATTTTAGACTATATGTTAGGGTGTATGCTCGTAGAATGAATGGTAGGACGTGCTTAGTCTAACTATTATTTTCTGCATGGGATTATGCTTAAAGGGCATAAATAAAATGTAAATGCTTCTTACCTGTAGGAGCTTATACCCCTTTGCATAATCCATTGGCCAAGTGGACTTAGTCACCCATGTGTGGGGTGATAATTCCAATATACATGCTTGGGATTTGTATGGTGTGATTTGACTAACCTTTATTTTGCAGGTGTTAGTTAGATTTATACTTTCCCTTTTCATGTAAAAATTTGTATATCTAGGATTTTGGAATAATTTGTTATGGGGATTAGGATGAACATTGGTCATAAGATCCTATCTTATGCACCATGTGAAGCCTTGGAGCATCTACCATCCAACCATCCAAAGGAAGATCCAAAAAAGAAAAGAAAAGAAAGATAGAAGAATAAAGCTTGAAGACCCCCATAATAATGAATTCCTTTGCTTAAATTCTAAGTTAATTCATTTGTAATCTGGGTTGTATAAGGGTAGAGCTCGGCTATCCACATTTGATATTTTTAGGTTTGTACAGTGGTGCTCGACCATAAACAGCCATTTATTCTTTTAGCGATTAGCTTTATAAATTATTTGATGATTTGTTTAGCTTTTACATTAAGTGGCATGTTTTTTCTAGTTCTTCCTTGCTTTATATATGGCCTGGATGTGGATTAGGCTCTTTATGAAAAAAAATAAATCTTTTACCCAACTTAACAATTCAAACTAAAACTAAGCAACTCGTAACCTCACCTAAAGCTTAGGATTAAAATCAAGATAAATGAATTAGCAACCCCTTAGCTGGATGAGCATTTCTTTGTAATATCATGCACAAATGCATCTTATTTCACTCTTAATTAGAGGGCTTCCACCTTTGCCAGAGAACCTGGTTTGACTTTTGAGGGCCGTAGTAGAAACTCACCTCCTACCTTTTCACTGATTTTGGCCAATAATTTGATTTCTCATGCATTAATCATAAAAATCCTATTAGCTTGAGTCAAAATGCTTGTCCAAAAAATAAAAAGAAAATGAAATTTGAAATTATATTAGATTTAACTCATTTGAAGCATGACCCTTTACATGATCAAGTCTCTTTAGGGAGTGAGTTTAAAGACTTAGTCTCTTTCTAAATAAAAATAGCCTAGCTGTCTTAGGAGGAGTTAGTTGGTTGCCACCACTAGGCAGTTGTAATTCCAAGCTGTCGGGTGGTTTGTCCTCTCTTATGGAGGCAAACCAATTATCCATTTTTACCTTAGATTTAGGTTGTGCTTCCGGCCCTCGCCAATGCTCCCTAAAGTTAGGTTTTGAGGTTGCTTTTTCCTTAAGGGCCATAAGCATAATTCCTCACCTCTTCAGCATTTCCTTAATCTTATGTTAAGGCATCTTAAGTCCTAAAATTATAATGAAAATACAAATCAAATAAATTAAATCAATTTCCAAAATGCAAAGCCCAACTTTAGGATAGTTTGAGTTGCTCGCTAGGTTTCCTAGCATCGTGATCATCTCTTACTTATTTCTAATTTTGTCTTCAATAATAACTCCCTCTTTTGATCAATCACATTTGATCTTCAAATACAAACCAATCGATTAATAGTTCTTCCCTATTAAAATCTTTAGAGACAACGATCATTTACCTTAATCGAGAGTTTTTCTAAGGGATCATGTCCTTTAGGATATAATTAACTATGGGGGCTTGCCCCTGTAGGAAACTTAACGAACCCGATTTAAAATAAACCCTGCTTTACTTTCCATGTGAAGTGGGGGAAGAATCTCTGGTACATATGTAGACCCATCATCCTTAGGAGTCCTTATTGAGGTGATTGGTTCCATTAAAGGGTAGTGACTTTTGTCTTTCGAGATAGCACACTATACCTTGATGACATATCCGACCACCTGAATAAGTACATCTATGGATCTGCATGGCATCTTACCAAGTCAAATTTCCACATATATAATTTTGCCTCTCCTTTCACCATAGATTTTAAGGCGACTCTATATGTGTGTGGGAATTTTTCTCCATAATATATACCTTACTTAGTTGGAAACTTTCTAAAATGTGCCAAGACATTGTAGTTGACCTTAGCCTGGTCCTCCCCAAGCATATCCAAGGATGGAGTATCCCGTGGATGGGATATCTGCTCACTATAACCAATGACTTACCTACCCTTTTTTTGAGGTGTTACCCTAGGAGGTAGAACTTTGTCACTACGGAAGTTGAATTCAATTACAACTTTGGATGAAGGGCTTATAGTAAGTTCTACCTACTCATCAGGCATACCTACAGCTTTCCTAAAAGATCTTCAGAGTTAGAAAACTCTAAGGGCCCATTTGGGGCCACATCAGGGTCCATCATATCACTAAATATGATGGAACAGCATTTGTTTAGGGTGGTAGTGCTGCTTTTGACTCTACTTCCAGTTTGAAAACCCCATTTTCTAATTGAGGGCCTTCAACCGTGTTCCACTTTTTTCCCACAGATTACCCTCGCCTTAAACCCATGACCTCAAATTTTTTGATCATCTCCTCTTCACTCCCATCTCTTACACCATCTTTCATCCCTCAAGTAGGTGTGTTCTATCCATCATCTTCACTTCTTTATAGTATCACCTATGATATATGACTTCCTTCTTTCAACATGGTTTCACTCATATAGTGTGTTCTATGTCATCATTTTCTCGATAACACCCTACATTTGTGGTTCTTAGTGAACTGAGTTTTCTTCTCTTCTTTCCCCTCTATTGCTGTAGTTATCAAGTGAGCACTGCCTATTTCATTTATGTTTTATATTAGCTATTATTGGGTTGAGCTTTTTTTTGGTAGATTTGGGGAATTTGTATTCTTTGTGGGTTTGTAGTGAATAGAACATGCTTATTACCACTCTCATTTGGATCTGATGAATGTCTTTTAAAGTTTAATTAAAACATAGTTTTGGGATGGAGTCCCTATTTCATTTCTGGTTTTAGATTTTCCTGCTACGGGCTGAGCTATGAACTCCAAATTTGAGAACTCTACATACTTTGATATCTTGTTTATTGGTTTAGGGTGATTGTAGCATGCTTCATCTATGCCCTTTGGATCTGGTTAATGTTTATTATAGGTTGTACCCTATTTCATTTCTGTTTTGGATTTTCTTGGTATGGGCTTAATTATAAAATCTAGATTTAAGAGCTCTGCATACTTCGTATATTCTTTATGGGTTTAGGGTGATTGCAACATGCTTCATCTAATGCATGTTGGGTCTGGTTAATATTTTTCTTTGGTTTCATTAAAACATTATGTATTTATATTGTTCCCATTTTTGGTGGTAGCTCAGAATATTGCCTATTTGTCACAAGCCCGTTGGATCTGGTTCTCATTTTCTCACTTCTTCATAGCATCTATCCTCACTATGTTTAGCTTCTTCATATTATGGTAAGCCTGTTCTCATTTAGTAACTTTGGAATATTGCCTATTATTGATTGGATGGATTTCTTGTAGCTTGCAACTAGTAACAGTACTTTTTTTTCTTGCAAATAAGTTTAATATGCAGCTATTACATGTAGATTGATGAACTTGTTGTGTTTGTATGTTATTGAGAGGAATTGGACATTGATTGGTAGTGTGGAAGCTTATGTTAGTGTTTGTTGATAAAGAAGTCTATGAATGAGATTAGGGCTTGGTGTTTGGTTACAAGAACACCAAGGTTGAAGCGATAATCGGTCTGATTCATATGAATTTGTTGTATTTCAATGCCTACATTTTTAGCTCACTGCATTTGGATGTTTGAACTTTTCTTGCTATTGCTTACATAATACAAATGTAGTTTATCTTCTTTTGGTAATTTGTCTATCTACTTTTATTTTGTTTAGAAACTCGAGATAGGTGTCTCTAGAGATGGTGGTTTGAGTGCCACTTGGGAGCGAGGTGTCAAAATGATATTTTGTGACATATGCCTAGCAGAGGTTGAATTAGGCAACCGTCCTACAACTCACTTTAATAGGGAGGGTTGGGTAAACATAACAAATAAATTTAGAGAGATTACTGGAAGAGAGTATGATAGGACACAACTAAAAAATAAATAGGATCAATTGAAGAAAGAGTGTAAATTATGAAAAGAGTTGAAATAAGGAGCAATGAGGTTAGGTTGGAATTCTAGAAAGAAGACTATCGATGCCTCTGATGAGTGGTGGTGAGAGAAGCTACAGGTAAGCTTTCTATTTTAATTTATCTCATTTGTGTTGTGTACTTTTACTCATATGTAAGTGTAAAATCATTGAAAGTTATGTTCAACTATAGGTGGTACCCAATGCTAAAAAGTTTCGATATTGTGGCATTGATCCAAAACTAGAAGAATAGCTAGATCAGATGTTTAGTGGTGTTGTTGCAACTGGTGCTCATGCATGGACTCCAAATGAAGAGGTCCATGAACAAATCCCTACCAACTCTGACCATTTGGATAATTTAGATGATCGTGTTGATGCATCAATGCAATGCTCTGATGCACGTGCAGACTTAAGCTAGCCCAAGCATCAACAGCTATTGCTTCCTAAAAGTTTGTCAAAAAAGAAAACTAGTGCAGGATTTCTATGAAATCAAATTGCTCAATTAGTAACTGCATGCACCACTATGACATCTACATCTAGCATATCTCACACATCACCCTCTCTTTTAGATGATATCATTATGCTATATCAAATTAAGGAAGTCTTTGATTATCTGGCTCTTTACTTACACTCTACCAAATTACGTGAGGATGCTAACAAGAGAGAGATTTTCATGGTTATTGTGCCTGAATGAAGGATTCAGTATTTGTGTCATTATTTCAAGAATCATATTATGTGACATTACTGGATGAATGTGTTCTTAATGTTTTGCTTAAGATTTATGCTTTAACAAACACTTGTGATGTATTATTATCTTGATTTCTTCTGAAGTACTTTATTTTTCTCATACTCAGTAGCCTCTTTACTTGTACTTGTGTATCTATGCATTTAACTATAATGACTTTCTGATTATTTGTAGTTATGGATAACAATGAAAGAGAGTAATGTGTGAGATCCATTATCACAGTTATATGTTTAATTAATGAGTACTATAAAAATTATATTAACAAAACACCTTGCATGACATCCACTTTAATTGGTGAAAAGTAGATTACTGAACTTCTAAACGACCATCCCAGTAGATTCCATAACATGTTCTGTATGTCACGAATCCTTTAGGATCTTCTTTTTGAATTGGAAAGCTTTCATAGGCTTCACGGATCCTCTAGGACAACAACAAAAGAAGTGTTGGCCTTGACACTCTATGTTTCATCACATAATGAATCTATCAGAGCTACGAGTAAGAGATTCCAACACCAACTGAAATAATAAGTAGATATTTCTCAGTTGGCCTAGAAGCACTTGTTAATTTATCTACTAAAACTATGAAGATAGTGGATTCAACCTTTCAAAATACAGCGAGAGAGATTTGTAATGACAGTCAGTATATGCAATACTTTAAGGTAATTTTCTTAAGTTACATTTTCTAATATTATGTATATATAAATGAGAATATGAGATGATAACTTATCACGGGAATGTGTTGGAGCCATAGATGGGACATACATTGATGCTCGTGCCCTAAACCATGAAAAGATTGCATATATTGGAAGTTATGAGTCCCCCACTCAAAATATAATGTCAACATGTGATTTTAACATGTGCTTCACATTTGTTATGGATGGATGAGAAGGCAGTGCACATGATAATCGTATATTTAAATTTGTAACACAACGTCTTCAATATAAGTTCTTAATGCATCCTTCAAGTTAGTTGTAATTACACTTCTTAAATAATAAATGAAAATATGCCACAATCAATATTGTTACTATCTGAAGCAGGCAAATACTACCTTATTGATGCCAGATATCCAACGCAACATGGGTTCCTTAAGTCATAACCTAATACAAAGTATCATATACCTAATTTTGAGAGGAGCAGTAATGTGATTCGTGGGGAGAATGAGATGTTTAATAAGCGACACTCATCACTACATAGTGTCATTGAAGAGACTTTTAGTGTTTGGAAGAAAAAGTGGGTTATACTACGTGATATGCCCATGTATTCTTTCAAAAAAATAGATTAAAATAGTTACATCTACGATGGCTCTACATAATTTCATCACACGACATCATTCGTGAGATGATGTCAAATTTAATATTATAGATGAAGATATATCTTATGTCCCACCAGAGGCATATGAGTTTGAGTTTTGAATAGGACAATCAATGTTAGATCTCAAACATAAAAAATATGGAATTAGAACCTCTTGATGGAGAAGGAGCTGCAAAGATGAAACTGTTATGAGAGCAAATTACAAATGCCTTGGTTAATGATTAGTGTTGGAGTGACTAGCTCCTAGTGCTTCTTGTTGTTTCTCTTTTTCTAATACAGGTTGTTGGGTTAATAGATTTCTATTTATTCGTCTATTGATCTCAACTTTGGCCTTGATGTTCCACCCTTCTAATTATATGGTTATGGTTTGATGGGCATCATTATTTGGCTGTGTGTAATTAGTACTTAACAGTGAGTAATTCTTTTGAGGTGCTTAGTATTTTTCTACTTCTTAAGGATGTTGCATCAGCATATAACATAATTATTTTATTAAGTTCCTTTTGTCCTTTAATGGAATGGTGGGAATGACCATATGTTGAATAAGCTTTCCATCATAAAAGTGTCACTGCATGGCATGGACAACTATTTTTATGCATCTAGATCCACAATGATACTGTAATGATTGACCTGTTAATCTGTTAATTTTATGTGTTGGTGGTTGGTCTTTTGTCTATGTCGGCTGCTTTATATGGGGTTTGGAGAGAGTGTTGTTCTTGGCTCTAGTCCTTTGGATTATTGTTGTTGGTTTGTGGCCTGCTCTGAGTTGGTGCTTCTTTGTTTTCCTATTGGCTGGGTGATTGGCCTATTGTTCGATTGATTTTATGTGTTGGTGGTTGGTCTTGTGTCTTTGTCAGCTACTTTTTCTAGGGTTTAAAGGAAGTGTTGTTCTTGCCTCTGTTCCTCTAGATTGTTGTTGTTGGTTTGTGGCATGCTCTGGGCTAGTGCTTCTTTATTTTCTTGCTGGCTGGGTGATTGCCCTGTTGTTCCTGTTTGTGGCTTGCTCTAGGCTGACACTTCTTTATTTTCCTGTTGGCTGGGTGATTGGCCTGTTGTTCTATTGATTTTATGCATTGGTGGTTGGTCTTGTGTCTTTGTCGACTATTTTTTCTGGGGTTTGGAGTGAGTGTTGTTCTTGGCTCTGGTCCTCTAGATTATTGTTGTTAGTTTATGGCCTGCTCTGAGCGAGTGCTTCTTTATTTTCCTATTAGTTGGATGATTTTCCTGTTATTCCTATTTATGGCCTACTCTAGGCTGCAGCTTCTTTGTTTTCCTTTTTGCTGGGTGATTGGCTTGTTGTTCTGTTGATTTTATGTGTTGGTAGTTGGTCTTATGTCTTTGTCGGTTGCTTTTTCTAGGGTTTAGAGGGAGTGTTGTTCTTGGCTCTAGTCCTCTGGATTGCTGTTGTTGGTTTGTGGCTTGCTCTAGGTTGGTGCTTCTTTATTTTCCTATTGGCTGGGTGATTGCCCTATTGTTCCTATTTTTGTTCTGCTTGGGGCTGGTACTTCTTTATTTTCTTATTTGTTGGGTGATTGCCCGATTGTTCCTGTTTGTGGCATGCTCTGCTCTGGGTTGTTACTATTTTTTTTCTAGCTAGTTTAATCTAGTCTAATGCTAGTGTTCTCTTATTTTGGTGCTTGGGCTTGTTGCTTTTTTGATTGATGATGGTGGTTTGTATCTAGTTGGCTGTGCTGGCACTGTGTCCTACTATGTAGTATCTGGTCCTGGTGCTTGGTGGTTATTTCTCTCTAGAGAAAAAAATGGTTGTGATGGCATTGATGTTTTTCTTTCTATCTTTAGGGCTGATAGCATTTTATGTGATTATAACCCTTCTTTTTTTAGTTTGGATGCTCACATATAGTGTTGCTCCTTAAGATGGATTTTTACTAAACCTGAGCCTTCTTTTTAATTTTTTTTTAATGTCTCTTCATACACTTGCTTATTTCCTTTTGAGCTTCTTGCAGGTATTTTTATAGGGTAGAGCCTTGCATTGGTTTTGATCTTTTCTCATGAGTGGACTAATGCTATTGTTGATTTTTGCCTTTATTTTTTCTTTATTCTATATTTGTATTAGTTAGGAGAATTTTTTTTCTTAGGATTATTGTAGCTCTTTGGAGCATTAGCTTTAAGATTTTCCCCTTTAAGGATTTGGAGAGTTATGGGTGTGAATGGTTAAAACATGATTTCTCAAGATAATTAGAAAGGAATATCTATTTTTTGTTAACTATGGCATCGTGTAAGATGCATACAAGCTTATTAGAATAAGTTATCTTTGTTGTTTCAAATCTTATTTCATATTTTTTATAAATAACTACTTAATTATCATTTTTAAATTACTTTGCAATGTCACCTATCCTAATATTAATATTTTTATTGCTAATACAAATTTATCTCAGAAAATATGAGTTCAAGGAGCTCTACTACCTCTAATGTTGTGTATTGCAACTGTAGTTTGTAATGTTATGTATTCACTTCATGTAGAGAAAGAAAGTATGGGAGAAGTTTTTTAGGTGTCCAAGAAATAGAATAAAAGATGATTGAAACTATTTCAGATGGGTTGATAAACATGAGAGTGACACTTCAAACAGTGACCATGCTTGGAGGGTAGCAATGGAGAAAAAAAATTTAGAAGATTTGATTAATAGGATAGCATGCTTACTATTTTGATCGCACTAGTTGTTGTACTTATAATTTTAATATTAGTGTTATTTATTAAGTGATGTAAAATCTCTTAATGTAGTTTAGTTGACTTAGGAATATATATGAGTATTAGTTATCATATTTTTCTTCATTCTATTTCATATTATTCAGCTCATATGCTCATAGGGACATTTTAGTCTTTTCTATACAAACAGTTACAGCACAGTAGATTCTGAACTAAGTTTTTCAAATAGAATCACAATTTTAGCAACAGTAACTTCTTACCATCAACTTCTTCTACAGCAGCTTCACAACTACTTCTCAAATAGCTACAGCTATCCTAAATGGGCCCTAAATCTATCTCAAGGGGTTAACCTTGAAGATTTAGAAAGGGAAAATATATTTCTGAATCAGAGAAAAGGTGATCAAAATTATTAAAGTTATTATTATCATTGTGACTTTGAGAGATTTTTATTAAAATAAAATCACTAAGGTCATTTAAGAGAGACGGGATATAAGTAAAATCTTTATTCTTCATTGATTTCTTTGATTTTTGAGGTATAAAATGTAAGTTAAGTAAGTAAGCAACATAAGTGGTTTGATTCCCTCATCCACTGATACAATGCTCCTGAAAGTAGTAGGGTAGCTGGTAAAAGTAGTAACTATGGTGGTGGAGGTAGGAATGATAGACTTTAGCGGTAGTTGTGATGGTGGACTATCCCGGGAACATGGTGGTTGGTGTTGCTGCTTGGCTGCCGCCCTCTCTGAGTTATCCTTCATAGCTAACGTCCAAGGTGTTGGAGGTCTAAGCTGAATCAGGCACCTATTGAGAAAGTATCTTGATTTTAGAAATAATTTTCTTAGAGGTACGAAATAAAAGATATCTCAACCTTTTTTGGTCTTAAGAGGATCGAATGATTTCCAAGAGATTACTGTAATAGAACCAAAGGATTATTCTTCTAAGTATTCTTTGGGTATCATTATGGCTTCTAATTTGTAACTTCATTCGAGCCTATCCTTAAAGGTAAAACAATCCTCTAAGACAAGACCTAGCATATAGTGGTAGGGGAAAAGTTAGAATCGTCACTCTTATCCATTTCCTCTAGCTTCCTAGGTTCAAATAGTTGAAAGGTAGGTTTCTTAAGAAAGTTCTTAAAGATCTTTATTACTACCTCCTTCTTGAATGAATATGGCTCATTTAGTTTATCAATAAGAGTATGTGAAAACTAACTACCTAGTGGGGGATACGGATACAGTTGTTGTGCAGACTACTTTGGTGGCCTTGGAGGTGGAAGTGAAGGCTGTTGAACTCTAGGCCTCTCAGAGTATACTCTCATGAGCTACTTCCCCTTAACTACAGCTAACATGACTCTTGGCTTCTTCTCAAACACTTTTTGGGGTTTTGGCTTGCATGACTAGTCTGAGAAGGGTAATTGTTTGGCTTCCTTCTGTGGGCTGATTAACTTCTCAAATGTTTTAATTATAAAACCTTTTGATCACGAAAGTGACCAGGCCATGGATATTCTTGAAGAGAATTTTAATAACATGTTGCCCTTGGAGCTGTGGTTCACATTTTTTACTTAGGTTTCACCACCTAAGAATATAATTAATAATGGGCTCATTAGGTTTTTGTTTCTTAATAATGAGGTCCCCTACAATCACCCTTTGTTGAGCTCCTGTGAATCTCTTAATGAATAGCTACTCTAACTCAGCAAAGGACTTCACCGAACAGTTGGGCAATTCAGCATACCAATCGAAGGCAACTCTAGAAAGGCTATTGACAAACTGTCAACAGAGAGAACATGGGCGATGGGTAATAAATTGGTGTTAGCATCCATATTTATTTATAATATATCTAACTATAGCTCTTTTAAGAATAAAAGTATGAGAAATCAGCTATGAAAGAAATATTTATAATCACTCTAGATAATTAAATCTATTAATTGCTCAAGAAAAGAAGATAAGCCATTAGGAGTTTCCCATAGCTGCAATGTTAAAATAACTCAATTTTAGCCCTACAAAAGACTACATAAAATTGATATATAACTTAAGCCTCAACCCTACCAATTTTAAGCCATTAATTGAACAAACCAGTAACTTTCTTAAATTTAGATTATTAGTAACTTAGCTAGATTCTTAAAAAGAACTTTGCACAAATTAGAATTACCAAAAGACAAAAATAATGAATGATGAAGAAACATTCATCAATCCATCACAACATAGTTGGATAAGCTAATAATGATGACAAGGAAGACATGTCAAATTTCTTAGGCCAAACCTGAGATTAAAAAAAGTAAAAATGTTATCATTATTGTAATAATCATATTAAGGAAAAAACTTAACTACAATCCTCTTAAGCTTCCATTGATGTGCTACCTAGGGTTCCCACTGCCATCAAATACCTTCAAGGATAGTGGCACAAAACCTTTGGGGTATTGGACTACATCAAATTCCTTCATGCAAAGTCTACCCTTTGGAATTAATGAGACTCCTTGGGATTGTGATAATGCCTCCTTCACTTGCTATTCCACCATCTATTTAATGTCTGTCTCCTGAATGGCTATATTGTATGTACCCTTCATATGAAGGTTGTCGGTGTCTTCTTCTAATGGAGTGATGTTCTTTTGCTGGTCTATAGTATGTGCTAACTCAACCCTATCAATCTCCATAAGGATGGCCAGAGGTGTTGGTATCTAAATATGAAGGCCTAAGACAATTGACATAAGCTCATCCATCCTATTCTCCATATGATCAATCTTATCATCCTTTAACTTCAACTAATGCAGAAGTCACCGAGTTGAGTATGATGCTCACTTTCCTTAACTACAGCTCCTTGTGCCTCAGTGTTGTAATGTTGATCTCTGTGGGAGCAAGTTCTAGTCTCTACCATGTGGACTTCTGCTAAGTCATCTAGGAGATCATCCTACTACATGTCAAAGTTAATCTTTTCCTTATCACTTTCTTCCCTCTCCATATCTTTAATGGTTGCCTTATACTCTGCTAAAATTTCCTCAAAGGAACAGCCATCTATAATCTCAGGATCTATGGGGATGTATCTAGTGTGATGATCCTCTACTACAAGACCTCCTATAAGAGGGGTGCACTAAACATCGTGTGCTGACGAGGTGCTAACTATGACTAGCACAACTAGCATAGAGAATTTTTCTTTATCTTTCTTCTTTTCTTCTCTCTCACCCTTCTAAGTTGGTAAAGTGATGACCACACTCTTAAGCTGCCACTCCTTCTTCCCTACTGATGATGCAAAAGGCCAAACAAGAGAGCTTGTCCTCACATCATTAGTGTGAGTAGATGAAGTATGGCATTTAGGTTACAATCATATCACCAAGGGTGAGGATCTCTTCCCAAATATAGACTTTGGTATTTGGTAGGAACCTTTGATGGTGCGACGTGGATGGGTGATGGTGGATGGTGAGTCGAGTGGTATGATGGTGGAAATACCGACTACATCTCTGCTAAATATTTATTTTTCTAGTCAAAACCAATAAGGACTATATTGTCTGAATGACCAACTCTATTAGCTTGTTGGTCAAGATGGTGATCAACTAAAGTTGAAGGTGCTGACTATCTAGCAAACCTCCTTCTATCTCTGAGGCCCATTAGGGCTACCAACTTGGCCTCTATGGCTCTTTCTCTATGAATCAGACCCTTAACTCTCTTAGGGATCACTTGCTTAAGATCATGGATCAAAATAGACTTTGAACATCCATGCAGTCCCCTACTCCCTTGAGCATAGACCTCAGACTAGCATAGTGCTTCCTTCTCTCCCTGTCCTGTGTCCCATACTCAATAAGTCATGGGGGTGATGCTGCTATCCTCTTGATATCTTCCTATCCCTCTATAACTAAAAGAGGGTGAAACATGCTACCTCTAAAGAGAGGAGAGGTATCATAAGGGGAACCATCCTTAGCTACATGGGAAGCTAATTCAACCTCCCTAGCCATGTGCTCGTAATACCTCTTCAGCTTGGGATTCTTGTTGTGGCACTGAGTCTTAGTCAAAAAGACATGATAGAAGCTAGCACCGACCTCAAATGTGGAAGGGACAACTTTCAACGTAAAAAGTTGCTTCCTTTTAGAGGCTGGAGCTACTAAAGAGGCAATATTAGCCTAATTGCTCTAGTTGTAGGTATAGTTGAGACTCATGGTAGGGGAACCTCTGAGGCTTTTCTTTCAAAGAGAGGAACTCAATGTTAGACTGGAGATCAAACTAAAGAAGTGTTTTCCACCTCATCCTTACTGAAAGTGCTAAGGGTAGGACCACCATAGGTGATCTTGAAGTATTCAAAATTCATGCCAATCATAATGACAAGAGCAGTGGTGAGTATGGCCTAATCCATGGCAAAATCTACACCAAAAGCAAAGGAGAAGATGAGCTTTCTTGAAGACACGTTATTGTTATTGTTACTTGAAGATGGAGGAAATCAGAGACTTTATCTTTGTTTAAAGAAAGGGTAAAAGATTAATGGAATTTATTTTGTTGTTTGACTTTATGTTTGAATCATCACCTAACAAGTGTAGTTATGTTGGATGAGGCTCATAATTTTGAGAGTTTTAATTTTAGAAGAGAAACTATTGATTTTAAACCTCATTATTAAAGTGGGTTCAATAAATTTTTATAAGAATCAATGAACCTAGTTTGCTAAATTTAGGTATGACAATAGGTTTAAAGATATGAAAATTTTATTTTCTTTTTTGGAGAATTACATGGCCAAATTACTTTAAGTTCCTTTTCCACATATTGGGGATCCAATAGGGGTTCTATAACCTATTAAAGAGAGGTTCTATAACTAAGAGAGATGTTGGCAACACTCATCCAAGGATGAAATGGGCAAGGAATCCAACAAAAAGAAAGGTGGTCTTAGGATTATACAAGATATAAGTCCACTACCGATATTTGGAGACAATGATTGACTATTAAAGATGGATAGAGGAACCTTTCCTAGCTAAGTCGCCAAAAAATCTATGGTGTTTTTATTTAGATTGTTTGTAGGGACATCACTTAAATCTTAGGGGGTAAATATTGAAATGATTGAGTACAATATTAAGGGATGATGTACTATATCAAAAGATAGAAACATCACCCTACAATGGATTCAATGACATAATAAAGACTTCTAAGGTAGATGGGTCTACGTATATACTAGAGTTCTTTCCCATAACTTACATGGATGAAGAAAGTAGGGTTTATTTTAAGTCAAATTCTTTAGTTCCCTTTGGAAGCTTGCTTCCATAGTTAATTACATCCTGGAAAATAAGAATTTTCTAAGAACACTCTCAATTAAAGTAGCCAACTAATTTCTCCAAAGATTTTAAAGATTAGTGGTCAAAGGATTATTAACTATTGGGTGTCAAGTGGGAGAGTTCAATGTAGGAAGAGTTCTTAACAAGTTCTAAAGAAGGATGAGTATGAAACATCCATGATACTAGGAAGCCTAGCAAATACTTCAATCTATCCTATAGTGAGGCTTTATATTTTTGAAGGAGATAAATTAGACTTATTTGAGTTAAAATTTTATTAGAAAGCTAAGACATAGATTCCAACAACACAAGGTTATAAAATTGCTTAAGAGATGAGGGCTTATGCATGTATCAAAGGAGAAACAAGCAGTCTCAAAACCTATATTTAAGCTTCTCTAGCATAAACTAAAAGCCTGACCAAAATCTGGTTGAGGGAAATGGAATATATTGGTTCATTTCAACTAGAGAGAGTGGACCAATCCCAACTCTTCTAAGCATACAACTGTCTAGAGTGGCTTCCAACTAACACTTCATATGATTTAAAACTATGTGATCCGATCATATGTAAATGCAAAATAATTAGGCTATTATTAATTAGGAAAGAATCTAGAGTCCTAAACTCACTCTCTAAGAGACTAATTCATGATTGGTATGAAAATAATGACTTGGACTAATGCAATAAAATTTATAATTTTTATTTCATTTTTGACTCATCAATTTTGTACAAAAGCTTACAAGAATTTATACCTAAATGCATGATGAAGATTAGTTATGGGCTAAATCAGAGAGAATGAGTGTTCTCCACCACAAGTGACTCCTCTCAAATGCTAAGCCTTGTTCTTTATCATGCAATAATAGACGCCCCTTATTTACAAGAGCGAATTAACATGCATGTATGTTGTTATAACATACAACCATTCAACTAAGGGGTTGCTAACTCTTTTATTTTTTTTTTTTGATTAAAATTCTAGGCTTTAAAATGAGAATATTAGTTGGTTAAAATATAATTAAAGTTATTAGTTAGGGTTAAAGAATTAAATTTTCATAAAGAGACTACTGCAACCAGGCGCCACATCAAATAATCACACTTTAAGAAGCATATGAAAAGCATGCAATTTCTATTACACAATCAATATAAATGCAACAATCAAATATTAATCATGTAAAAGAATAAAAGGTCAATGCAATCGAGTACCGCCATACACCCAGTAAAAGAAAAGAGATGGTAGCCGAGCTCTACTCTTATACAGCTCAGATTATAATTAAATTACAAAAATAAAACTATGGGGTCTACAATTCTTCATCTTCATTTTTTCTTCATAGATTTGAATACTGTAGGAATCAGAGGGGCCTCTCAAGTCTATTCCTTCTATCCACTGCTCATCTTAAATCTCATAGCTCTAATTCTAATCCTATCGCAAAAATTACATCTTTATGAATTGTATATATAATTGCACCTACAAAACATATGTTAGATTAACATACATTCAAGCCAAGCAATTAAATTTTACACATTTGAACTTAGCACCCTATCTTGGGTAACAATGCCCACCTATCCAAATAGATTATGCTTAAAGACATAAGCAATACCTACAAGTAAAAGGCATTTAAATTTTATTTATTATTACAGTAGTCTCTTAAGCACAATCCCCTGTAAATAATATCAATAGTTTAATACCATCCTAACATTCAATCTACGCAAAAATAATCCTAGCATCTAATATAAAACATTATATCACAAAACAAAACATCAATCCATAATAAGACATCAGCCTAACTTAGCAGTAGGATTGGCGACGTAGTATTCTAATGTATGTTATAGGCTTGGTGTGGTTGGAGACCTCATTTTTGGATGAGGTTGGAATTATCCCCAATCCTAGTAATTAGAAGCCCTAATTTTAGATTATGAGTTTTCAATTTAGGCACTTAAGACAATACACTTAATGATTATATGAATAAACTAAAATCAAATAACCAATCAAATCAAACACTAAATTTAAAACCAAAATCAAATTTAAAATCAAATTGAACATACTCTAAAGTGAAAGCCTAAATCATCCTAGTGGGCCATTCCAAGGCCTCACCTAATCCAATTAGATTAAGTAAACCCAAATCTAATAAAATTTAAAAGAATCTAAAGCAAATATTTTTGAATATAAATCTAAATTCAATTGAGCCCGAATTGAGGTAATTGAATTTGATTAACTTAATTAACATATTTAAGCTCAAAAACACCTAAGTCTAAGAAAAATCAAATAAAATCAAAACAAATCAAAATTAAATCAAACCCACAAAGCATATAACCAATGCACCCATAAATAAATCTAAATGAGGTTCAGGGTGGTCAACCGAGTCACTTGATCTATAGTTCATCCATGTGGGCCTCGCCGAGTCAAAAGTCAACCAATCAAAATTTGGTCAAATTGAGTCATTCTAAAAATTCAAAATCATCACATGAACATGTCTAAACATAAATCTAAGTAAATATACATCCAATACTATCTCAAATGGGTTAATTGGGTCACTTGATCTAAATAAATTCAAATTGATCTTATTGAATTTAAATTTAAATTAAATTAAAAATAATTCAATTAAAACATCCAAAACCATTTAAAAATTATAAATGAATGTAATTCAACAATTCATTAGGATTAGTTTGATTGATTGGATCATTTGACCTAAGTAAACCCAACCTAACCCATTCAAGCTTAATTAGGTCAACATAGGTCAAATTTAAAATAAAGATCAAATTGATTAAAATTTATCAGTCCAAGTCATTTCAAATTCTTCATCAAACATAATTAAGGCTTAGATAAATCCCATGATGGTTAATTGATCTATTTAACTTAATTTGACTCATTTTGGTCGAAGTGAGTCAAATTGAGTTTGAATCCAATTAAATTTAAACTAAATCAATTTAAATTGATTCTAAAGATTTTCAATGATCAAATTAAGCTTAATTAGGACATAACTTTAACCCAAACAAGATAATGGAATTTTATTGGCTCAAACCCAATCTAATTTGAGTTAAATTGATCCAACCCAAGGTTCAACCCAAAATTGACCCAAATGAAGCCATGCCAACCCAAAGACTCCCCAAATCTTGATCAAAGATGATAGAATTTTAGTTTAAATGAGAATAGAGAAGGGATTAAAGGTCAACAAAAAAAATCAAAAGGAAAAAAATCAAAGAGAAGGTCAAGAGCCATGATCTTCCTCATCTCCTCCATTCCTCGGCTTTTTTTATTTAGGAGAACACACAATCAATGGCTTACCTAATGCAGTAAGTAGAGATCTCCATTTTCCTCATGGCCAACACCTCCAAATGGCCATGAACAGTGATTTTTAGCCACCATTAAAAGAGGAAGAAAAGAGCACCCAATTCCCTTTCTTCTGGCATTGTCTATTTTCCAAAAGCTTCAATAAGCAAAACCAACCCCTTCCCCACTACTTTCTCACATAAAATCACCATTCTTTCCAAAATTTGGTGAAGAGTCAGTGGTCATTGGTAGAGAAGATGATCCAAAGGGAGGCAAGTGAGGGGAACCATAAAAGAGACTTGTTTCAACTCAAATAAGCTCTCCAATACAAAAACTCCATCGAACATGGGTTTCGATGAGGTAATTTTTTTGAAACTTGGAAATACCATATGTCCTTTTGTTTGTAAAAATATTCACTCGATTATAAGAAATTTCCCTTTATATCTTATTGCAATTTTATTTTACAAGCCGCTCGGTGTGAAATGCAATGTTTTCTAGTGAGTTTAGTGAAAAATTGCTAATCATATGGACATTTTGGGATGGAAATCCCATCCACCTGGCTCAGTAAGCCAGCTAGAAGAAAGAAAAAGCTACAGCCATCTGATTTCTCTTTAACGAAACCAATGGCCTAGATTAAAACATAGTTTAGTCATTGATTTTCCTCTTTTAGATCGTCGGGAGTGATCTGGAGATCGGATAGTTCAGATCAATCCAGCCCAAATGTGTTTTCTCGATCAAATGTTGCGTTAGCGCTTGCTTGGTCCAATAGGGCTTTAACGCATACAAATGTGACCCAATCAGTGTTGACTCAATGCTGACTGGTTTAAATAGAAAAATACTAAAAATCATCAAAAACTTCAAAAAAAATCATAAAAAATAAAATACTTAATGACAAATAAGAGCTTATTAAATTCATCTTTTTAAGAGGAATCCAATGAGTCTAAAAGTTCTAATTTTTATTAGGTGTTGTGAGACTAATTTGAGTTTGAATGAAAATCAAATTTCCTCAATTAGTCCCAAAATATTTAATAATTTAATCTAAAATTTTTAAAGATTGAAATTAAGATTAATATCCACCTACCATAAAAATTTCAAGCCAAAATAATTAGTAGATTAAAAATTATAAAATTTCAAACTTTAAATATTCAATTTTATAAAATAATTGATTTAAAAACAAACAAAAATTTTGAAAAATCATAAAAATATATCAAGCCATTATAAATAACTCTAATGGGTATTAGAAAAATATTTAAATCATCTCAAGACTCATTAAACCCCGAATCACCTAATTAGGTGATTAAATGGATTAATTAAATTAATTAATTAACATGAACTTTGAAAATTTATAATAAATCAACTAAAAATTCAAAAATTCCAAATAAACCCTCTATGGATTCATCATTCAGAGGAGAATTAAAAAAAAATTAAAATCTTTAATTAATCTCTAATAATTTAGGCTTAATTTAGGTTTTATTAAAAATTCTAAAACCATAATTAGTCTTAAAATGCAAGACTAATTAAATTGAATTTTGGGAAAGTAAAATTGGCAAGGAACCCCACTTGACATAAAAAAGTTCAAAGCAAAATAATTTTTGCATCAAAAGTTATTAAATTTTCAAGTTCGATGTTAATTTAAATCAAATAATAAAAAAATTATTATAGAACTATAAAAATTAATGAGATCAACCCAAAATATTTCTATTAACATCAGGGAACTATGATAAAATATTTATATGCTTTAAAATTATATAAATCCAAAATCACTTAATTAGAATTTAATACGGTATTAAAGTCAACAATAATTTAATTTGTTAAAGTTAAATTTCACTAAATTAAATATTAAGCTAAAATCAGAAATAAAACCCTCATTAATCAAATCCTAAATTTCATCAAGCAAATATCACATAATCTTTAATATAAATAAAACTTAAACTTAATTAAATTGACTATACGAAATGAAATCAAGCATTAATTAAATTTTAAATTAAACTTAACTAAATGAACTGAATCATCAAATCAATAATTACATCACTAATCTAAATGCATAAAATCAAATTAAAAGCTTCCTCAAACTAATTAACCTAAATCAAAGCAAATGTTACTTAACGAGATAAATGGACCCTTATCAACTCATAATTAAACTTTGATTAAGCTAATCATGAATGAATTAACTAATTTTTAATCAATCCACTTAGATAACCTTCAACTAAACTTAATATTCATCGTCCAGCTAAATCAAATCATTTAATTGAAGACTAAACTTATTTGATTATTAATCCATTCTCAATCAAAATGAATAATTTTAAATATTGGTTAATCAAATCAATCAATGGTCAACTAAACTATAAAATAATCAACTCTTTGACCAAGATAATCATTTTATAAGCTAACAATAATGAAATTAAATAATCAACTAATTAGGATTGAATCAATTGATCATTATGTGAATTAAGTTCCTTAATTAGATTAGTAATCAAATTAAATATTTAATAAACAAAAGCTTAATTAAACACTAATCTAATAATTAAAATCAATTGAATTAATTAAATTAAAAATAAAACAATTCTTCAAACTTCTAAATAGAATCAACCCTTAATTAAGTTAATAACTAAACTCCAAATTAAGTTAACTTGTTATTTAATTGAGCTAATTTAAATTAAATAAATCATATTAAAACTAATCCTTGAATCAAGCTTAAATTAAAATAAATTCATTGTCAAGCATTAATCAAAGAAATTATGGTTAATTAAATCATTGATTCATCTTCAATTAATTTAATCAAATCCTTTAGTAAAGTCAATCATACAATTAAATTAAATCATATTGAACCTAATTGATTCTTAATTAAATCAAGCTAATCAAACATTCAACAAAGATAAATCCAATTTGAATAAATTAAGCTAATTAGAATAAATCAAGATAAACATCAATCAATTTTTAATTATCTGAACCAATTAATCAAGACAATTATAAGCATCTAATTAATCAATTCATCACATATTAATTGAATTAACCATAATGAACTTAAATAATAATAGACAAAATCCTAATCAAATCAATTATATAACATAACTAATCAAGTTTTAAATAAACTCATAATTCCATCAAGGATATTTAATAATCATTTATCAAATCTAAACATATAGCCAAGCTAACTTAATTAAGTGTTGATCAATCATTAAATCTTAATTAAATTAAACATTTAAATTAAATAAAGAGCAAAATTAAGCGTATTTTGAACCTTAATCAAATTAGTCACTTAATCAAATCAAATAAAATCACAGCAAATTATAAATCAAATCAATCAAACTTATAACTAGGTTAAATTATTTAAATCAATTATACTAATAATTAACAAATTTTAAGTATATATGTTAAGTAATCGAATTCTAATTAATATAATAAATGAATTTATTTAGGTGAAATTTTAATCGAATAAACATAATCAAATCAAATTGAATATTAATTGTAACAAATATTACATGAATAAACTATCATATAAATCTTAACCTTAGGAAACTCAACCAAATATCAAATTAAAAATTACAAAAATAATCTTTAATCAGTTTAAACATTCAAGTTGAACAATCAAAATTCCTTAAGATCAAAATTTGTAGAACTCAAGATTAAATTAAGTCAAACTATATAAAAAATGAAAATTTTATAAATCTTCAAACCAAAATTCATTGTAAAGAATTAAAATTTAACATACAAAAAAATGAAACTAGTTAGATCTAAACCTAATAATGATCAACAAATCAAATAAATAGAACAAAAATATATATAATAATAATAATAATCTTATCCAAATAAAAATGTACAATCATGAAAAGTTAAATAATAAATAAACTTAAATTAATTAGAATGGATCAATATCAATCAAACATAAAGAATTTGATAAATCCCTAAATGAAAACTAAATAAATGAATTAAATAAGATGAATAATCATACTTGTAAATGAAAATGAATAATTGATTAAATCATCTATAACATGAGCATATAGATAACTTTGAAGTTTAAGATGTCCTAGATTAGGTTTGGCACCATAATTATATTATCTTTATAGGCTTCTATAGTTAGGATTAGTATTCAAAAAATATTGAAACAAAACTTTAACCATAAAAAATTTAATTAAATAATAAACTCAAATCAACATTAAGACAAACAGTTAAACCAATTGAACTTAACTAGGATATAAAACTATGCAACTCAAATAATATCATTATAAATCATTTAACTTCATAATTTGATAAATCTCAAATCAAACTTAAAAAAATTTAAATATGAAATGAATGTTGATTAAAATAATCAATTGAATTAAACCTTAATAGTTGATTTACTATGTTAACTATAGTAATAATAATAATAATAATAATAATAATAATAATAATAATAATAATATAAATTAAGCAAATTATAAACTTAAATTACAAATTTAAATTTTAAATAAATTAAACAAATCAATTAGAATAATTGAATGAAATAAAATAATCATCAAGCTAAAGTAATCAACATATAAATCAAATTATTAGACTTAACAAATGATCAAACTCTTGAGTAGAATTAAAGTAAAAGATTCTAACCAACTTAAAATTGGTGCTATGCCAGTATGTTTGCATTATAATTACTAGTGTGTTGTATATTTTTCCTGACATTTGTTTTGCAGGGTTTAGAATTTTATTTTAGAATTTTTAAATGTAATTTGAGCCTAAATTTAGGTTAGGATCTATGGGATTTAAGATTATCAGGAGCTAATCGTACCTATTTGATGATCCCTAATGGAGCCTAAGGAGGTCCCTGAAGAAGGCGATGATCCTAAAGATAATGAAGACCCAATAGATCAAACTTTTAGCTCTAGGTTGGGTTGTATAAGAGCAAAGCTCGGTTGTCCACTTTTTCTTTTCCAGAGTGTGCGGTGGTAATCAGTTGCCCACTTTTTCTTTTCTAGAGTGTACAGCAGTACTCGGCTGCACCAGCTTATTTTATTTAATTAAATTAAGCTTGATTTATTTTAGGGAGAGCAAAAAAATTGCATGCTTTTCATAAGTTTCTTTTTGTGATTACTATTGGTTGTGATGAAGCCTGGATATGTTAGGCTTTTAGGGTAAAACTAATTTTTCTATCCAATCAAATTATTTCAACCCAAAAATAATAACCTTATTATGGTTAAAGCTTTAGGAATCAACAATTAGATTTCATGAACCATGCGAGCATATTATTTATAATGCTTGAATTGGTCGCTTCATCCATTGTACATAAGGGGGCATTTGCCTTGTGAGGATGACCTACCTTTTTGGGAAAGTGTGCAATCTCTTATTGATTTGTCCCTTGACTCATTTCTAACTGCATCTCATTTTAAGTATAAATTTGCATACCTAAAGCCTTGAACAAAATTGTGAGTCAAAAGTACATGAAAAATAAAATTTATTACATAAGTTAATTGCATAACATTCTAGTCATGATCTTAGGATTAGGGGAATGAGTCAAGGCTTTTAGTTTCCTTCCTTAAATGCAATAGCCCAGTCATCTTGCATACATAAGACTGAAATCATGATTTTTAAATCGCTTAGGTTTTGTTAGCTAGTAACCCCTTCTAGATAGAAAGTAAGTCCAGAAGAGTTAGGGATAGGTTTATTTTCTCAAGTGAGAAAAAGAACATATCATTTTCAAATTCATAAAATTTTACTAGGTCAAACCTCTGACTTATGTTAGAAGTGTTTTTAGACTTAAGTTCTGAAGCATCCTATTGGAATGAGTATTCAACTACTATGCATTTCTACAATCTTATGCTGTCATAATTTAAGTCTTAGATTTCTAATGAAATGTCAACTCATAATTTCAATAACTTCAATTTCAAAAATATAAAGCCCAACAGTATGATAGTTGAAATTCTTACTGAGCTTCCCAGTATCTAGAAGTATTTCATACTTACTCCCAATTATCTTTTAAAAAGAACTTTTCCTCTTTGAAGTGTTCCCTTTTGAATTTTTAAATTAACATTCTTTTAAGATAAGCTTTAAAATCAATAAAGGTAAAGGTTAGTTTCTTTAATTGAGAGTCTTCTTAAAGGAATTCCCTTTTTTTCTAAGGTATAATAAATAATAGAGGCTTGTCCTTATAGGGAACTATGAACTCTACAATAAAATAAACCATGTTCTACCTCTTCATATAATTCAGGGGAAAAATCTCTGCTACATTAAAGACCCATCAACCTTAGGAGTCCTTATTAGGTAATCAAATCTATTATAAAGTAATATGTTTATCTTTTTTAATACTATATTTATCCCTTAATGATGGATATGATAACATAAATAAGAACCCCTAAGATCTGCATGGTGTTCCAAATAAAATTCCCACAATGGTATGCCTTGATTATGTTTTAGAGTTATGGATTTTCTAAAGTTGGGTGTTTAAATCCCTTATTAAGGATGGTTACACTATATGTTGTTAATGATTTGAAATAAGTATTAAATTCAAATTTTACAATATTTTTTTATCTTTGAGATTATAAAGAGAAGGAAGAAGGGTGAACCTTTCTTGATCTTTGTCCTTAGGTTAATTCTAAAATGTGAATTTTGTAACTTTTCACTTTCTTAATGAAGATCTCATGAATTTAATTAAGGCCTATGTTTGGATTTGACTTAAGAAATTTTTATTTAAATTTGAAGGCATCTTAGAATTAATAAAGCCAAATTATAACTAGATCAATAATTTCTTGTTAGATTTGTTTCATCACCCATTAATACTTATTATTATTTCTTATTTATTTCTATTCTTGCTTTAATTAAATAAATATATAAGTCACATTTAAATTGATCGAACTCGATGCATGAATAGATCTATGCACATACCATTTTACTACATGATGCATGAATTTTTATAGAAGAGAGCTTAACCTAATTATGTCTAATACACATATATACATATATATGTATATCGAATCTTTATAAGTACGTGTCATTGTTGAATCAGGGAAGTGAGATAATTAGAGACCCCCTTGGGACTACTTAAAGTATCACGCTCCCTGGATGTTCAAAATATATACTTGTTGATTCATATACACATATACACATATAGGTATAAGGATGAAATTAAAAAAGTTTTAAACCATTCTAATTATAAAAGATATAGTTTAACCCTAATATACCACTTACTATAAATCTCATTTATATAGGAATTAGATTTGGGTTTTATCATACTTGATTTAATAAACATCTAATTTATACATATATCATAATTATTTAGGAAACTAATTTGATATTTATTAGTAATAATAGTCACACTATTTAGTCCATAATCATGCAATTAAATGCTATATTTTAATTTTTATTTAAAACATGAATGTATGAGACAAATGGAATGCAAATTTATAAATGAATGATGTAAAGTAATTCAACATAACCAAATGATTTATTTGGCTTCATTAAGACCTAAGGACATTCATACTAAACACATACTCCTTAAGTTAAATCAAACTAATTAAGATTTGATGTTAGGGTTGAATTATTTAATCCTAAAGAGGATATAAAATAATTAAGATTCAGCCCATACCCATCTCAGTTCATTAAGTGGTTTGAAGTTATCTTGAGTGATTTTTATGACTTAATTAAGGTTAATTAAGCTCTTAATCAAATTAGGCCTAAATAGACCTATAAATCCAATTAACCCTTGGATATAAACCTAAAAATTATGACAAAATCACTGAAAGTTCATGAATATAAAATAAATAGGTCCTAAATTTTTACTTCAACTAGGCTTGTGATTAGATAAGAAGAACCCATGATTATTAATTACTCTTAAAATACCCCAAATTAATTAGGGATTTTGATTTCATTAGGAAGCTATTTGCTTGCTAAACAGAAAAAGAGTTTAATCAAAATTTTATGTGATCTATGTTAATTATTGTAGATTTTCTATATTTTTAGTTAATTATTAATTTAATTAATTAATTAATGACTTATTAATGTGATTTTAGGATACAATTAGAACTAGAGGTTCTAAATAATTTCTTTGATCGCACTTGTTGTTCTAATGATTACCTAATCTTCCATGATTATATCCATAATTTTCCTAATTTTAAATAATTATTAAATGCATTAAATGGCTAATTAGGGTTTAAAATTTTAGATTTCCTAAATCACTTGGCAAATTAACTTAAGAAAACTATGAGAAGTTGAGGTCATCCTAAGGATTGATCACACCAAATCCCAAGCCAATTAGCCAAGTAATTATGGCTTAATTAAAGTAATTAAGTGAAATTTTAAATCTTAATTACTCAATATTCATTGGAAAAAATTGAGGATTTTATTTTTCCCTAATTTTCCTCCATCTAAGCTTTCCAAAAATGGGTTTATTTATATTTCTTTTGGATTTTTTTATAATTAGTTATGATTTTTCAAAATTTTGGATAATTTAATCACATTTTAATCCCTAATTAATCCATTTACCTAGTTGGCATGGTACGGTGGCTGACATGGCAACACTTTCCAGTGGCGACATAAGATTGGCTATTTAAATCATCTAATGTGACTACTACCTCAACGGCAATGGACGCACCTTCATCTCAGCCATCCGATCATAGATCGGACTATGGAAATTTATCTTGTAGTTTTAAGGGATTAAATCAAATGAATATGACATGATTAATCAACATCGTTTGTTCTAATCAGACGAAATGGATAGTCTATAATCCATTGTCAACCCACGATGAGAGATGGACACTCCACCTTTACCTGCTTGATCTGAGCTCATCAGAGCTCGTTTAATGCTGAATTTGAATGTAAAATGATCAGGGAGAGATTCTAAAGGCAATGATATGGTTGGATTCGCACCACACATAAATTTACTTCATAAAAGACCAATACCTAATGGTTGAAGCTACAATTTGAAGGAAATACCTCACTGAAGCTAAAGACTATCAACCCATCTATTGAGGTAGCTTTGCCTTGAAGAGGTGAATCCCTATTGGGAAGATCATGAGCTACTTCCTCGCCGGTTGTCATCAAGACTAAGCGCCTCCGTGAAGCTCATCGGAGTTGATCTTGGAGTTCTTTTTGGAACTCAAATCAAGTTCTTCTAGATTTCTTTTGACTTTTCAATGTGAGGAAAAGATGTGGAAAGAGTTAATTTAGTTTTGGTTGAGTTTTTGTGAAGTTGGACAATAAGGGTGCTCAAGCAGAGGTGGAGCTTGGTCTCACTACAATAGGGTGCTCAAATTGCTCGAGGATTTATCCTCAAACTCTGGTGAATGGGTGTGTTTAGTTTTAATGGTAGAGGAGGTGTATACTTCCCTCCCCAAGTGAACCAAGACATGGGATTAGTTCAACCTTTGCCAACCATACGGCTAGTGTAGGTGGCCAGAAATGGCAGGGAACTACTAATGTAGATGGTCTTGAGTGGCTTGAGGAACCTGGTGGCTTGCCATGTGGTGTACACCTCTTCTGAGGTGGACTAATGCCCGACCAAGGGTAGGAGGTCCTCCCCTTGGTCAAGGATTAAACCCAACAGCCTTAAGCTAGGTTGTGTTAGTGGGCCTACGTCCAAAGAGAGCCAAAGATGGCTGCCAAGGGGTAGGGATGTGTGTAGGCATTCTAAATAAGGATTTTTTTTATCTTATTTGGAGCCCTTGATTCATTTGGTTTGAACCAAACTGGATTCACCATGGTTTGGGTTTACTTGGGAGGTCAAGGATGAGACATGCCAAGTTTGGATGGGTTTGGACTTGGTTAGGTTTGGTTTGGCTCAATTTGACCTATGTCAGTCAATTTGGGTTCAAATGAGTTAGGCTGACCAATTGACAAAACTGATTCAAGAGGGTTATTGAGTTAAGTTCAAGTGATCATTTGAAATATATTGGTGCAATTGGTTTGACCTAATTTGAAGTGGATTTGGATTTGGATTTGTCTTATATGAGTTCATTTAGGCTAAATGGGCTAAGTTGACCAATTTTGTTGAGTTGGACAAATTGGGTTGGATAAGGATTTAAGTTATATTTGATTGATCAGTTGGAAGTGATTGGAGGCTTTGATTTGATTTAATTTGGATTAAGATGAATTTTAGTTTAATTTGACCCTTTAGGTCGAATTGGGCTAAATGGGTCCACTTGGTTAATTTGACCAAATTAGCTTCAATTGATGGTTGAATAGTGTTCAATATTCAATTTATAATTGATTAGTGGTATTGGTTGCAATCAATTTACATTAGAATGGGATTTGGCCTAATTTGTCCCTTTAGGTCAAAGAGGGTCAGCTTGGGTCAATTGGCTAAATTGGCTTGGTTAGGCTCAATTGGTTGTAATTGGATGATCAATGATGATCAACAATCATTTTGAAAGAGGTTGAATGGATTGATTTGGTTAAATTGAAGTTGAATTAGATTTTGATCCAATTTGATATTATAGGCCAAATTGGGTCAAGTGAACTAATTTGCTTGATTAAGTTCAATTGAAATCAAATGGATGTTGAGAGGTACTCAATGATGGACTTGGAGTTGATTGATGGCTTTGATTGTAATCAATTTGAGTTAGACTAAATTTTGACTCATTTTGGACACTTTAAGGCAAATGGTCAAGTTGGGTCAATTTGACCGATTAGTGAAATTGGATGAGTTAGAGTGAATTTAAATGTTTAATAGGGTTTTGGATTAATCGTGAGACTTTGATTGATTTAAATTAGCTTAAATCAAATTGAATTAAATTTTAGCCTTATAGGATTCAAATGGGCTAACTTGGGTTAAGGGCCAATTGGGTTGAATTGGACTCAATTGGGTTGTAACCAAGGGTCAATCAAGTTCAATCAAGTTTTAAATAGGTTTGGGTAAGTTCAATTCTAATTGGAATAGGCTAGTTTTAAATTAGTTCCCTTATGTCTAAATGGGTCAAATGGGTCAACCTACCCATTAAACTAAGTTGGATCTTAATGGGTCAACTTAGAGCTTGGAGTCATTTGGTTTGAGTTTTTTTTATAATCAATTCATTTGGATTAGAAGAGTTGGTTTGGTATGAAGTTTTACTAGGTTTAGTGTAGGTGGGTCTCATTCATCTTAGGTTGAGGTATAATCCAATGGCTAGATCCTACAGGTTTTTTAAGTTTCATATTAGTGTTCACCTAACCACTAGAAGTGCCCTAGCCCTAAAAATGTCTTATTGTCTAGATGAGTCCTAAGTCTAAGGGGAGGATGGTCAACCTCACTAAAAGTGAGGTCAACATACCCTAATTAATTTAATTACACAATCAGTGTCACGACAACGCTTTACATGTGGCACCACAGGACTAGTTATTTAAACCATCTTGCATGACACACTAACTCGATGATGGCAGAAGCAGTTTCATTATGCACAGTTTGATCAAAAATTGAATGGCAGAGATTAATCATGCAAATTAAAGGGATTAAAATTAGATTTCTGGTGTGAATTAATCATGATCATCCATACTAATCACATAGAATGAACGGCCCATGATTCATCTCCTTCCTCCGACAAGAAGTGAGCGCTATTCACTTCTCACCACTTAAATCAAGCAAACCAAGGCTCAAATCATGGAAAGATCAAATCCATTAGAATTAGAATTAAAAATACAAGGGTTCCCTATAGCTTGATCTACATAAAAGGTAAAATCACAGAGAACAAAGGACCACTATTTAAGGGATTTCCTATGGTTTGGAGAATTTACCTACTAGAGCTCAAGATCGATAGTGATTCTGATCGAGGCAGCTTCACTTTGAAGAAGCCAAACCCTGATGCTAAATTCCTCTCAAATTGCTTCAAAGACCATGGACAACTGTGAGTTTGCTAGAGTTTGCTCTAACTCGGTGCTCTAGTGATCTAATTAAGTATTTATCAATACATTTTGGTTTGTTGGAGTGCAAGGAATGTGTTGGAAGATTCAATTCAAGTGGAGGTGACGTTTGGTGGAATTGGGTATATGGAGGCATTCAAGTTTGAGGGGGCTTGGTATCACTGGCGATAGGGAGAATGGGAATCTCTGGGATGACCTGGGGATTGTCTCTCGAAGGCTTGTGAAGATCTGTGTTGAATTTGGGGCCTTGGGAAGAAATAAACCTCCCTCACCAAATGAATCACCCAAAGAGGGTGTTTCAACCGTAGGCAGGTAGTCAGGTAGTGTGCAGGTCTGTATTTGGCTTGGGACTGACGACTTCGCTTTCCTTTAGTGGTTGGAGGGGTTTAGTGGCTAATGTTGAAGTTGACAAGACATGGTGGTTGAACTAAGGTTTGTCACCTTATGGCAATGGCTTGTCATGGTCAAAGATTGAACAAATAAGCCTTGGGTTAGCTTGGGTCAGTTGGAGTGAGCTCAAAGAGTGCTAAGGGTGTTTCCTTGGCCAAAAGGAAGGGATGGACCTTCCTTTTTAGGGTTTTTGTTCTATGTGGGTGGCTTAGTTCACTTGGTTTGGGTTGAACCAAATACATCTTGGGTTGGATTCACTTGGGCAGGTCCAAGGGTACCTAAGAAAGAGTCATGCCAAGTTTGGTTGGATTTCAATTTGGTTTGGTTTGGTTTGACTCAATGAGACTTATTTAGGCCAATTTATGTTCAAGTGGAATAGATTGACCAAATTGAGCCTTAGGAGTTACTGGATTATTTTCAAATGATGATTAGGAGTGTGTTGGTGCAATTGGTTTGATCCAATTCAAAATGGATTTCAATTTGGCTCATATGGGTTCATATGGGTCAAATGGGTTCAGTTAGTCAATTTGGTCAAATTGGTTGCAATTAGGAGATTATTTATGTTCAATTATCACTTTAAGGTCGATTGTAGGTGGTGGTTTAATTTAATTTATATTTAATTGGATTTTAGCTCAATTTGACCTTTTACATCAAATTAGGCTAGGTTGGGTCAATTGGGTCAAAAATGATCAAATTGGGTTCAATTGATTATTGAGAAGTGTTTAAGGATCAATCTTGGATCAATTGTAAATTATGGTTTGATTCAATTTAAAGTGGATTGAATTTTGGCTCAATTTCTAGTTAGGATAAATTGGATTAAGTTAGGTCAAAGGGAATAATTAGCTCAATTAGGATCACTTAGGTGTTAAGTCATATTTGATAATCATTTTGGGAGTAATTGCAATGATTGGTTCAATCTAATTTGGATTGAATCAAGGTTTGGTTCAATTTGACCCCTTTAAGTGAAATTGGGCCAAATGAGTTAAGTGAGTCAATTGGTCAAACCGGGTTTAGATTGGCTTCAATTATGCTTATTGGAGTTGAGAATGGTTTGGGCAAGGTTAATTTCAAGTGGTTTAGATTAATTTAGAGTTTAGCCCCTTGGTTCAATTAAACTAATTGGTCAAATTGGGCCTTAATTGGGTGTGATTCGGATATCATTAGTGATTGGCATGACATTGGATTGATTGTCTATGATCAAATTAGATTTTATCAAAGTTTGGATCAATGTGCGCTAAATAGGTCAGATGGGCCTAATTAGGTCAAGTGCACTCGTTAAGTCATTTATCCAATTGTACTTGACTTATGTTTGATTGAATGTGTTTGAAGTTAATATGACTTGTATGACTGAATGGGTTTAATGTGTTAAGATTCATGTGAGTTTGGGCTAAATGGGGTCCACTAAGTCCAGTCAAGGTTTAACCTTAAGGTTAGTCCTTATGAGTTTTCTAAGTCTAGGGTTGGTATCCTCCTAACCACTAGAAGTTTCTTAACCCTAAGTGTGGAAAGCTTTAGTGTCTCGATTAAGTTCCTAATGCTAAGAGGGTAGGTGTCAACCTCACTGAAAGTGAGACAACATTATTATTTATACCTAAGTCCTTAAGAAGTGGAGTTATGAGTATAATTAATTTAATTTTAGTTGGTTAATTAATATTAGGTAAAAAAATTAATTTTATCATAGGATCCTACCATACAAACTAGGCTTTGATAACATCAGCATAGAGTCACAGGAAAAAAAATTCTATGAAAAGCATGTTGTTCTATTGCGAACCTAAAATAAGCACACCAAAATACATCAAATTATTAAGAGAGAAATGTCAGTGTGACTGGGATCCGCTATACACCTCGGAAGAAAAGAACAAAATCGGGTAGCCAAGCTCTTTTCTTATATAGCTTGATCTGAGCTAAACATTACATAAAATAAATCCAAAAAGGGCTTTTATATCTTCAAAATCAAATGTTGGACGCTACAAGTTTCATATTGTCTACCAAGTCAAATCCTTCTAATCACTGCTTACCTTATACCTCATGGCTCTAATCCTTATCTTATTATAAATTACATTTTAAAAGCAAAGTAAAATCCTAACTAGGCCTATAAAATACAGGTTAGCTAGAACACACATACAAATCAAAGCAATTATATTTCATACAATGGGGATTGGCACTTGCTAGTGTCCAAGCCTACTCATCCTAATGGGTTATGCTTGGGGATATATAGCACTTGCAAGAAAATTTTGTTAGTTTTAAACTTATTACAACATCCTCTTTTATTGAGCACAACCTATAAAAAATCATGTTACTAATACTGCCCTAATATTTAGTCTACGAGCATGCACCCTAACATCCAATCTAAAATATTACATCACAAAAAAGAAATCAATCCGCAACAAAGCTCCATCCTAGCTTAATACTAATTTATGTGGCCTATCAATCTAAAGTGTATGTTGAGGTTAGTGTGGTATGACGAAATTAGGCTTTAATATCTAAGTTGTATTATGTGATTGAAGATTTAATTTATTAACAAGCATGATCATGATTTACATGATTAATATTTTTTATATAAATTTTATATTATAGATTTAGCTCTTAATTCAAGTTGGTCTTAATGTTCTGAAGAGCATGAAAAGTTATAGATTCTATTTAGACTAAAATGATTGCTTTTCAACACTTTAATCCTAAGTTAAATCTAAAGATTTGAATTTTATAACTTTTAATCATCTTAATGAAGCATTAAGTTATGATTACACCCAAAGTTTAAATTAAGTCTATATGAGATTATTGTCATATGAGAGGCACTTTAGGATTAATGAGCATAAGTTATGATTCTCTTTATGACACCTATCCAACTTTTCTCATCACTTTAATATATTCTTTTTAAATATCATTTTCTATTTTTATAATTATAAAATTACTTTATTTTACTTAAATATCATTTAGGGATGTTTCACTCATGCATGCATGTATGTATGTGTATTTCACCTTTTACATTAATTAGGAATATAGATAAGTATTGTGTGTGCGTGTGTGTGCCTGTGTGTGTGTGTGTGTGTGTGTGTGTGTGTGTGTGTGTGTGGATATGCATATATTTTATAAAAGAAAACTAAACATATGCATATATAAGTATATATACACATATACTAAGTATTTTCAAGTATTTATTATTATTAAACCATGGAGTCAAGGTCAAAGACCTTCAAACAATAGCATTATGTCCCTTAGTGTCCAAACTATATACTTGCTAGCTATGTACATGTATGCAAATGAATGTGTTTTTCTAAAAAAAATTAGCAATCAATAAGTTTTAAAAAATCATTTAATATATATGCTTTTTTTTTTTGCATTCTTTTAAGTAGGTGTCACTGTTAAACTAAGAAGCTGAGATATCAAAGACCTCATTCAAATCAATAGCCATGTGCCCCTAGGTGTCCAAACTATATACTTTGAAGGTTTCATTGGTGATATAGATGGTTATATATATATATATATATATATATATATATATACACACACACACACACACACACAATTCATATACAAAAAATAATAATAGTTTTGAGATTTATGAGTGATAATAGCATTAATGACATAAACATAACACTTAAAACTTTTAAACATGTAATCAAACACATATATGTAAGTTGATAAAGAAAAATGGCTAAGTGTCACAAAGAAATCTACTTAAATCATCAATCCCTAAACTAAGCACATAACACTACTTAAACCTAATTAAGCTTTTTTAGTTAAAATATTTGAAATAAGGTTATTTAGACACATTTAAGGGATTAAACATTCTAAGATTATCCTACAATCCTCTATGTTCATTACATGATTCAAAAGTTAGATAAATAATTTTTATAATTTAATTATGCTTTAATAATTTTTAATGTAATTAAGTACAAAGAACCTCAAAAAATTAATTATACATGAAATATAAGTCCAAGAATTATGAAAATATTGTAGAACATAAATAAAACATATCCTAAAAATTTATTACATTTGGGTTTATAATTTATGACTAATTAAAAGAATAAAAAATCCTCTAAATTATCAAGAGACCTTGATAATATTTTAAGTGTTTTTATGTTAGGTGATTGTATTTATACATTTAAAATATAAATTTGGTAATTATTAGGATTTTATTAATTGATTGTTAACTAAATTTGGTCATTAAGTGCTCTAAAATTCATAGCTTTTGATCCAATCAACTAAATACCATAATGGTTTTATGAGAAGCGTACATTGGCATAATTAACCTACCATAAATATTTTAAATTAATTAAGCATGTACTTTAGGATTAATTGAGAAATCATCATATTTGATAATAACTAAAGTATCTCAAAAATACTTAGCAAAATTTAGAGTTTTTGATTTTTTTTTTTTTTGGATACACCTCTAAAATAAGCATCGAGAGAGAGGTATTTGAAATTCTTGCTCAATAGTTAATTTATTATGACTTTTTGAAGTTTAAGCTCAATTAATTTAATTAATTAAATTTTAATATTTTATTAAGCCCTACTTAAGTGATTTTTATGATTTAATCAAATCCAAAGAGTCTAATTGATTTTTCTAGAGTCAATGATATTGATAAAAATATTTTCAATTATTATGATATTTTTTCTTTAATTTTTATATATTTAAATTAATTATTCTATCTAAATTATTTAAAAGAGCCTCAAAACTTTGATCTAGGGGTTTGATTGACTTAAAATGTTTATGTTAAGTAGATATTTGTAATAAGTTATTACTCTAGAAATTTTAACTTAGTTTGAGTTGTATTTTAGAAGTTATTAAGAAATTCTTATTTTTGATAATTTTTAGATTAACCTCAAAATATTTAATAAAATTTAAATATTTTAATTTTGTTATATTCAACTCTAACATATACATTCCTAGAGGGATTATTAAATTATTTTAGTTAAGTGATTGATTATTATAATTTTTTAATGTTTTGGTTCAAATAAATCAATTAATTAAATTATTAATTCTTTATTAATACCTAAATAGTTAGTTTTAGATTTTGAATAATCAAGAGGGTTTAAACATTTTTTTTCTCGGTTCATGGTTATGTTTTAGAGTGTTTTGAACCATTTTGATGAATTTCCATATTTTTCATAATTTTTAATTATTTATTTATTGATAATCAACTAGTGAACTTTAAAAAATTTATAACTCCTAAACTGGAACCATATTTGACTTAAAATTTTTATAGTATATGGAGATTATCACTATCTTTAATATCTAAAAATTTCAACTCAATTGGATTAGTATTTTCAAATTAGTTAAATATTATTTTTTTTAAATAATTTCTAAATTAATCTCAAAATACTCAACAAAATTTGATGATTTTGGTTTATTGGGTTCCTTTAAAAAAGACTAATCCATATAAGGCTTCTTTGTATTTTCTGATTAAGTATTTTAATTTCTATTATTTTTTGAAATTTTAGTTATTTCCTCTTTTTATTTAGATCCGAAAATCCACCTATTTTTCTTCATAAACTAATCAGCGCTAACATGGCATTCATTTATGTGTGTCGACACTTGATTGGGTATGTAGAGATGACATAGATTGGGCAGAAAATAATTAGATTTGGATCATCCAATGTTTAGATCAAACGATCCAGATCAAAAAGGTTTTATAATAAATAAAAAATTATGATCTAATCGTGGCCATCCATTCAATCAAATAGAATGAACAACCCTAGGCTTATATTCCTCATAGGAGGTATACCAAAGAGGGAGGAGTGGATGCAATCCACCCCAAAACTACTAGATTTCACAAATTTATGGCGATCTTCACTAGAAATCGCTTCATTTCATGTCAAAGAGATTCAAAATGAAAAAGTACAATGAGAATCTAAGAGAATATCTTAGAATTACATCCCTTTTTCATAAAACATCAAGACCTATGGCTTAACTAAAGTTTGTAGAAATTATCTCACTCAAGTCAATGTTGAGTGGATTTCTCACATAGAACTCGATCCAGGCCTCTAGACAAAACTCGTACATGATCCTCCTCTTTTGCCTCGTCTTGGATCATCCTCACCACTGACCACAATTGTTGTTCATCAAAATCCACTTGATTTGGTATTGTTGTGAGTGGAAAAGAAGGAGAATTGGTTGGTCTTACTTCTTGAGATGTGGAGAAGGTGTTGCACGCCAGAAAAAAAAAAGACTAATTTTAGCCACTTTTCTCCCTCTCTTTATGGTTGGCTGAAAATCACCATAGGAGGGGTGATATAGTGGTGTCCATTGATGGTGCGCACTTAGAATTCATGGTGTGGAGTGATTTAGTGATTAAAATCACTCTAATACAAGAAAATGGAGTGATGTGAGGAGATAAGATGTTTAGGAGCTTTGCACTTCTTCCTCTCTTTCTCCTCCCCCAACCTTTGACTTTTCTTCGCTCTCTCCAAAGCTGAAGTATCAATGCATAGATGTAGATATTGGGTGAGGTAGAGTTTGCCAAGCTTGGCTTGGGTTACATGATGTGCCTTTATGTTTGGGTTACCATATTATGTTCTGGTTGAGTCAAATATTTGGATTAATCAATTTAAGTTTAAATTGTACTTTAATTATATTTAATATGTTATTTATGGAGATTAAGTTTGATTGATTATAATTTATTTGAGTTTATTTTAGATTTAACCCAAATTAGCCTAATCGGGTCAAATTAGGTTCACATGGGTCCATTGGTCAAATTGGACCCAAAGAATGGTTGAATTAAGTTCAATTGAGTTCTCTATTTGATTTGGAGTGATCAATTTGATTTATTTTTAATTTATTTTAATTTTGGCTCAATATGACCCATATAGGTCGATTTGGGTCAATTTTAGTCATGTTGATCAATTGATCGAATTGGCCACAAGGGACTATTTGATCATGTTCCAATGTTAATTTGAAATATATAAGAGTGATTGATTTGATTCAAGTTGGCTTGGATTATATTTTGGCTCAATATGGTTCTTCTTGGTCAAATTAGGCTAACTTGGGTCAATTGGTCAAATTAATTAAATTGACCAAATTAGGTTTAACTAATCATTGAATTATGTTAAAAACTTAATTTGAAGTGTTTTGAAATATTTTTTGTTCAATTTAAGTTACATTTGGATTGAATTTAATTTTGATCTTAAAGGGTCCAATTGAGATAACTTAGGCTAAGTAAGCCAATTAGCCAAATTGGGTCTTAATTAAGCTTTAACTAAGTTCAATTAAGATTTCAAATTATTTGGGTAGGTTCAATTTAAAATGATTTGAGCTAATTTTGGGCTTAACCCCTTTAGGACTAAATGGGTCAAGTTGAGTCGATTGAGCCGATTAATCAAATTAGACCTCAATTGGGCATGATTTGGATATGATTAGTATTTTGGATTTCATGTGAGTAATCAGTCGAAATCAATTTGGATTTGATTAATTTTTGGGCCAAGGTAACTTAAATGGGTTAAATGGGATAATTAGGTTAAGTGAGCCAGTTAGCTCATTTGAAGCCAAGTGCATTGGTGTGTGTTTAAGTTTGTATTTGAGGTTAAGATTGGTTTGAAATCAATTTGGCTTACTGTGTAGGGTTTTGGGTTAGTTTGCACTAAGTGAGGTCCACTAGTCCAATTAGGGTCTAACCCTAGGATTCACCAAGTCTTTTGGGTTTGAGTTTGGGAATCCTCTTAATCACTAGAAGTGTTATAACACTAAGTGAGGAAGTCTTCATGCCAAGATAAAAACCTACGTCTAAAGAGGATAGATGTCGACCTCACTAAAAGTGAAGTCAATAGAGAGCTTACTAAAGAATGGAAAAGGATAAATGCTAAAAGGGCAAGTACTTACAATGGATCTACTCATGGATGTTGCTGAATTTGAGAAAAAAATTGATGAGAGTGACTTGCCCACCAACTTGCACAACATCTTCTCCTCAGCAAGACTCACTTGAGGAGCCACCACTACGTCGGTAGTGAAGGGGGTAGGCAAAGAACTGTCCAGCCATCTGATATGTCCAGCTATCCGATCGATTGAACACTTAACAAAACATAACCTAGAATGTTAGTTCCTAAGTTGTGTTGCCAAGCTGACTATTCTCAAGTGGATTGCTAGGAATTACATAGTCTCATCCTTGTGCCCATTCACAATAAAAATATTATAGAAGAGAATTAGACTCCATTACAGCCCCTCTTGTCTCATATATAAGAAGAAGGTCATAATGCTTACTATAATGCTTGTTATAATATTTACACTATGATAAGACTTAGATAAGCACCAAATCATAAAAATTCAAAATCTCCCCCAACTCAATGAATGGGGGAAAGTAAAGACCACATTGGAAGTGGTCGAAAGGAACACACTGCTCATCGTCTTGCACAGTGTCTGCTTGTTTGCCACTTTGAGCAACCTGAACTAAATGGTTAGTGTTATTATGGCAGTACCCATGGAAGATGAAAGTCTTCATCTTGGGGTCAAGGGTGGACGAATCGTTCACATACTAGCCAAGAAATTGATAGAAACTTTCTTTAAAGCTACCATGACCATATTTAAGAAGGAGAATAGAACTCTTAAAGAACACACAAAGAAGACAAAAGGAGTCACACAAGAGAACAACCACTCACCTGGAATAGAATCACTACACTAAAAACTTTACCTAACTATGGACAAATGTATTTATAGGCAGGGGTAAAATTTTTTTAAGGTGTAGATGTCACATCAATCATTAATGTGGAAAATCTTATAAATTATTGTTAAATCCATCAGAAAGCTAAATCATTGTACATAATGACAAAATAATGATAAGATTACTCGCCAGTAAGGTGAAAATCAACAAACATGGAACAAAGGTAAAACCATTTAATTAAGAGAATAAATACAAGTAATTAAAGTAAAAAAAAAAACATCTCTTTTTATTCAATACAAGTTTTTATTAACAAAAGGGCTTACATGCACTTGCTCTCACTCATTGCATTTATTTTTTAAACTGCATTCAATAAGCCACTCAGCAATGAGTGCTCCCTTGATTGAGAAGTAATTGAATATGAAACTAACACTTGAGATGAAGTGAAAAGACCTACTCAAGTCATCTTTATTGTGGAGAGAAGTCAACCAGGCTTCCATGGTGACCAACCTCCTTTAAACCTTAACTGCCACTCCTCCTATCAAGTTCATTCCTTTCTTCAAGGAGAACTACTAACTAATGTAAATAGAGGAATTCCACAAAAGAAGTGGAAGGCAGAGGCTCTTCCATAGCATTTCCTCCCCCTATAGGAAAGGACACATTCTTCTCTAACTTGCTGCTTTTACAAAGTGAAACTTGTAGCTTATATAATAGAGAGAGCTAACACTGCTTATTCCTTTTCAAGCAATGAAAGATTCATTCTAAAAAAAAGCTTTAAGCTATCAAGTCACCATTAAGAGAGACAACTTGAGGATTGGTAGTGATAAAAATCATTTTTATTGAAGCCTCCCATACATGGCGAAAAAGAATATTTTAAATTATGAGTAAATAAACCACTATAAGGCATTTATTCAAAGGAATTGTTCTAAAAATGGAAGCCATTGATAAAGCTAATGATGAAGTCAATGCATTTCCTATTGACTAAGAGGATGTCCCAATAATTTTCCTATAGTAAGATGAATACTCATCTCAACACTATTCATGAGCCCATGGATACCACTTGCATGAGCCAACAATTTCCCATTATCTCTTTAAATGGAATCAAGAACGGTCATCACGCTAAGCTATAAGAACAAAGAAACTTTGTTATATTTTCTATTAAAACTAACAAAATTATATATTAAAAAGAATGTACACCATGGTGAGACAATCCTCCACCAACTTCTGCTAAGATAGAGTCCTCACCAACATATTAACCAAAACATTTCTCTGTTGAATAAAGTAAGGAATCGTCTTCACTCTTGTTAAGAATACTCCAAAATCATTCCTTCATAGGAGGCAAGGCAGTCGACTCTATAACCTTTTTCTCTCTGTAAGACTCGCCTTAGAAAAACTAGAGGTACTTCCCTCAATCCGTGAGTCTACAAAATGACCCTCACACAAATTGCAGCATCTATAGCCACAATCGACTCTAATGAGATTACGCACTTTCTTGACCTTGTTCTTCTTCTTTTGCTAACCTGACCAGCGTCAATATCGTCACGAGATCTCTTAGAAGATATATTGAACAACTCGATAAATCAGCAAAAAGAGAGATCAGTAATTAAAGAGACACTTGTCAAGAACATAATAAAGTGGAAAAAACTAGCTCTAGAATGCAAAGGTTCATTTTTATATAGCAATGGATTGTGAAAATTATTAAATGGTAGTGGTCAAGTCAAAGGTGATGTGGCGTAAATGTCTAGAAAAATTTTTAGTCAAATTCTTTAATAATGACACTATTGATTACTTCTTCTTTTTTTCATTCTTCTATCCTTTCTACGAGTCACCTCTACAAGGAGAAGAAGAATCACAAAACTAAATGTACCCTTAATATATGCTCAAGGGCATAGAACAGGAATCAATACAAAAAACACTTCGTGACAAGCACCAGTGTACAAACAAGGAATCACTTGCTGGCCAATCTCAAGAACACACCTTGTAATGGTGATCACAGTAGAAGAGGCCACTAGCTAAGTATAGAGTCCCACCTCTTTATGAGTGAGTATAAGAAAAAAAAACCAAGTTTAACTAGATAGCAGATGCCAAACTCTCTAACTTGCATAAGCAACTGCATCATGAAACTTGCCACTCGGCATACAACACTTGCCTAAACTCCAAAAAATATGAGTGAGTCTCCTCCAGAAATAGATATATAGTTTTCCTTTGAAGCCCCCTTGGATCCTATAAAAAGTGAGAATTTTGAGGTGTGTGAGATTTTTTAAGCCATTTTATTTATCTTGAAAGGGAGAGAGCTAATTCTTACACTCTGATCTCACTAATTATCATTTTCAAATATATTGAAAATTCTTATATATATATATATATATATATATATGTGTGTGTGTGTGTGTGTGTGTGTGTGTGTCTAATCTAGCCATGTTTGCTTTTATCCTACTTCTAATGTGCATAAGCAAGGTCTTACATTACTCCATGACTAAATTTGAGCTTAAAATATACCACAACCATTAGGGGGTGAATAGATGCATTTTCAAAAATTATGTTACTATACAAAAGTTAAATAAGTGTACAATTAAAATTTTAACTTATAAGAAAGTTAGATGATTCAAGAAAATTATAAGAGTTATTAAAAACTAGCAAGACATAGTGCAAAAAAAATTTATAACATTTGATCCCTATCTACATCCTCACTTAAATATCCATTTGTTAGGATTTCATTAGTTAATTTTTAATATTGCAATATCCCATCATTATGAGGTGGAGAAAGCCTTATACAACCTATACTTCCCATGTCAAACAAGAATAACCCAAGCTTATAAAAATATTATTGCTTGCTATAAAATTTTTTATAACTTAGTTTGAAAAAGTATATATATATATATATATCAAATTTAACTACTAAACACAATAAAAATATATTATAGAAAATTATGATGTTTAATTTATAATTTATGTAAAAGTTGTGTGGTATGTATGTAAATCTTCCTATTTTAAAATGAGTTGAAACGTAATATATTTTAAAACTATGATAAATATATTAATTTTATTTAAATTTATTGATTTTTTTAGCTTAAACCATTATATTGTCATTACAAACTTAATTACTTTATTGACTGTCTAGAATAAAAGCTATATTCTTGTGTATCTTTTGTGTACCCTCAATCAACTTTAAATTTTTTAAGCATCTTTTAAATATATTGATCATCCATTAGCTGATTCAAATTATTAGTTTCTACTCTGATTCTAAAGTTACTTAGTTTAATTATTTGAATATACAAATATGTGTTTGTTATTGTCAAAATAAGCTCATGCACAATATGAGCTCATAAGGTTTACAAAGGTCATCATATATCCATCTATAATGGGCTTCATAACCATCCTGCATCACTATGTCTTGCATTCACCTTCAATCACCATCATGGCCTACAAGCATTATGATAGATACTATTTTCTGAATTTAAGTGATTCTTGAGTGAATACGACCTATTTTCTGAATTAGGTCTGGTACAGTGAGGATTGTATCTGATCTGGCTTGGTTTAGGCTTAGTGCAGTGAGTTAACTCACTGAGTGTTGGAACCCGGCTGAGTGAGTAATCTCCATGGGAAAGGCGGGTGCTGTCTGAGCCGTTGGATAGCGCCTTTTTACCATTAGTCGTTGGATGCTAGCACTCGGATTGAGTGTTTCTTGAGCTGCTTGCAAGCCGTTGGATCAGGGAAGTTTAATCTCTGTCCTTGGAATTGTTGTTTGATCATGTGGTTTTTGTTGGCTTCTGATTTAATGGATTACAGGTGATGTGATCTGCGCGGCTTGATTACTGGACGGAATCTGAGCCTTTGATTGAGAATTACGCGGCTGCTTCTTGGTCGTTGGATGCAGCATTTGAATTAACCTAACCTTATACTTTGTTCTTTGTTTCGAGCAGCCGTCGAGAGCTCCTGAGAAGGGAAGGGCTGCGAGAGGAGGAAGGAAGGAATCAGAGGAAGATGGCTGGTGTTTCTCCAGAATAAGGGAGGTTTCCGGCGACTTCCACCGTGGGAACTATTCAGGAGAGGAAGGAGGGAGAAGAGAAGAAGAAAACTAGAAACAGAGGAGGAAGATTGATAAGATTTTCTGAACCCCTGTCCTTCTCTTCTCATCTCTATTTATATCTTTCTGTTGGTCTTGGATCTTGAGATTCTAACTGATTTCTGTTAGGGTTTGTTGGAAGTTTGTGCTTTTGTCGTGTCTTCAGTTAGACTTCTTGATTTCTGGCTACTTATCCTTCTGTTCTATAGGATGTTCTGGCAGTTATTCCTGTTATACTTCTTGATTTTAGTATGTCTTTGTAATCAGCTCTGTTGGGATGGATTTAAGTTTATTGAGCCCAATTGTTATCTTTATCTGTTTATTGGCTTGTGTACTGAGCATGTAATCTGGATTTTCTCTGTTGTAAAAGCTGATGTCTTTGTTGTATTTATTTATTTATTTATTTATTCTCTGTTTATTATAAATCCCCTGATTTTGTTATTATCTTCTTCTGGATATTTGTTATAATTGCTTGGGAATGTCAAGAAGTCTTTTAGGTTTGGCCTTCTTCTCTCCCTTGTGTTTCTAATATTTCTGATATTGATATTCATATCATTACTCCCTCCACCGACCTTGCCCTCAAGGTCACCATTAAGACCTTTCTCGCCCCGAATTCATATCTTAAGATCTTCACTTTATAGCAATCCTTTCCCCTGAACTACTCTATATTACCTTTGTAATGTGGTTGTATTGTTGGCTGTCTTATTTGGGAATTCTTTGTGGCCATTATTTGATATTGGGAAGCTTGTTGTGCCTCAATCTTTGCTTAGAATTCTGGCATTTCTTATTTGCACTATGCTGATGGGCATTATAGAATACGATCTTAATTTCTGTATTGGATGGTTGAGAGAATATATGCTCGTCAGTCACTGGTTCTTTTTATAGAATTGGCTATATTTGAATTATACTTCTAGGCTAATTCCATGGTCAGAATTATTCAAAACTATTTAGACTATTTATAATTAGACAATTATATGTCTTTTGTCTTAACCTGGATTGAATGGTTGATATTTTAAGCTTATTTCTAATGCCAGATTTTCTCGTTAAATATCATGTTGTAGTTGATAATCTTGGTCTTCATTGACCATCATGAAGGCACATAAGTTGGCTTGACATATGCCCTTTGTGATATTTTTTCCTCACAATTAAAACATAATCCTTTCTTTCTTCTTTCTTCTAATTATGTTGGAGTCAGTTTCTGGATGGGAATGTTTTGTTTATTGGGCATCACATTGCTTTGATTGATTGCTGGAGGTGTTGGCAGTAAAGGTGGTTGATTGTTTTGATTTTGTTTACTCTGTTGAGCTTGGTGTGTTCTGTAGTTTCTTGGCATTGTATCATCTCCAAGGGCCCTCCATCAATTTAGCTAACTGAAGGCTTGTGAGAGCTAGTAATGCTCTTACTTCCCTTTTATATCTTGCCTTAAACCAGATTCAAAATAACTGTAAGAAGAATTGTGGAATACCGGTTTGCTAATTCCTCAAATTCATTATAAAATTGTCTGTCAGATTTGTTGTAATTTTGTAAGTTGACCCCTTAAATCTGGAGGGCCAAATCAATAACTTGCTCTTTAAATTGTATCCATGAGTGTAATTGGTGATTAAGATGCATCCATTGGTACCAACTTAGTGCTGGTCCGTCCATGTAGACAGATGCTATTAAGAATTTCTGGTCTTCTGAGAGGCTATAATATTGAAAAATTGGTCCGCTTTAAAAAACCCTCAATTGGCATATCAACTTTCATAGACCTATTGTTGTGTTGAGTTTGTTGTCTAGGAGGAAAGGAAATTTCAGTGTGATGAGGGGTACATACATGTGATTGTTGTTGTTCTTGCTGAGTACTTTCCAATTTTTCTTCAATTGATGAGAGTCTTCGGATACTTCATTTAGATCATAGTTATTGAAGACATTTGTTCATCTATTTTATTCGCCTTCCCACACACTCATCTATGGTCCTATGTGTCTTGTGCCATCAGTGTTGATGATGTAGCAACAAGAGCACCAATGATACAAGTCACTCAGTCCGTACAAAGGAGGATCATCCACCGCTTGGTTTAGCTAGTGAGTTAACTCACCGAAAGTTGGAACCCGGCTGAGTGAGTAATCTCCATGGGAAAGGCGTCTGAGCCGTTGGATAGCGCCTTTTTACCCTTAGCTGGATGCTAGCACTTGATTGAGTGTTTCTTGAGTAAAGCCGCTGGATGGAAGTTTAATCTCCGATTGTTTGATCATGTGGTTCTGTTGGCTTCGATTTAATGGATTACGATGCTAGCTGATTACCGACTAACTGAGCCTTTGATCGAGAATTGGTCGCTTCTTGGTCGCTGGATGTAGCATTTGAATTAACCTAACCTGCTTATTGCTTTGTTTCGACTCTCGAGCCGTCGAGAGCTCCCTAGAAGGGTCATGAGGAAGGAAGGACCGTGAGGAAGATGGCCATTCTCCGGAAGGGAGGTTTCCGGCGACTTCCACCGTGGGAACTGTTCAGGAGAGGAAGGAGGAAGCTCGAGACAGAGGGAGAAGAAGAAAACTAGAAACAGAGGAGGAAGATTGATAAGATTTTCTGAACCCCTGTCCTTCTCTTCTCATCTCTATTTATATCTTTCTGTTGGTCTTGGATCTTGAGATTCTAACTGATTTCTGTTAGGGTTTGTTGGAAGTTTGTGCTTTTGTCGTGTCTTCGCTTCTTGATTGGCTACTTATCCTTCTCGTTTCTATAGGATGTTCTTCCTCAAGTATACTTTGATTTTATGTCTTTGTAATCACCATTGGGATGGATTTAAGTTTATCGAGCTCAATTGTTATCTTTATCTCTGCTTGGCGGTACGAGAGGATGTAACTGATTTCCTCTGTGTAAAAGCCGATGTCTTGTATTTGTTTATTTATTTATTTATTCTCTCGCTTATTGTAAATATTATCTTCTTACGGATATTTGTTATAATTGCTTGGGAATGTTAGTGAAGTCTTTTAGCCAGTTTGGCCTTCTTCTCTCCCTTGTGCTTCTAATATTTCTCTGGATATTGATATTCATATCACATTACCTCATCATCTTCTTCACATCGCGTCATCTCTGCCTCCAAGAAATGACCAAGCGAGACATCTTTAATGACCTTCATGGCTGTCCTATAGAGCCTTATATGCCATTTTACGGCCATGCCATATTCGCCTTCAAGAAGACAAGGTGATTATTTTCTACTCTGATTCTAAAGTTACTTAGTTTAATTATTTGAGTCTCCAAATATGTGTTTATTATTGTCAAAATAAGCTCATGCACAATATGAGCTCATAAGGTTTACAAAGGTCATCGTATATCCATCTATAATGGGCTTCATATCCATCCTGCATCACTATGTCTTGCATTCACCTTCAATCACCATCATGGCTTGCAAGCATTACCTCATCATCTTCTTCACATCGCCATCTCTCTCCAAGAAATGACCAGACATCTTTAATGACCTTCATGGCGTCTATAGAGCCTTATATGCCATTTTACGGCCATGCCATATTCGCCTTCAAGAAGACAAGGTGATTATTTTCTACTCTGATTCTAAAGTTACTTAGTTTAAATATTTGAATCTCCAAATATGTGTTTGTTATTGTCAAAATAAGCTCATGCACAATATGAGCTCATAAGGTTTACAAAGGTCATCGTATATCCATCTATAATGGGCTTCATAACCATCCTGCATCACTATGTCTTGCATTCACCTTCAATCACCATCATGGCCTGCAAGCATTACCTCATCATCTTCTTCACATCGCATCATCTCTGCCTCCAAGAAATGACCAAGTGAGACATCTTTAATGACCTTCATGGCTGTCCTATAGAGCCTTATATGCCATTTTACGGCCATGCCATATTCGCCTTCAAAAAGACAAGGTGATTATTTTCTACTCTGATTCTAAAGTTACTTAGTTTAAATATTTGAATCTCTAAATATGTGTTTGTTATTGTCAAAATAAGCTCATGCACAATATGAGCTCATAAGGTTACAAAGGTCATCGTATATCCATCTATAATGGGCTTCATAACCATCCTGCATCATTATGTCTTGCATTCACCTTCAATCACCATCATGGCCTGCAAGCATTACCTCATCATCTTCTTCACATCACGTCATCTCTGCCTCCAAGAAATGACCAAGCGAGACATATTTAATGACCTTCATGGCTGTCCTATAGAGCCTTATATGCCATTTTACGGCCATGCCATATTCGCCTTCAAGAAGACAAGGTGATTATCTCATCTACTTCGCCAACCTCAATGTATCACAAGTACTAAGGATGCAAGCAACAATTACGTTTCCCTTCATTATAACCCGTTTTATTTCAATTATTATTTCAAACATCCATGAGTATGATTTAAAATATACTTAAATATTTATAAACTTTTAATAAAATAAAAAATATAAAAAATATAGAGGCTGTTTGTGATCAATTTTGTTTTTTATTTTTTTGTTTTTATTTGTATATTATTTTTAAAAAATTATTTATTTAAGATATTTTTTATGTGATTTTATTTTTTATTTTTAAAACAAATAATATATTTTTTAAAAATACTCAAAACAGTTTTTAGATGTTTTGAGTACTTTTAAAAATAATAAATATAATCAAATAAATTTTTTTTAAATAAAATATAAATAAAAAAAACTAAAACACAAAATAAAAAACAAAAAACAAAAATGATCCTAAACGGCCCCTTAGATTACAGCGATAGTTTCGGCAAACTCAACAGCATTATCTATTAAGACATAAATTTGAATTAGATCGCAATGAGGCATGGAGTTTTAATCTGATGCAATAATCTCCAAAATAAAAGAAAATCTATTAAAGAAATAATTGTAATCTCAATACTTAAAGAAATCAGGTGGCTATTAATTAAATGCATAAATTGTTGCTAGCACTAATATATATATATATATATATATATATATATCTAAGAAAATTTTTAGTGGAAAAAAATAAGAACTGGAATTTTTAAATTAGGAGGATTTACATACATACTACTTAATTTCTTAGAAATTACATATTTAATCTAACACCTAAAATAGTATATTTACAGATCTAGCACTCTAAACTTTTAAACACAATAGATATAGCACGGCGCTACCTGCCACCCTTACCCTCCTCCTCTTACTCCGTCTCACAGATTCTCCTTTTCACGTGACAAACAATGCAGTATTCATGAATCTTCCCTCATGCGGCCCTCTTCCATAGAAATTGCAGCGGCAGGTTAATTTTTATTCTCTAGGTCGGCTGTAATATTAATGCATGAGTATTTCAAAAAATATATATACAGTATGCGATACATATGGTCCGACACGAATTCAACATATATTAAATATGATAAAAAAAAATATCTGATTAAAATAATATTAAAAAATTAAAAAAATAAAATATCTTAAATAAGTAAATTAAAATTATATAAAAATATTTTAAATTATTGTAAAAAATTTTGAAAATTTAAAGAATAAAATTTGAGCTAAAAATATTAATAAGATATATTTATTATAAATAATTAAAATTATGAAAAATTATAATTAATTCTATAAATTTAAAATTAATTATAAATTTTATTCATTTTAGCCCCTCCCCCACTAGATATTTGATTATTCCGAATAATATAATATACATCAGCTAAAATGGCAATGAACCAAAATGCATTTAAATAATAAATCAATCGAATAACATGACTGAATAAAATATCATCTAAATAAACACTCAAGCAAAAAAAAAAAAAAAGCTAATTCTCTTGATAAGAAAATTTGAAACACCAAAGCTCAGGAAAGAAGGCTTGCCCAAGAGAATTCAATAGAAATAATACAAAAACACTGAATCAAACTCAGTTTTTTAGCCGAAAAAAGAGAAGAAACTTACATAAGACTATGCCACTACAAAGCCTTGTCAACACCACTACATGATAAATAAATAGAAAAAAAAAAAAAAAAAAGGATGCATAAATCAAAAAGTTATACCAAGATGTCATTCTATCTGCTAGGCTGCCGACCACCTCGATCAAAGAAACGGCCACCACCTCTTTGATAAGGCCTTCTACCACGAGACCAAGAAGAGTTTCCTCCATTAAAATGCGAAGAAGTAGAACTCCCGGCATTGAACTGCATAGATGAAGGCAAAGGCAAAGAAGCTTGACCCTGGATTTGCTCATTACCCAGGGCTGGTCTCCCTGGCACATTTACAAATCCATTATTAAATGGGAATGGTGCAAAATTATTCTGCACCAGAGGTTGCAGAGATGGCGCAGCGCCGACCCATGGCAAGGTGCTTCCTTGATGAGGAACCAATTGCTGAAGCAGCTGTTGAAAGGCCATCATATTGACAAGATTATTCAAAATTGCATTTTGATTCTGCAACTGCATTGGAAGATCACCTTGCAATCCTGTACTCTGTAGCTGAGGTGAAAATCCAGGAGGCCATGGAGTGTCTTGGTGCTGAGTTAATAACTGCTGAGATGGATTACCAAGATAGTTAACCGCACGTACTGCTCGAGGAAATTGCGGGATTGCAGGGGGTGGTACTGAACAGGCATTTGTAGCAGCCGACGAAGAACTCCATGATCCAGGACCGATACCAGACTGACCCCCTAATGGTGCAGGTTGGGGCGGCACTAGACCCACAGGATTTGGCTGATCAATAGATAATTGAGTACGATTCGGTGGTTTTTGTTCATCTCTATGTTGAGCCCTATGCCCCATGAAGGTGTTCCTCTTCCTTTCGAACCTGGCTTCTTGCTTCGCAACTTTACCCTGGTTGATGACTCTCTTACCTTGCCGCAGAGATTTCTTGTATTCGACTTCTTTTTCATCATCGGAGAACTCGACCTCATTATCAAGTTCCTCATCATTCTCACCAGAGGCATCATAACCTTTCTTGTACAGCTCCTTGTCATTCAGAATTTTAGTGGCGAATTCGGCCACAAAGGAGACAGTTATACCCACGCTGATTCCTGCCGGCACTTCTTCTTCAGTATTGTACCTAACAACATAGTAGGGATTCTTTACAGGACCAAATATTTCATCTACCAGGCCTAATGGGAGGCGGGTGTCTGTGACCCAAAGAATAGATCCCTCATTAAGAGGGTTGTGCAAAACAGAACCCTCAACAATGACTCTGTTGTTCATTATCTGGAGATTTTAAGAATCATTTGCTCATGTTAGAGAGCAAAATCAATAAAAATGATGATATCAACAGATGAGTAAGTCTACAAGGTTAAAACATCAGGATAAACTACAGAAATTTTAAAATAAACTACATATACGTCATAAGAAAAAATAAATAATAAACGGCTAAAAGCATATATAATGACATAAAAGGAGAAAGTAATAAATGCAACATCAAAAATATAAATAAACTTTAACGAAGGCAGTCTTCTTTTTGATAAGAAACTTGCCCAGACAAAAAAATAGCAGAAACTTTAACAAAGGCAGTCTTCTTTTTATAATTATTCTTCTTCAATATCAACAGCTCACCAAATACCGAGATATTAAAACACCACTCAATAAAATTAAAAAAATATATATGCTGATGTTTGTAAATGAACAACAAACACATTTCAATGTTTTTTAAGGAAATCATTTTACTTACAGAAGAAATAACTCCCACTGGCAACAGCTGGTGATCTGGCTTAAGTGTTACTTCAACCTTAGGAACTGGAGGAAGATCCTGCAAAATATGCATCTAAATAAGCACCCAGTATGGCAAGGTCAATAAAATATTTACATTCAAATTTTTTTCAACTTGCATGGCACTTCTACTGATAAAAATTAAAAAAAAAAATAACAGTCTTGTATTGTGTTGTTGCAATGCAGTAATTCTGCACAAATATCAAGTACAAGATTGGAGACCAACTAAAAGACTTTACCGTAAAAGTATAACCCTGAGTTTGCAGGCATGTTTAAAAACTCTTGGAAGATTTTGCAAAAATAGTTTGGTTATATATCCTTAAATTAATATGATGGCATGATAAAAATTAAAAAAAAAAAACTGACAACCAGATCTAAAAGTTTCTGATTCTATATCCATAATGTGCAACCTGAGTAGATGAAACTAACAAGCAAGACATCCTATCATAGAATACAAAAGCATATGCAAGTGCTGTGCATATAAGATGTAAAATTGAAATTCAACAAAAGTGGCCACAAGTCTAGTCAACCACAATGAACCAAATCACACTTAGAAAGTACTAGCAAATCACATATTATTAAAATTACCATCACAGTCAAGTCACGGAGGACTCTAAAAACTTCAAAGGTACTTTGAAAGTTAAAAGGGTCAACACTTAGCACTCATACATATACTGTCCTTAGTGAGACACATAGGTCACTTGTAAACAGATTTTTCTGAAGTGTATGAATATTACCGGTGAATAAATCTTCTATCAATCTAGGCAAACAGAAACATGGAAAGGACAACGATTAAGACAGATATATACCTCCAACTCATGCTTCGAACGGATGGGTCCTTTTGGACCTTCCTCTTCCTCATCACTAAGGAAATCGATCTTATGTGTATCAAATTCCGTCACCTCACCCTCTTCAACTTCTTCGGCTTCATCTCTCCTTATCATCCCAGCATCAACTTCATCTTCACTGCTTGAAAGCGACTTGGCAACACTCATGGAATCATCACTACTGGACTCACCACTTGAAGAGGGCTCATTAGTTGAAGTGGACTCATCACTTGAAGATTCAGCTTCTATAGATTTGCTCCCCTCTTCATCACTCTCCCCCTCAAAAATCACTTCTTTGTTTGGCTGATCACTCTTCAAATCTTCCAACCCAAGTTTCACGCACTTCGTGTCCCCATCACTTCCACCTTTATTCTCCTCCAATGCCACCTCTCCGTACCCTCTATCTGAAATATCAACTAGGCTAATCTTCTCCATCTTCACATCAATTGAAGATTCCAATATCTGATCTTTCTGCTCTCTTTTAACTCCATTATAGTGAAGCTCATTGGGATTAATGCTGCTGTTGCTCAAGTCGCTAGGATTTTGCAACTGCAAATGGTCTGGGTGGACAAGCCACTCCTTCAAGGGATCAAAGTCATCATAATCCTCATCATTAACTGGGCTCCAACACCTAAACATCACTGTTAAAGAAAATTAATGCAAAATAAAATTTTGGCCTTCCGCCAGTAAAAATTGAGGGAAAAATGGAAGAGTAATTAATTTGTTAAAAAATAAAGCTACACATGAAAATATAAACAAATATATATTTCCTCTAGGATCATTATTCACTGCACTTTACAAATTGCATCTAGAAAGAAAACATATACAATCTAGTGAAATGAATTCTAAAGGCCAAAACATACACAACAAAACACATGATTTTACAAAAGTTATTCAAGAATCAATCTTAATAAAATCAAACAAAACCATTGAAATGCATGGTGAACTATTGAAACAAAAAGCAATGTGCATCTACAACAGTTTATATTTAACTGAAATAAAAGCAGAACCGTTGAAATGCATAGTGAACTATTGAAACTATATACAAGTTGCATGTCATCATGGTGCATGCATTTATCATCCCTAAGACTACGACTACATCTTAAAAGATAAAAAAAATCAATCAAAATTAAATCAGTTTTTAGCTTGGCTCAAGCTCAAAGCAAAATTAATGAGACAAGTAGGAATTAACTAAAAAGACTATATCAATTCAGTCTACAACTACACAGGGCTAAACTTGGGATTGGGACAAATGGGTTTGAGCAGATTTTGAGTCAAGATGGATAACCTAGAGATCAAATCATTGAACACCCACCTACAAAAAGCATAATGTCAAATTTGAATTTATGATGTAATAAAAACATCTGGTTTAGCTAAAAAAAATGAATTTTCACAAAATAACCAAAAGAAGTTGAATCACACTCCAAAGTAGAATCATCCTCTTTTGATAAAATTAGGTTTAAGTATTTGGATAGGATAAGGTTTCATCTCAAGATAGGATTAGATTGTATTTAAATTTTGATCTTATCCATATAAAATATATTTCTATAAAAAGTTATTATTGCCTGTAATTGATCAAGAAACATTGACGATTACAATTTGATTATCTGTGAGGCCAATCAAGTACTCCATAGATACAATAATGCACATTTGTTGCTCTAAATTCTACCTTCTTCCTTTCCATCAATTTAGAAAAATTATAATACATTGTTGCTTAGCAACAATGGGGAAAGAGAAGACTCATTGAAGTTAAATCAAACAACCACGAAACCAACCTACAGCAGAAGGGTCAACAATAAGAAACCTTGAATCAAGAGGTTTGACTGGCAAAGGCACAAGTTTTAAAGCCCAAAGTCATCATTGACCCAAAGTGGAATCAAGTCACTAATGCATTAGCATGACCATGTCTCTTTTATCAATGTTGGGTCAATTTAAAAACTTAGTTGATAAAAAAATATATCTAAAAAAATGCAAGAGAGAAATGTCACATAAATTAAACCATCTCTATACCATGTATTAGGCACTAGATGCATTGGGTCCACCATAAATAACACACTTGAACATGCAAAAAAACTAACAATAAAATTCTTAATTTGTCACATTTAAATCTACAAGTGAACTAAATGTTAGATCAATAATAAAATCAAAATAACTTGATTAATTATGGTGGTAATAAAGCAAAGTCAAAATCTAAATAACTTTATCCTAACACTCATTTTTCTTGCCTAGATTTTTTTTTTAATGAGCATAAATAATTTTGCATAAATTGTAATGAAATTGTTGAAAGTTCATCAAACAATTGCATATTAGACAATGATTCAAAGAGAACAGATAAATAAAAAATTGAATGTATCAACACATGTCATCTAATTAATCATATGCAAAATATAATCACTTGAACTTTATGTCTGATTAGGTCATGGAAAAGATAAATCCCTAATCTATATTAGTATCACTCTAAAATAACACATGTCATCTAAGCAATGAAATCAACTAGAATGTGTAAATAAAACCCTTAATTCAATCTAAGCATAGCATAACTAAGAAAATCATGAACTAAAATTAGCATAATTTAAAAGGGAGATTTGGCACAAAAAATGTCTTATATTACATATTTAACATCTAAAATTTCCTATTTATATGAAATAATACTCTGTTAATGGAGTTAGCCAAATCTCATCACTCTGTAAACTTGGTAGATATTGGTAGTTAGCTCTAAAGCATGCCAATCACAGAATCTGTGATTATTTGTTATAATGCATAACATTGATTACATACAGTTAAGGAAAATAGTCCTGTAGGGTTTAGGGTTTACCCTAGCTTGAAGAAATAGAAGCAGCGAAGAAAGAATTCACTGGAACCCGTTCCACTGACACCACCGGGTGGCAACCTTCCCCGGTGATGGAAGCAACTCCGTTCTACTGTGATTTCAATTTAGAAGAAAGGAATAAGAGGCACAAGAAGTAAAATAAAGAAGACAAAAGAGATGCCTGCGGCGGTATCTTTCCAGCGAGAGGGGAAGTCACTGGTGCACCGTCCTCCTTTGCCGCCTACACCTTCGGCTTCCGTCGTCCGCTCTCCCTCAGCACTTCCGCGTTCTCCCCTGGTGCGCAGCAAAACCCTAAATCGGCAGCGTTTGTTCGTTTATTTAATTACTAGGATATTACAATATTTTTGAAAGTAAATAACATTTTTTTAATATTGAACGAAATTGATTTTAAAATTTTAATAATAACTTTTTAAATAGTTATCAATTAAATATCTCCTATCATCTAATATTAACATATTTATGAACTGTAATATAAAATCACAAAATTAAAAGAATTGCAAGAATAACTAAAAAAAGATGTCCATATAAATATGCTCACCTAAATATATTGAAGATCTAAATAAATTCAACTCAATAAATTTCTCTTTTCTAATCATTCTAAGGTGTTGTTTGGTTGCGTGCATTTGGAGTGCACTGCATTTCAAATACACATATTTTAATTTTTTGGGAGTTTGGTTTATAAAATAAAATAAAATGTATTATTAATACATTTGAAAATAATTTGGTGTATTTGAAATTAGGGTAAAATCTGGCATCGATTAAAAGTATCGGCCTGCCGTAGATGGGGCCGTCGTGGTCATTTTGGGATACTTTACATTACATTTTTTCAACCAAACAAAAAGAAAGTCGTGATTTTAAAACTCAACCAAACAACTAGTAATCCTTTTTTTTATAATTCATTTACGCATTCCAAATCTGAGAATCAAACATCTAAAATTTAAATTATAACTCTAGAAAAAATTCAAACCATTGTTGGATGTAAACTCAAGTTCTTTAATTAATCATTGAAAACCTTAAAATACTTAATTTATCAATCTATCAATTTTTTCTTATATACCCATCAAATAAAATTTATAGAATAGCTCTTTTATATAAAAAGTAAAATATGTATAAATTATAGCCAAGAAGAATCATACCATCTCCACAAAATATACATATAACATTTGACCCAAATAAAAAATCAAGATTCCACATGCTCTCAATGATAGTTATACTGACATCTAATCTCAATTGAAGGATCCCCACTAATTAATTAAATTTACTCTGTGGATTCTCATTCATTCAGTTGGTTGTATCTAAAAATCTTAAATGTTAAGTTCATCAAGTTTAATACCTTCAAGCCTTAGCTCATAAAAATAAAATAAAAAATCACTTTGTGATTGGAGAAAATATTTGCACTCCTCATTATGTTGATTATAAAAGTCAAATTTAGATTGAACAGAATCTTGCGAAGTCCTTCATTTATATGAATTATTTAGAGAAAATATTTGCATTCCTCATTATCTTCATTATAAAAGTCAAATTTAGATTGAAGAATCTTGGGCAGTCCTTTATTTATATGAATCGTTTTTGTAAACTATTTCATTTAACTATAATCATAATATTTCCGCATAAAATATAACTATAACCATTTTACAATTTAGGATAAACTACCCATAATATATATATATATATATATATATATATATATATATATATATATATATATATATATATATATATATATATATATATATATATATATATATTGTCAGAAATTTTATTAGGTAGATCGAGATCTTCATTAGTAGCCCAAATTATCCAACACACAAGCGGGGATATGAACACGGGGTTATGGAAAACCGTTAAGGAAAAAAACCAGCCTGTCACAGAACTTTCATTTGTTGAAGATCAGGTCCCGTAGAAGAAGGTGTTCTGACGGAAACAATATTAGAGTGTAGAAAAATACAATGCTCGGTTAACAGGTATGGCGTCTTTCTAGTCCCACAGATCTAAGGCGACTCGATCCTCGAGCCTTCGGTGGCGCGGTGGTGATAGATCGTCGGCGTCGAGGTCGGTGGTTCTCTAGCTCTCGGTCTTCAAATCGATTCGGTCCTTTCCTGATGAAGAATTTTTATAGATTTTGGGAGTGGCGACAATTGTGGAAAACTCAACCACTCCCATGGTGGCCCGTCGATCCCCGTCGACGTGTATTTTTGATGGGTGCCTTGATGTGAATTGGGTGATCTTGGATTCGTTGGATTCGTCTTGATCCGGACCTAAATATATGGTTTTGTGACCATTTGGCGGATCGGGATCCATTTTATGCTCCGATAGCATATGAGTCGATTCGAGCTTCCGGATCGGTATGCTTGATGTTTTTTATCGTCATCGGCGGTTTATTTATGAGTTTCTTTGAAATCGGTGATTAGATCGAAGCATTTAAAATCTTGAGATTAGTCTTTTAGATATTTATATGTATATATATATATATATATATATATATATATATATATATATATATATATATATATATATATATATATATATATATATATATATATATATCTATTTCTTTATATATTTGTTCTGGTTATGCAATTGCATTTCCCTCGCTTCAAATATATAAATCACTTCTTAATCAATTTATAATTATTAAAATAAATTACAAAATCTTTATTTCAAAACTATAATATAATTGTAGCATCTTTAGATTGAATTTATATAATTGACATTGGGTGAGATTACTCTGATGGAAGAGTTTGAGAGAAATCAAGATTTTTATGTGGAAAACTCAAGAAAGGAAATACTACAAGGCCTAACCCACTTAGAAATAATTTTACTATATCAATATTTATTACAATTATTATCATGTCTCAAAAGTTGAAGTAGCATAGGTTGCAATAGTAGGTTTTGTGAGAAGCTTCCGTGAATCAGTGAAGAAGGATTTGCTTGAGGCGGTAGTCGGATGATCCAACAACAACTCGCATGGTTGGGTGGCGTTGATGAAATTATATGATGGTGGTGACCAATGTGGCCGGTATAATATAATAGTGGGCCAATTTGTAATCCCGATCAGTAATGCTTGGCGATAATGTCGGCTGGCCAGTGTGGTGGCGACCTTGGTGTGTCAGCGGTGGCCGGCAACGATCGTGGTATGCTAGTGATAGTGACCAGGCAACGGCCTAGACCAAGAAGGTGAAAATTAGAAATAGTGGTGGCGGTCAATGGTTTGGTGGTGGTCCGATAGGTTGTGGAGTTAGCGATGGCCGTGACCGATGATCCGGCGTGGCGATCGGATTGCCGTACTTTGAGATTCTTCAAGGATCAGAGCTCTCTCTTCTCTTCAACTTTCGTCTCCCCTTGTGAAGAATGAGGGACTATTTATAGATTATGGGAATACATTTCTATAAATACATGCAAAATCCAAACTATTCTATCAAACGGCTCAAAATGATCACTTTGATCATTTGATGTATTTAAAGTATTTAAATGCTCAAATAAAATCAGAATTAAGAGATCTTAGGCTTGTAAGATTCGGTCGTCAAGACGCTCGATTTGAGTATAAACATTCTATATTTATAAGCTATTTAGGGATCCGTCTGATATCCCAAAGTTTTCAAATATATTTTAAGTGCTTGATTAAGACTAGTCTGGACTTAGAATCAAATTGCTTTCGATCTAATCAAAATATTTTATATCAGCTCTATGATATTCAAAAGAGAGTTTGAAAAATTAAGATTTTGCTTTTAAGTGATGCTCAATAACACATACATCAAGATTCGTGCTTTAACTAGGAGATTTTTAATGACATATGAGTTGTCCCCTATTTTTGGATGATATCATCTATATCATCCAAAAATACATGTCAAGTCGACAAATAATTTTCTAATAATTGATTATAGTTTTAAGAAAATTGTGAAGCTAATAACTTTCTTAATATTAATGAAATTTAAGGGTTCATTAACCTTTGCGTTAGATAGAGTTTAAGAGAATTGATCTTCATGGGCGTGCAAGGCTACGATCACGAGAGCAAGCGCAAGAGGCTAGTCACATGGGTGTGAGGCCATGGCGTAGCGAGCCATGGACAACCTCGTTAAATCGCATGCGGGGACATGGACATGAGCAGTGTCGAGTCTATTTGGCCCTGCGTGTGGTAGAGGCACCGAGCACCAAAGGCACATAGCACCGCTAAGCATAATGTATATGTATGACTGCAGCGAGTGGAAACTGAGAATTTGAGGCGCTAAAGAGGCCTCTGGGTCTGTGGTAGCGTAAAGCGTCGGACCAGCATGCATGCACCAAGGAGGGGTCTTGGCGCAAGACCATGGGCATTAGCGTGTCGCATGTGCCAATCTGCCACAATACACCCTCGTCATGGCGTGTACCGGTGGCGTCGATTGAAAACTTTGAATTTTTTTGATATTCTACCCGATTTAATTGATTTCTTTTCTACTTTTCACTTTTAAAAAAGGAAAAATATATATGAGGCAGAGATTTCAAAATTTATCAAAATATTTCTAAATCTTGTAAAAAATTTCTCTCTTTTTTGCCCCTATTATGGATTTATAAATACCCCCCCTTTGGAGTCAAGTGTGGGGACATTAAATTTTCCCATATTCTCCAATATTTTTCTATATTTGATGAGAAATTATCTAGTAAAATTTAGGGGCTAAGAGTGATAAAAAATATCTTCTTTTGTCAGCAAAGCTTTAACTTTCTTTTAAAAAGACGGTTATTTGCTTTGATGATTAAGACCCATTATTCATAAGGCGAGGCTCTGATTTTCACTAAAAAGAGGTGTCAACTGTCCTCGTTGGACCGACTGGGTTTGAAGGTGATTAAAGCTCATAGTTCATACGGTGAGGCTCCATTTTTCCCTCAAATGAGGCATCAACTATCCTCGTCAGATCGAGTGAGTTTGGAGGCAATCAAAACATGTAGTTCATATAGTGAGGCTCCGATTTTCTCTCGAAAGAGGCATCAACTGTCTTCGTCAAACTAATTGGATTTGGAGGCGATCAAGACCCGTAGTTCATACGAAGAGGCTCCAATTTTCCCTCGAAAGAGGCATGGTATCTTAGAACCGAGCCGGGTTTGGAAAAGATGGTAGTTCATGGCGAGGCTCAGTTTTCCCTCGAAGAGGCATCGAGAACAAACTAGATTTGGAGGCAATCAAAATCTGTAGTTCATACGATGAGGCTCAGATTTTCCCTCGAATGAGGCGTCAATTATCCTCGTCGGACCGACCAAGTTTGGAGGAGAACAAGCCCCATAGTTCATACAGAGAGGCTCCAATTTTTTACCGATAATTTTAACCCATCTAAGGTTGTTCGTCGTGGTAATTTCTAGATATGAATCATGCTGAAAGAAATCCATCTTGAATTTTTGATCTATCTATGATTGTTTGTCATAATGTTACTTGATGACGTTAACCTATATGAAAGAGGTCGAAAGAAATTCATCAAAATTTCTTGGTCTATCCAAGATTATTCGTTAGAGTGCTACTTTATGACATCAACTTGTATGGATGAGGTTGAGAGAAATTAATCAATGATTTTTGACCTATCATAAGTTATTTATCACAATATTACTCGATGGCGTTAACTTATATATAATAGGTCGAAAAAATCCACCAAGGGTTTTTGATCTATCCAACGTTGTTTGTCAAAGCGTTACTTGATATATTAACCTATATAGAAATGGTCAAATTGAATCCCCCTAAGATTGATTATAATCTGATTGGAATGAGGTGATTGTCATGTATATCCGAATCAAAGAAGAAAATTTGGTTTGTATTTAGATTGTTACTACCCTTTCGGGATCAGAATTATAATCTTGTCTAATGTAGAAGTCAAGCTGAAGACTATATGAAAAATTTTGATCTCGCCCAAGAGTTTCTTATGATATCTTATATATTTGTAGGAAGTCTCTTCATATTACCTTACTCATTATAAATCTAATGTAAAATTATATGATAGAAGAAATGAGCTTTTTAATCATAATTATGCCAAAATATCATCATTTGAATGTTGCAATCGGAATTGCTCCCCAATCTTGACTTATTTATCTTAGGAATGGTAATCAAGTAGGTGGGCAAAGAGATTTTTTATTATAATTATTTCATAGATATTTACATGAATAATCTTTTGAGATTATAATAAGAGTTGCTCTCTAGTATCTATATATGCTTTTGATGTACATTGATAGCTTTGTTAATAAAAAATTGTGCTTTCACATGATGTGAGCTGCTCAAATTCATTAAGGTAGGCGGGCCTCCAGGAAAACTCCTCTTAGTAATTCAGGGTCCACCCCTAGTATTTGTCAAGCTTCTAAGGAGAATCTCTAGTAGTACTCCTGATTCACCTTCTTTTTGACAAATTCCTGAGATATGAGAGGAATCTTTAATGAGCCTTCGGTTCATAATAAATTATTCTACAAATATCTTAGCGAGTTCGTCAAAGTTATAGATAGATCCCCTTGGAAGAGAGTAGATCTAAGTGCAAGCCAACTTAAAAATAAGAAGCTTGAGAGACATCAGTGGAAGAGTTTGAGAGACATCAGAATTTTTATGTGAAAAACTAAGAAGGGAAAAACTACGTTGCCTAGCCAACTTAAAAATAATTTCAATATATCAATATTTGTTACAATTATTATCCTTTCTCCAAAATTGGTGAAAGATAGCTTAAAAAGTTTTAGCTGGATCGTGAAAGAAGCTTAACGACATGGTAAATAAATCGACATGGCGGCGATCGTAGCATGGCGGTGACCAGTGATGGCGGACCGGTTGTAAATAATGGTGGCCATAGATCCATTTAGGCGATGTAATACTTGATAATGGATGATGGTGATCGACTATTTCAGAGGTGAACGATGGTGAGTGATGGTGGCGCTATTCCAATGATCCGGCATGTCGGCGGCAATATTATGGCGGTAAAGCGATGGTATCAACGATAAGAGCGTGATTATCTTTGAGATTCTTTGAGCTAACTCTCTCTTCTTACTTTTCTTAAGAATGATGAAATTTATTATAGATTATGAAAATACATTCTGTAAATACAAGAAATCCAAAGCAAACTGGACTCAAAATGATTCCTTTGATCATCCGATGTATTTTAAATATTTGAATGCTCAAATAAAAGCAGAATTAAAAATATTATTCTTATTAAATTCAGCTCATTAAGATGCTCGATTTAACTATAAACACTATATATTTATAAACTATTTAAAGAATCAACTGATATCCCAAAATTTTTAATTATATTTTAAATACTTGATTTGAACTTGAACTTAAATCAAATTATTTTCAATCTAATCTAAATATTTTATATCAACTCTATGATAATCAAAGAAGAGTTTCACTGATTAATATTTTAATTTTAAGTAATGCTCAATAACACATATTAAAATTCATGCTTAATTTAAGAAAATTTTTAATGACATATCACTAAAAGAAATTTAATTTCTCAATTTCAACTATCTATAACTTTATACTTTTAACTTATAAATTTAAACTAGAATTTCTTCAATATCATTCCACTATTAGAAATATATTTCATCTAAATTAACAAATTTATTTTTAAGTTTATTAAAAAATAATATTAAACATTTAAGCTCAATTTAACTTTCAAGTTCTAATATTTACATTATTTTTTCACTTCAACTTTGAAAAAAATAAATAAAAATTTATTAAATAATTTATATCACTTAAGTATCTCTCTCATTCATGCTCTCTTTCTCTACCTCGGCTACTCTTGATCAGCCTCTCTCTCTCATCTCCCCTCTTACTTGATAACCGTACAAACTAATATCAATTCAATTGAACTGGAATTAATAAATTCTTCTTTTTTTTTGGCGGGATTTCACACATCCATTTCTGGCCATTAGCCCATGAGAAAAACGTACCGAGATTCTAGTCTGGCAACAATATAGCTATTAACGAAAGAATTGAACCATCTAAGTTAGTCGCATGCCATTTATATTCAGATCATATGGAATACTTTTTAAAGTGCTGTAAAAGCTGAAACAGCTATTTTGCATAACATTAGTTTATATATATATAGAGAGAGAGAGAGAGAGAGAGAGAGAGAGAGAGAGAGAGAGAATACATTTTCTTTTCATTCAAGCAATCTGAACAAGACAAGGTTTATAATCTAGCAGCTTTCTTTATAGCTGCCCACAGTATTTTCAATGATGCTGGCCAGGCCCATTAAATAAGACTACTAAATACTTGAGAATGGCAATTAAAAAAAAAAAAAATCAGCTGCAACAAAATTCTGAGTAACTTGAGGCAAAGAGGAGGCTACAACCTTCCTATTGAGGTAAATGGCGCAGCAAATATCAATTTTCAAGACTTGCAAATCCAACTTTTAGGCTTACGGGTAAGTATTCGCATTAGCAACTTCAGTTGACCATAATAAACATCAGGATATATTTTATTAAATGGACAGTCCCTCCAATAAATTTACAAAATGAACAAAAAAGGATACTAAATAAAATATTTCTCCCAAAAATGCTCTCAAATATCCAAAAAGAAAGCGATGAAAACTAAAAAGAAAACATAAAAAAGGAAACCCAATAAAATTGATGATTTCTATGACTTAATATTCTGAGTCAGGAAGACCATTTGGGCAGCACCAGTCTTTGCAGAATCAACACGGCAAACATAAATGATACAAGGTCCATATTTTGATGCTCAAAGGGAAGTAGTTATATCAAGTGAATGAATCTAAGGTAAAAGAGGTGCGAGCTGTATGCTGACTAGATCACCAAGAGCTCCACGGACATCCATCTGTAGAACATTAGCTAAGCATTAATTGGAAGCAGGCCTAAAATGCCCCCCTATACTAAAAATATCTTTCTTTTTCCAATAAGATAAAGCTAAGTGCATTCGCTGATGGATGTTTATGATATGTTGAAAATGAATTCCATGGGAGGAAAATGGTCTGGCAAGAAACGTATTTAACATTAACCAACAGTTATCTTCCATAAAGAAAAGAACACAAAAAATGAATAAATATATAAATAAATATTTGCTTCTGAATTAGATATAGCCAACAACTATTGCAGATCCAACCTCACCCCTAACCTAGACCAAAATATCTATTTTAAGCTTTAATTATGAGAGATGAATCAAGGAAACATATAGATGCATGTTTTGCAGACTTCGGGATTATTTGGGATCCAATTTATTTTGTGTTTTTTTATTTTTGTTTTTATGTAACTTTTAAAACATGTATGTTTAGTGTGTTTTTTAAATATATATTTTTTATTTTTAAAAATACTCAAATCAACTTTTAGATATTTAAATTATTTTCAAAAATAATAATTATCATCAAACATATTTTATTTTAAAATAAAACATACAACAACAACAAGCCTTAATCCCACTAGGTGGTAAATTCTAAATTTCTAAATTTATTATTTATTATGTGTCAAATTCTCATTTAATTCAAGTATAGATCATTTTATACATCTTGTAAGTCTTTTTAGGTCTATACCTTTTAATAAGCAAATCTGTATCTACTCTCTTTAATTGGGACTGACGCTTTATGTTAAAACCATCTAAGGACTCTCCTAATCTTATCTCTACTTTACTCATTTTTACTCATTTTGCGTCTATCTCAAGAGTAAAATACTCATCCACACATCCTCATCTCTTAAAACTTTCTTAGCCACTCATCCACTGCATCCTCATCTAGCAAACACTGTCTTTATCTTCTTAGTAACATTATATAAGTCATGTGGGTCTTACCACCATCTTATAAAATTTTCCTTAAGTTTAAAATTGGAACTTTTACATCAATAATAGGTGGATGTTCCTTTCAACCATCCAACTTGAATTCTACTAATAACATCTCCATCTATTTCACCATCATTTTGAACAATAGAACCTAAATATGTCATGTTCACTCTTAATGACTTGATCCTAAAAGTCAAACTACCTAAAACTTCTACTAAAATTACACTCCATATATTCGGTTTAGATCTACTTTCTCTAAAGTTGACCTCCATAATTCAAGTTTACGTTGGACTCTCTCTAGTATTATCAACAAGAAGAATGTCATCAACAAAAGCATACACCAAGGTACATCTTCTTGTAAATGCCTCGTAAGAACATCCATAACTAAAGTAAAAGATAAGGGCTTAATGTTGATCCTTGATGTAATCCAAGCGAAATAAGAAAATATTTTGTCAATCCTCCTTGTGTTTGGACACTGCACTCTAACATATCAATGACTTGAATATAACTAATATTAACTCCTTTTTCTAAAACTCTCCAAAGAACATCTTGAGACTTTTAAAACTTTCTCTAAATCAATAAATATCATATGTAGATCCTTCTTACTTTCTCATGCTTCTCCATCAAACCTCTTAACAAATGTATAGCATCCATAGTAGATCTACGGCATGAAACCAAATTGATTGTGAGAAACATCGTAACACCTTTTCTACTCTCTCCCATAATTTTAATGTATGGCACATTAACTTAATTTTGCATAATCTTTGCATCACCTTTTTTAAATTAAATATGACAAACTCTTTTCTCCACTCATCGACATTAGTCTTTAAAATTTTGTGAAAATTCCTCTAAACATTTCCTTTTATTGGAATATTATCGGTCTCCCACTTGACATTTCATTTTCTTTAAAACTTCACTAAATTACTAATCTGACGATAAAATGAAATTCTCATGTTTAGTATTAAGGTTCTAAAATCAATCGTCTTTCGGATCAAAAAAAGTTTATCAAAATACCTCATCTATTTTCAATATATTTTTTTAAAAACTTTATTATTTTATCCTTAATACCTCACTGATACTTTCTTATTATTCCTTTGGTTTGGCTAACTTATACATCATCTTTCACCTTTTGGTATAATTATATAAATCACTAAAATTAAATTTTTTCGTCATATTCTTCTTAGAATCTCTACAGACCAGTTTTACATCTAAACCAATTTTATAACGCTTCTTGTTCTTTATCTTCTTTGATTTCGACTCACATTATTCTTATTAAAGAAACTTTTGATTCTCCAAAGCATCTTTGCTTTCTTTTACTATATTTTTTTACATTTTAAAACTTCATGAATATCTAATTTCTTTGTAATTTTAAAAATATTTTATTTATGTTTAAGTTATTAATCTAATCCTGGATAATAATTTAATTTATTTTTTCTCTTACAATCTTTCATCTTAAAAAACATAAAAAAATAAAAATAAAATTGATCCCAAACAGCCTCTTGGTTACCTGATCACAACACACGAGCTTTGTTATCAGAGGATAGAACTCTCTTAGATGATTTTAAATATTTGGCTGTCCATGAGACACATTCCTTTGAGTACCTGGAGGAATAAAAATTCTTAGTCGTAGTGTACATTTTAAGAAAGATGTAGAATGAATATAGTAGTAGGTAGTGAAATTGGCACTTATTTCATGAAACCTAGCTGCAAGTGGTGCATAAAGGCCAAGAAAGCGCTGATTAGTATTGCCAGTATTGCAATTTATATGATAATCAGATCGGATATCTAAAACATTGAAAAAATGTCAAAGGCATGGACACATAGTGTTATTTCTTCTTTACTCAGCAAATAAACTGCTTGAAAGTAGAGTAACAAGTGTTGTTTAGATTAAAGAAACTGAAAATAAAGTTAAGTCACGGCAGGAACTAAATTTATAGATTCAGATTGACGCAGCACAAGACGCTTATTACTAGAGTATAAGTGATTGTTTGTGTTAAATTGAAGATTGTCTATCATGGTTACTCGTAAGTTTCCTGGTATTTGTCATGTTCATGATATTGGCCATATTTAGTATGCATCAGATTTAGAAAAATGAGTACTAGTTTTTGAAACAAAACAATGGCTACATCTAGCTATACATCTCAAGTGGCATTAGGTATTGTGAGTTTTAAATGCTACTTTTCATTCTTTACAGCACATGGAAGCAAATACAAGAATTAAAACTCTGAAACCAAATGATATTAGAAGATATGAAGGGGAGTTTAAAGATTCAAGGATAAAGACAAAATCACCAAATTAAATGCGCCTCACTTTGGAACAATAATAAAGCTTCCCCAAAAATTCATCAACACTTGGCACCAAATTTAAAAGAATTTGCATTCAATCAAGACACAAGTTTTTGTGAAATCTAAAATTTTATTTTTCAATTCAATGATTTTTTACATGCTTCAATATTCCTACTTGTAATAACAAGACTCAAAATTGAAAGTTTTCTCAGATCAAAAAAAAAGAAAAAAAGCAACTCATTGCAAATACTTGCTCATAAGTCAAAGTCTGCAGCAAATTTCAGAAAATCCTGGGATGGCGTAAAATAAATCATGCAACAGAAATAACAATCCCATGACTTCCAATCAGCGACAGCCTTCCAAATCGGAGATTCCAAGCTGCAATAAATTGCTTTGAAGTGACAATAGATGCAAGTCAACGTAATGGTAATCAGACCGTATACAATTCAGGAAATCTAACAGAGAGCTTAAAACCCAAAACAAAGTTTAATTACAACCGAAAGCACTTTCATTTACAGCCAAATTAAAGGTCCAAATCATCAACGCCAAAATAACCAAAAGTTGAATCATTTTAAAAAGCAATGACTGAAGACTAACCAAAAGCAGAAAACCGACAGCGGGTGCAAAATAGTGGATGAACCGACCCAAATCAAGATAGGGAACTGAATAAGAGGGGGGAGAATGTACTGCTAAAAAAGTAATGAAGAGATAATGTTAAAAAAAATCCTATATATATAGCACCTATTCATCATCTAATAACCATAGCATCTATTATTTTATCAGGAATTAAACGGTCTTAATTTGTCAAAGGATATTAATATATAAATATATGCTCATTAGCTTATCTAAAATTTAATATACTAAGTCACCTAAATAAGGTAATAATACTGTGTATCCAACTAATGTCCAGTAGCATATTAGTGGCTTTTCCGATATTTCCAACTAGCTAAACATGCAATTGCTGCAGGGAAAATAGATGGTCTTGATTCGTTTTAAGTAATGCTAAATAATGCTATATAATTTAGGCTAATACTTGTATTAAATAGCAGTTTAGCATTCCTTTTAGCCTCATTTTTGGCGAGCAGTCAGAAGGTGGAGAGGCTAAAATCCAAAGACAAGAAGGGGAGGGACGTGGAAGCTACGGCTGTTATTTGATAAGAAAAATCTAATGTTTCTAATTTTTCTGATGTAATGACATTGAATAGAAGTAGTAGGCTACGATGCTGGTATGATAAGTAATTTTCAGGTGAAAGTGTATTTTAAAGTTATATTGGTTGAAGGTTGAGTTATAATTTTTTTTAAAAAAAATTGTAATTGAGAAAATTGCAATTTGTAGATTATTTACAAATGTGCAAGCTTTTGAGGTGATCAATGAAATAATTGGATTATGTGTTCAATCATCAGTTAGGTAAGGTACTCAATTTTTAATTCATAAACTAAATTTTATTTTAATCTTTTACTTGTAAATTTACAGGGGCGTTTCCCTTAAGCGATGCACTATAGAGCTTGAATATAGTAAAGTGTACAAGGGCTGCTATATCGGCGCCCGGATGCAATGTTAAATAAGCAAAGGTTCTCACATTATACATAAATGCAGGCAAAGAAGTTAGTTTACAGAATTAGTATTAGGTTAGAAACTTGGAATGTGAATACTCTTACAGATAAATTAAAGGAATTAATAGATTTTATAGTCCATAGAAAGATAAATATCTTATTTATTCAAGAAACTAAATGGGTTGAGGAGAAGACCAAGGAGATTGATAGTTTGAGATTTAGGCTTTGAAATTCAAGGAGTCGATCTGATATGTGTGATTATTAATAAAAATTTGACGGATGATGATGTAGATATTAATCTGATTGGAAATAGAATTATAACTTTAAAGATTGTTGTTGATAGTAAGATTATTAATGTTGTAATTGTTTAGGATCCTCAAGTAGGTTCGGATGTAAGCTTAAAAGTAAAATTATAAAACTTGATTTATATGTAAAAACTCAAAAATTTATGAAAGACATAAAGTGGCCAATTCTAAGAAAATAATATGTGATGAAAAAAAATTAGTTTTTAGTAATTTATACAATAGATTGGATACCAAAAATGGTGAAACATATATGTATAAGTTAGCCAAGCAAAGAGATAGGATAAGTAAAGATCTAATTCAAGTGAGGTCCATTAAGGATGAAAATTGTTTTCTTAGAAGAAGATATTAAACATAGGTGAATGAGATATTTTGATAAACTTTTCAATGAATGATGTGAAAATGCGATTGATTTTAACGATCTTAATATACTAAACAAAAATAAAAATTTTATTTTTATCATCATATTAGTAAAATTGAAGCTGGGTAAGCTTTAAAAAAAATGAGGTGTAGAAAAACAATAGGACTAGATGATATTCTAAATGAAGTGTGGAAATACTTAGGAGATCAAAAAATTTATTGGCTTACTAATCTTTTAAAAATTATTTTAAAGATTAAAAATATGTCAGATGAGAGGAGAAAGGGTTTGTTGGTTCCTATTTTTAAGAATAAAAGTAATGCACAAGAATGTAAATTATAGAGGAATTAAGTTAATGTGACAAATTAAAATTATGGAAGAGAATAATTTAGCATAGGTTACGATGAGATACAAAAGTTTCTCAAATTTTGGTTTCATGATGGATAGATATGTTATAGATGTTATACATTTGTTAAGAGGTTTGATGGAGAAGTATAGAGAAAAGAGGATCTACATATGATATTTGTTGATTTAGAGAAAGCATGTGATAAAATTTCAAGAGAAGTGCTTTGGAGAGTTCTAAAAAAGAAAGGAGTTAATTCAAGTCATTAAGGATATGTATACTGGAGTTGTTACTTGTGTCCAAATACAAGGAAGATTGACAAAATATTTTTTTTTATTTAAGTTGGATTACATCAAAGATCAGCTTTGAGCTTATATCTTTTGCTTTAGTTATAGATGTTGTTACTAAGCATTTACAAGAGGGTGTACCTTGGTGTATGCTTTTTGCTAAAGACATTCTTCTTGTTGATAAGAGAGAGGGAGTCCAAGAGAAACTTGAATTATGGAGACCTTAGAGTCTAAAGGTTATCGCTTAAATAGATATAAAATTGAATACATTAGTGTAATTTTCATTGTAGGGGTTTTGACATTGAATGATGAAGTCATTAAAAAAAGTGAATGTTTCAAATATCTCAAATCTATTATTCAAAATAATGATGAAATGGATGGGGATGTTATTAGTAGAATTTAAGTTGGATAATTGAAATGGAGGAATGCATCTGGCCTGTTGTGTGATAGAAAAGTAACACTTAGACTTAAAGAAAATTTTTATAAATTGGTGGTAAGACCTACAATGATTTATGGCACAGAACATTGGCCAGTAAAGGAGAAGCATAAAATTAAGTGTTGCAGAGATGAGGATGCTCAGGTGGATGAGTGACTTCACTCTTAGAGAAAAAATGTGAAATGAATATATTCGTGAAAAGGTTAGAGTAGCTCTAATGCTGGATAAGATTAGATAGAATCGTCTTAGATGGTTTGGCCACATAAAACGTCGGCCATCCGATGACCAAGTTAGGAGAGTAGATGTATTAAATTCACCTTATGTTAAAAAAAGTAGAGAAGAACCTAAAAAGACTTGGTTAGGATGTATAAAAAATTACCTTAGTTTATTAGAATTAAATGAAAATTTGACACTTAATAAGACATAATGGAGAATTAGGATTTATGTAGCTGACCCCACATAGTGGGATAAAAACTTGTTATAGTTGTTGTTATTTGTAAATTTACATGTATTTAAATGTGTATATAAGCTTTTCCATAGAAAGTCTTCATTTTGAAAAGTGCAATATTTAGATTCTATAATTCATGATTATAGATTGCATGTTAATTTTGCATAATGAAAAGAACATATTAAAAAATTATGAGTACATTGATACTTGATGACTTGTTGTATTCAAGAAATAGGACAACTTACACTTACCGGCTACAGATTTCTATACAAGGTTGATTAACATATTTAATACAAATTAAATATGTATTTAGATGTGCAGCACTGAAAATGAAATGAGCATAGAAAATCTCATCTATCATCTATACAAATAACATGACAAAAGTAATCGCACATAGAAACAAAAAATTCCTCAAATTGATATATTTATAATGACGCACAGATAGAGTAAAAGTGTCCTTAAGTTGATAATGTTTATAGTGACCTATATAGGTACGATGCCAAAAGTGAGCCCATATGAAGACAAGAACGATCCTCAAATTGATAGTTTATGATGACAACAAAGTAAACCTTTATGGAGGTAAAAAGATTTCTCAATAAAGCCTCAGGGCTTATAATAGATAGTGAAGCTAGCATTTTATACATAACATATTTGAAAACTAAGATAACATATTCCATGTTAGAAAATATATCAAATAAGTAAAACGGGATCATAAAAAATTATTCTAGTATGATGACACCTGTACATATGAATAGAATGTTTATAAGGTTTTAAAATCTAATATTTTTTAAAAATTTCTTTCAATTAATTATCTCAAAATTAAACAAGTTATTATTCAAGAAATTTCATCTAGTGATGATCATAAGCAAGACACTAGATTGGCTCATGAGCATATTTTAATGTTTAGAATATATATAAATTTTGTAATAGAGTTATTTATTAGTATTAGATATTATGCTAAATGTTGTTTTAGGTAAAAGAAAATATAAAACTTGGCCTTGAGTGAGGAGCATGTTTTGATGTATAATTTCAACGTGAGATAAAGAATAATCAAGCATATAATTGAAAGTTTTTAAAACTTTGCAAATAAACTCTGATGTTTATTAAAAGCTTTGTAGTTAAATAAATGAAAATTTTTGGAGTGTTTCTCAAAATTGACTTATCATAATTATCGAATCTAAATGAATTATAAATTGAGTATTATCCTACATTAGGTGTCAATCGAGTGATTAAATTTATCGCATATTCATTCTGGTGGGAATTAATCAGAATGAGTAGTGGTAATAAAAAAGGTCAACTGAGTCGTATCCACTTCAACTACATCTTATGATCAACTAAATAAAGTTATTGTGGGGAGTGACATGAAAGAACAGAAAATTAAAGAATACAACCCGTTCTCATAAGAACCATCCTTGGCATGTTTAAACTATGAAATGAAAATAACTATAGCGATAACACTACTTTGATCAACTAATTGTTCACCTCAACACACATGATTTGTGTTTTTTTATGAATGTGAAATTTCAGATTGCCATGAAATATGATCAACTTTGAACAATTGGCATTAAACAAGCATTTCATGTTCATCATGCAAATCTAAGTATAACTGTTGTGCCTCCTACATAGTAATTTATGAATCATCACAAACTGTTTTGTAAAGCCAATGCCAAAGATACCTCTAATATCCACAAAATAGTGGATACAATCTCATCATTGAAGAGGCTTGTGGAAAAGTATTGAATGTAAATTCACAAGGAGAAGAGAGTAAATAATCTAATGCATTGGTAGTAAGCAGTTCATCAATTAAAATCAAATCAAATATATTGAAGATTGGAATAATATTAGAACTTATAAGAATTTTCAATTTACAAGCATTTGACCCAATACAAAGTATAATTTTAAATATTCCCACCTTTCTTTATTTAATCTTTTCAAAAGATTCATGTAAGAAACTAATTAGGATTCAAACGTATCATTATCTCATTACATAGTTTAAATTTCACATATCTCATATCCATAGTAATAATAAACTAATAGTTAATATAATAAACAATTAATATTCAAAGAATATTTTCAGTAGAAAATTTTAATTATATTTCAATCTTCTTCTATAGATTTTTCAAAAGTAACTCATAAATTTTACATCCTTTTCAAATAAAAAATTTTTTAGGTCGTGCAATTTAACCACTTCAATAAAATATAATTTTACTACATAAGAAACAACAATAATTTTATGACATGGAATGAAATGAGTCATCTTAGAAAAATGATAAAACATGATATCGTAATAGCTTATGGAAATCCTAACAAAAAATTAGCATTATCCAAATGCTTATAAGGAAAAAGTATGTGCCTGTAAAGCCCATTGTTGTATCTTTTTTCACCAATGGTTGATAATTTTTGCATAACAAAATAATTGTTTGATATCCCTTCTTAGACACACCAAATAATATATATTAATATGTGTTCTCAATAATAGCTATAATTTTACATCGACCAAATTATTTTGCAGCACCACCAATATGTAGTTCAAAAATACGGAATATTTTGACGGATAAATTAAATAATCAAGCTGAGTGCTCATAAACAAAAACCATCTTAAGTCATAAAATATTTGTTAAATTCAAATGAGTCACTAGTTAAGTCATCATATATCTCATTGAAATTCTTACAAGTAGCATAATCTTCCATGATATTATCAAACCTAATCACCTTAATTTTCATTATACAATTGAAGAACTATATTTACAACATTAACAAGCTTATTATCAAGTTTAGTAGTGTTTTAGCACAAATCTATATTATTGAAGAAATTCAACCCAATTAAGGGTGTGTGACCAAAATGTTTTGTAAAATAAATATTTTAGGTCTTGATTATCAAAATATTAAGTAATTTTCTTTTTGGAAAAAGTAATATCTTCAGCATCGAAATTATTATACAACATTAATTATATATCATAAATTGAAAATTTTTTTACTGCCTCATTTGATCTCTCGCTAAAAATACAATCAAATACACTTGCATGGCCCAACTTTCATCAATACCTACACCTAATGCACCACAAGCAACCTCAAATACCTTATTAAAATCAAGCAATTAAACATAAGAATAGTTACAAGTCTCTCCTAAATATCATTAAAAACACATTAAACATATTTGCTCAATGAATCCTTTCTTCAAAAAGTTTATAATCAGTGCAATCACAATACTAAATCTTTTATGAATAATTAATAGAAAGTAGTCAATTCATAAAAAAATTTTGATATCATGAATACTAAGAGGCATTGACCATTTATTAATCTCCGTAACTTTATTAATATCACTAGATAATCTATTATTAGATACAACAAATCTTAAGAAAATAATAAATAAGGTAAGAAATAAGTGCTTTTTCTTATTTAGATGTAAGTTTCGAGTTTGCAACTTTCATAGGCTTTCCTAAGATGTATTAAACGATTCTCCCTTTTCTTGTTGTGAATTAGACTATCAAAGAACATAACCAAAAAAATTTCAATGAAAGGTCAAAGAGTATGATTCATAATTCACACAATACTCTACATCAATCAATCCAAAAGCCATCATCAATGGTTCATACAAATAATCTTTTAGTCTTAAAAATAATTTTCTAGTGCATCGTATAGACAAGAGATCAAAGAACATGATAACCTTTGCTTGTCTTGGATTCACATAAAAGAATAAGAAGCAAAATCAAGAAACAATGGCTAAAACAGAACCTCTACTAGCTTAGCTGAACAAGTGATTGTATTATTAGAACATTTTTTTTTTATGATGATTAAATGAATAAATATATCCACTTTTACCCAATCAAATCTTAATAATCATACCTGCACTTCTCCTTTTACTTCCATACCCCCACCAACAAATGCTCATCAAACAAATGCTAGAAAAATGAAAGAAGATTGTGCAAACGAAAAAAGAAATGTCACTATCATAAATGATAGTACTAGACCATTTCAAGTAGAAACAAAAGTGGATATTTTCACTTAGAATGGGATTGCTAACACAAATAAACTTGTGTGGGTGACCCATAACAAATATATTTCATTTTATATGGCACAATACTCATGACAAAATGATTTTTTTCTTGGCTTAAATTAAGCTACAATATTTTAGTTTTATGGAAGTTATATTTATAGTAAATGGCCATAAAAAATACCCTTAGGCAATTCAAGTGACCGACATATTATGAGTTATAGAGAATGAATTATGTTGATGACAGGTGAAAGAAATACTATACTATGAGATTACATAAAGGATAATTTGTATATGATTATACCACAGAGTTCAGAAGACCAGCAATGAATTTGAGAACAAAGATTGGGGATATATAAATGCTTCTAAAGTACTCTAAACTTTTCCAAATCACTAATGATCTTCTTTCTTATCCTAGGCTTCAAGTAGATTGGTACAATGGCAATGACCATAAAAAGAAATAAGGAATAAATAATAATTTAATTCCCGAAAATCATATAGAGGGGAACAACATTATAGGGCTTTGTTCCTTTAAAAACAAAAGGTAGAAGAAAAGGCCAGGCAATGAAATAAAACTTATCATAAACCTAAAAATAAAACCTAAAGAAAATACAAAATAAAACCTAAACCTTAAGCAAAAAAAATCTAAATATAAAATAAATAAAATAAAATAAACCTAAACCTAAACTATAATAAACTAAACTAAAATTAATAAAACCTAAACCTAAACCTAAAATAAACTAAACCAAAACCCTAAACTAAATAAAATAAAATAAACTAAAATAAACCCTAAAACTAAAAAAAATAAAATCTAAAAATAAACATAAAATAAAAACCTCAAACCTAAACCTAAAAAAAAATAAAATAAAAATCTAAATCTAAACCTACAAATAAAAAATAAAACCTAAACCTAAAAATAAAATAAAAATAAAAATAAACTAAAAATAAACATAAACCTAAAGCTAAACTTAAAAAATAAAATGAAATAAAAAAACCTAAACTAAAATAAATAAAATAAAATAAAAAAAAAACCTATAAAATTAACCTAAACTCTAAACTAAAAAAACCTAAACCTATAAAAAATTTAAAATAAACAAAATAAAATAAACCTAAACCTAAACTAAAATAAACTATACTAAAATAAATAAAGCCTAAACCAAATCCTAAAATATAATAAACCTAAACCTAAACTAAAAAAATAAAATAAACTGAAAATAAACCTAAACCTAAACTAAAAAATAAAACCAAAAAATAAAGCTAAAATAAAAACCTATACCTATACCTAAAATATGAAATAAAAATGAAACTCAACTAAAAAATAAACCTAAACCTAAACATAAAAAATAAACTAAAATAAAAAATATAAACTAAAATAAATAAACCTAAAATAAATAAACTAAACTAAATAAAAAAATAAGCCTAAATAAAAATAAAAAATCAAATAAACTAAATAAATAGAAAATATACTAAATAAACTAAATGAACTTAAACCTATCAGTTTACTTAATTTAAAAAAAAATCCATAAACCCGAAATCCTAAATCTTAAACTCTAAACACTAAATCCTAAAATCTATATTATTGAGTACCTTAGATATAATAGATTTGTCTCTACATGATGGCAATGTCAAAGGATACAAAGGCCAAGTCATCATCCAATATGAGAATATGAAAGGAGTTGTTCGCCCTAAGGATGCAAGTCAAACAAAACATGAGCAATAACATCACTGGCATTAGCAACTACAGGAACTAAACCTTTCCCAAATTGGCATAATGATAGGATTGGAGACCAATCCCCATCTAAATGCTTACACTTTGGCATGGATTCAAAAGAGATCAAGCTAAAGAGTGATCACCAATGTTAATAGAATTTTGCAATCGTTAAGGACTACATCCATGAGATATATGCCAAGTTATTTTTGGCAACTTATACTAACATGATTGGTATGCAATGTTGTATCATTGTCCCTACCAATGCTAAATGAAAGCTAAAAAGAAGTGCTTGCTAAAGAAGGATTATAGACTACCACTAGCACATGTTCATGATAGCAAGTCAAGGAGCTACACCCATAATTGCCACACAAAATTTCAATCATGTCTTACATGAAGAAATGAATCTAGCAATATCTGCATTAAGATAGAAAATCTACAAATACAATAGCTATTGGAGTATGCACTGTTCTCCCAAGAGAAACAATGGTTTCCCATAAAACGGCCCATTAAGGATTACATTTAGCTTATTTCAAACACCTCACTACCAAACTTCTTGATGTACTTAAAACTAGATCATTTAAAAGGAAAATAAAAAAACAGGCTGCAAAATTGTTACAAAATGAAGATATTTCATTCTAATAGTTCACCTTGTAGATCACTTATCATAATGGCCCAAAATGGAGATTATGAATGGAGTACTACATACTCAATAAACTATTATATATAGTCACACATCAATCATATGATGAATCAACTAAAGCTACTACCATCTTCACCAAGTCAAATATAAAATCTGACTATCATCAAGTGTGCATCAATAAGATGAGCACATAGATGACTGCATTCAAGATAAGGGCTAAAAGAATGATCAATCAAGTCATCCAGACTCAATAACACATATCTTAACTTCATTAGGCTGATGAATGAAGTTATGTGTCCATACTTGTATTACTTTATCATCATCTCTCTAAATAATATCAAACACTTCAGCAGATCAAGAGGAAAGCAGAGCACTTGGGGCATCTAAAGAAGATGTTCTATCTACTTCAATAGCACCAACTCCATCTCAACCAAAATATGCCAAAAACTCCCTCAGTTTGTAGATTTAAAATATGTATGGATAAAAATTGATCCTATATAGGTCAAGGCCATCAAAAGACAGGACCAAATAATGGACTGATGTAAGAAGTTTAATAGAAGCTTGCTAATATGTCTGTAAGTACATCCACCATTTTTAGTAACTGTCTCACACGTACCAGCTTTGACCAAAGTCAATGTAAATTCAAATAGGCAGAAGTAAAAGCGTATTTTTTTTCTTGTTGACAAAGAAGATAAACAAGTCCTATATGCTAGTCATGCCAAATTTGCAACAGTTGTCTTGAGTAGATGGTAGTGGACATGCAATAAGCATGGTACTAATGCAAGATTAGAAACTTGTTGCTTACCACTCTAAGATAGTAATCAATCGAGAAATCAAAATTGATCCTATAAAGGTGAAGACAATTCAGAAGTGATCTAAAATGTGAACTGATATAAGGAGTTTCCTATAAGCTTGCCAGTACATAGGTAAGTTCAATTGCCATTTTCTAGTACTTTTCTCTCCTACAAGCTTTGACCAAGGCCTATGCAAAATTCAATTAGGGCTAAAACCAAAAGAGTGAGCTTTTATTGAAAAAAAAAAACGTAAGCAAGCTCCTGTGCTAGCCATGCTAAGTTTGCAATGACATTCAACTGGAGGTAGATGTTCATCGATGTGCAATAAACATAATACTAATGATATGTAAAAGAACTATCGCTTATCGCTCTAAGATGCCTCAGGGAATTAAAAAAAAAAAAACTACCCCATTCATAAAATCATTAAGCAGGGAAACATTAGTGTGCCTATCTTCTAGGAAAGTATGTTATAGTGCATATGGATCGCAAACCACATTAGTATTTCTAGACTAAGAACAAGCTACGACAAGTTCAATATATGAAATGAATGACTTATCTCCAGTAGTTCAAGTTGGTGATTAAGTAAAAGAAGGTTACCAACAACATGACTAGTGCATTGCCTTAGCTATATTTAACACTTTTTTGTTCGAGTACTATCATCTATGTTGAACCTTTTGTGAAGAAAGACTATCAAGAATGGTACCGAAAAAAATCCCTTCTGTAGAGGAATAGTGGAGGATTTAGTGAGGAAATCTTCTTAGGAGTTTACTCCGAGTGGTGACCTCTACAAAGGACACTAGTTATGCATGTTAAACTCAGTATCTTGAGTTCAATAAATGCATAAGATGCATGCAACTGGAAAATTTGGGTGGAGATGAAATCAATTAAGCTGTAACAAACTAGCCAAAAATGCAGTAAGATATGGGCAATATATTAAAGAATGCATACTCTATAACCAATTGATTACAGTATAGATTTAGGAAGTACAACAATTTGATGCTTCAAAGTAATTAAGAAAACAAAATCCATGGCATAAGCTTCCTATACATGAACCTTCAAGCAGACGGATTGGAAAAAGTTCACATAAATTATTTCTTGAAAAATTGACAGATATTAGATCAATACAAGGATGAATTGAAACATGCTATTCCATATGAAAGAACATGAATGATTACAAGATACTAGCTCAATAGTGCATAACATGAAATCATAAGAAGACGCCAATTGCTCAAGAAGAAAGAATATATATATATAATTCTCACTAAAACTGAATAGTTTACCTTGACTACAATAGGAGCTCGCAAGTCAAGTACTCGATGTACATCTGCATTAGCATTCTCAATTATACCCGGCTGGAGATCAGAAGCTTCTTTTAAAATCTGTCCACAGAATGACACTAATTTCTCCTCTGCAAGCAGTTTAAGCTTCTCTTCGGGGTTTTTGATTTCAGCATCACTTGTTTCACTTCCTGACTCTATCTCAAGGGAAAAATCATTAATACTTGCTAGTTCATTTTTATCACAGCTGCCGATTGAAGTGGATTTCTGCAAGATATCTAAATATAGGAGTTAATCTCACATCATAAGTGGGGAAAAACCAAGTCAATTTTGCATACCTTTCTGGAGGTATATGCTGCATTCGCATCCTAAGGTTTGAAGGTGAATTATATGAAGCAGCAAACTCTAAAACTGACAGTAAAATATCCATTATTGCAATCTTCTGTGGAGCTTTTAATTTACCCCAATATTTCAACTGCCAAGTTTCTATGGTGTCAAATATGATGCAACCTAAATAGAACTGTAAGTAACATAGACATGAAAAATATTTACCTGAATGTTATTAAGAACACCTAAAAGTAGTAGTTGGGTTACACATTTGCTTCTCACTGCCTCCATAAGTAGGTCCTCATCATCACCCTTATTGTAGATAGGCTCAACAGCTTCAGGCATCTACACATATATTCAAAAAAATATAATGAAAATAATATGAGCATTATTCCACGAAAAAATGCAAGGATAATCTCTGAGTGGCCTTCACCTATCTCAAACAAAACTCAATTGGATTAACCAAAATAGTAGAGAATGGGTAAAATTGGATGATGAATCCTCAAAATGATTCACGTTACTGATACAATGTGTCACCTACAACTCAAATGCAGATTTCAGAAAATCAAATTCTAAGCATGCTACATCAAGCCATCCAAAATCTAAATTGGAAGCTGCACCAGGTACACCCTTTTAAACTAAAAGAGGATATGATTATATATATATATATATATATATAAAGGTAAAGCAATTTCCTTCCACTAGTGAAATGGCATACAATTTTTAATCAAATTCAAATTTTCAATTATTTGCCAAAGGCAGAATTCAATTGCTAAAGAAAAAAACTGGTAAATAAAAAAAGAACAAGATGCCCCACCAAAGCTCAAGGAGGTTAAGCATGCTACTTTGGGCATGGTAATAAAACTAACTAATAACTAACTAATAATAATAATAGGTAAAACTAACAACTAATAATAAAAATAACTAATAAATTAATAACTAATAAACTATATGGCTAAGAGATAAAGTGATCAACCAAAACCATCATGAAGTGAATTCAACATGCACAGACTCATCTGGAAGACACTTAAAAGCATTCCAGAAGACTTTGGACATTCTAAGGGTTTGACATATGTTTGGAATAATCTAGAATAGTCTAGGTGTTTAGAAAATAACTTGGAAGTCTCTAGAACTCTCCATGTTGTATTAGGAATATAGGAAAGGTATGGATTATTTTAGAGAACTCTACACTCAAGAATAATCTAATGTAATCTTGAATGTTCCTAAAAGAGTAGGTGGAGGACTATAAATAAGAGCCACCAGTCCTTATTTGAAACCAACAAAGAAAAAATCCAAGAATCCATGAGTGAGTGTGTGGTCTATGTATTGTAAAGCTCTCCTTTATATTAGTGAAGTTTCCTTCTAACTCCATTCTCTCTAGTATTCTTTGCATTCTAGCCAAACATTAAGTGACAGTTAGGTTGACTTAACACCAAGAGTTGGTGCTAAGGCTGCACAAATAGCTTACCAGAAATTTTAGTTCGTGTCAAATGACTGCCTTTCAGAAATTTCACATAATTGATCAAATTACTGCTTATAAGACTAGATCTGTTAAGAAAATAAGGGCAAACTTCATTTAGAATTACTTAACACAATATTAGATTGTAAAAGGATCAAGAGTAGATGCTTAGCACTTATAAATTATTATCTTAGATCACACATTTCTCTTAGATAAGTCAAATCATTCTTATGTGTAATTGAATTTCTACCCACAGCAATTAGCTTTAAAAGTTAACATTTAATGACAGTGAGAAGAATTAAATAAATTTATAATTTTTTGCATCTAAATTATGTAAATGCAGAATTGACCTAAGACTTTCAAACCATTTTTATTTCCTTATCTTCACATGTAATAATTTAAACACGTTCTAAAACTACTGTTTTCTTGTACCACATATTTATTAATATTCTAGAATATCGAAGAGAAGTAGACTTATCTTTGTAAATTATTTATCATTCAACAGATGAAAAGAAATTGATAGCAGACCAATGACGAGATGGATTTTGGTCAACATGGTAATATGTGCTAACATTATGTCCCCAAGGACCCAAAATATTTCTCAAATTCTAGTTTTAGATGGATAAACACCCAAAAATCTATGGATCTTAGTTCTATCTCATTTAAATCTACAACTGATATTCATAAGGAACCTTTTATGAGAAATACAGTTGTCATTTCACTGTTAATTGATACAGCTATGTTGCATAACTTGCACATGGCAACCAAACATCGAACCATGAATGATAGACTAGGGTGGGTTCGGCACCACGACCCATATAATGTAGACCCTAAACCTTCATGCAAAAGGAAAAAGCAGCGTCCAAACCTACATCCATGTAGAGGTGCAGTCAAAGCAATCACAATGAGGCAACAAAGAGACCCCTAGTATATCCCACAAAACAAAACCTTTACAAAAGGCTACACCTAGTATTCTGGTGTCAAAGTTCATATCTCATATTAAGAATGTTCCGACATCATCTAAAAAGTGATGTGATTCCTATAGATTAAAACAAAGTTGGATAGCTTTTGTATCTTCCTTTGGAAAAATAATCCAAAGATGCTAATACTTAATTTGTATAAATTGACTGTTTTTATAAAAAAAATTCCCCTCACCACCTTCTTAAGCATTTACAGGGGAAGATCATTATCAAGCATGAACATGCATAACAGAATGAGATCAGTTCATTATTCCTTCCAAACAATATGAGTATGAAAGCACCTCAATATCCCAACAGCTGTCTCTTTTCAATTCCATGATCCATCAAGCCTGATAGTGACATTATGGTTTATACATTTCAATCAAGGCCTTTCACACTTAATTGGCCTCCAGATTTACATGAAAAAAGGCAAAAGAACTTCAATGACCTACATTACTAGAACTTCACTTGGTCAGTAAAAAAGACATCTGTCTCCCTATTACCATCAACTCCAGATAATTCAGGTTCACAAAGTAGCTAGAAGAAAATGAACATACCCACCTAACGCAGTACAGAAAAGAACTAATACTTAATATATATAAGGTCAAGTGAATTTATTTAGGTTACTTTGCTTTTTTCTCCAAGGGAGCTTATCTTTAAAACTTATGGTAGCTTGGGAAAATGGAAAACAACCAATACAATAGCATCAGCGACTTATGTAAGGAGCACTCATGGTGACTAAGAGCACACAAGCAACCAATCATCTCTCGGGCTATTTTTTGTTCTCAAGGTGTTGTTCGCAAAGTATAGTAGTTCTTTCCTACAAGAAAGCTTGCAAGCCCTTACCATACCATATCACATGTATTCTGCTCTTGTCATTTCAGGAGCATTTAGAGCTCTAAGAAAGAGAATAAAAAGAAAATGTCCAAAAAATAGAATAGTTCGTACACAAATCAAGAAAACATGAATAATACAAAACTTGTGTACTAACTAAAAAAGTAGTTTACCTTCGAAGGTGAAGATGGCACAAGTTCATCTGCAACAGCGCTCCTTGATTTTGATGTGAGATTTCTGAGGAAAAGGTTATCCATCACGTTTCCAACAATCCTTTGACTAAATGTTTGACTCCGTTGAAAACCTGCTTCAACAGGTTTTTGATTATTTCCTGATGGTGATGGCAAAACCAGAGATGCACCAAGTAATTGTTTTTCTTCAGATTTACAATTTTTTATATCGTTTGTCTTCCTATTCAAGTTCTGAGGTTCAAAAATGCCTCCCTAGCAATAAAAAATAGCAATAATGCCATATGATAAAGAAATTATATACAAGATGCAAAAACATACCGTTAGATTCCTCTGAAATGGCTAGGAATTTCGCTTCTTGATCATGTTGCAAGTTTGAAGTACTAGTATTGTTCTCCAAAGCTACACCCTCAGACCTTAAAGATGCAATATGAAATGTTGTCGCACCATCATTACCACCATAATTAACATCCTTGAAGGAAGTCTCATGTGGGCTGACAAATAAGCCATCATTTAGCAACTTTTGACTCTTTAAGTTCTCAAACCCTAAGGAATTGAGAAGCTCAACGGGTTGAGTTGTGTAAGAGGCATCTCTGCTTGATCAAACTATATTAGTACAGGTTGCAAACATTCCAAGAGAAACATTTATAATCTCACCTGCAATCAATATATACCTTATACTTTTTAGTAAAGTGTCCCAGTCATTGTCACTGAATTGGTGCCCCCCTACCTCAACAAGATGTACTAAAGCACCAAGAGAAATAGAAACAACAGTTTGGTCTGTCTTCTTTGCACAATCAAGAAGTAAACTTAATAGTGGCGGAAGCATGAAACATACCTCCTGCAAAATAAAGCGAAAGAGAAACATACTTCCCATCAAAATATACTGAAAGATAAAGTAGAAAATCAGTTGATGTGGTCATGACATCCGTGAAAGTAGTCACTTGGAAATGTACCACATTATTTAGAATAAAAACAGTTCAATAAAAATTTAGAAATGTTTATTATTGCCAGTATGACTGCAATATCTGTATATATCAAATAGAATCATAGAAGGATAAACTTTCTCTTTTCCTCCCTTACACTATGGTTTTATATCAACAACTATAATGCCCGTATAGCAGACACTCTTTTGCCATTAGTTTTTGGATTACCGTTGTTTTTCATATAAGATAAGCATTGCAAATTTGTATCTATCGACCACATCATAATAACACAAGTAATCTGCTCCCACTGAACAACAACAACAACAACAACAACAAGCCTTTATCCCAATAAGTGGGGTTGGCTACATGAATCCTTCGTCTCCATTGTGTCCTATTATGTGTCAAATTCTCATTTAATTCAAGTATACTAAGGTCATTTTTTATACATCTTAACCAAGTCTTTTTAGGTCTACCTCTACCTTAACATAAGGCAAATCTAATACATCTACTCTCCCAACCGGGTCATCGGACGGCCGACGCTTTATGTGGCCAAACCATCTAAGGCGACTCTCTCTAAAATTATCTACCACTGGAGCTCCTCCAACTTTTTCCCGAACATACTCATTTCGCATTTTATCTCTAAGAGTAAAGCCACTCATCCACCTAAGCATAACACTTAACTTAGTCTTATGCTTCTCTTTTATTGGCCATCATTCTGCACCATAAGTCATTGCAAGTCTAACCGCCATCTTATAAAATTTTCTCTTAAATTTAAGTGGAACTTTTCTATCACACAACAGGCTAGATGTATTCCTCCACTTCAACCATCCAACTTGAATTCTACTAATAACATCTCCATCTATTTCACCATCATTTTGAACAATAGAGCCTAAATATCTGAATCGCTCACTTTTATTAATGACTTGTTCACCTAATGTCACACCACTATCACTAGAACTTCTACAACTAAAATTACATTCTATATATTTAGTTTTAGATCTGCTTAAATGAAAACCTTTAGACTCTAATGTTGACCTTCATAATTCAAGTTTCTCTTGGACTCCCTCTCTAGTCTTATCAACAAGAAGAATGCCATCAACAAAAAGCATACACCAAGGTACATCTTCCTGTAAATATCTAGTAAGAACATCCATAACTAAAGCAAAAAGATAAGGGCTTAAAGTCGATCCTTGATGTAATCAATCCGAAATAGAAAAATATTTTGTCAATCCTTCTTGTGTTTGGACACAAGTACGACTCTAGTATACATATCCTTAATTACTTGAATATAATCAATAACTCCTTCTTTCTAAAACTCTCCAAAGAATATCTCTTGAAATTTTATCATAAGCTTTCTCTAAATCAATAAATATCATATGTAGATCCTCCTTACTTTCTCTATACTTCTCCATCAAACCTCTTAACAAATGTATAGCATCCATAATTGATCCACCTGGCATGAAACCAAACTGATTGTGAGAAACTTTTATATCACATCGTAACCTATGCTCAATTACTATCTCCCATAATTTTAATGTATGACACATTAACTTCATTCTTCTATAATTTGAACACTCTTGTGCATCACATTTATTCTTAAATATAGGAACCAACAAACTCTTTCTCCACTCATCTGACATCTTTTTAATCTTTAAAATAACATTAAAAAGATTTGTAAAGAAATTCCTTGATCTCCTAAACATTTTCACACTTCGAATATCATCGTTCTCTTGTTTTTCACCTTTCATTTTCTTTAAAGCTTCTCTAACTTCAGATTTACTAATATGATAATAAAAATAAAATTCTCTATTTATGTTTAGGGTATTGAGGTTGCTAAAATCAATTGTACTTTCAGATCCTTTATTGAAAAATTTATCAAAATACCTCATCCACCTATTTTTAATATCATTTTCTAAGAAAAGCACTTTATTATTTTCATCCTTAATATCTTCACTGACCAGGTATTTCTTATCCTCGTTGGCTTAACTTATCTTTCTTTTCAGCTATCTGTCTTGTATAAATCACTAAAATTAAATTTTTTCGTCGTATATTCTTCTTAGAATCTCTACTGGTAGTTTATATCTTTCCTAATTCTCAGGGTTTTTCTAAACCAAGTTTTATAACAATATTTCTTATTTTATCTCTTCTTGCGTCTTTCAAACTCACTCCACCACCAACTATTTTTTATTAAAGAAATTTTTCCTTTTGATTCTCCAACATTTTTTTCTTAATTTTTTACTTCTTTTTTTACATAACATTAGCTTCCTTATGAACTCCCAAATTCTAAGCTCTTGTAGCTTGCTCTTAAAAATATTTTTAATTGCGTTCTTTAAGTGTTCTCATCTAATCCTAGAACTATTAGTACTATTTATTAAGTTTAACCGATTGATACCAGTTTTTATTATGCTATTTCTTTTAAGCACTGTATAAGTGAAATAAACCTACAATGGACATAACTTCTCTATCATAGTGTACCCTTAATCTCAAAGCTAAGCATCAAAAACATATCCAAAAATAACACTTAGTTTACCCAAAATGTTGCAAAAGTGAAAATTTTACTAGTGCATAAATTTAAATAATTAAACATTACACATGCATGTATATTTAAATATTATACAGATAAAATATTTCGATGTTAGCAAATACTATCTGTTAAGAGAGTTGTGTACAAAGATGATCAAACAACACATGAATTTTTGATGAGATTTTGTTAGAACCTTTAGAATTTGTGCATATAATCACACAATTATAAAGTTATAAAATAGCTATTAAGAGTTTTTTTTTTAAACATGACAAGGTGTATCTAGAGGTCATTAAAAACCAGTATGTAATTCAATGTGATGCGTATAATGAATATTCATGATAAATGTGTGCATTCTTGGCTCAGCTTGCATCCGTTCCCTTGAGATCTATTTTTAAGAACATAATGAACACACAAATAAAATTGAATTTTTTTGTCAAAATCAAAATTTATTGTTCAAATGTTAAATATATTCCCTTGCATCACACTGAGTAAGATGCTAGTATAATTTTCAAGTCGCAAAATTTAGAAGTTCATAGAGAATTCATATTTGCAATAGCAAAGATAGGAAACGACATCAAATATGCATAAGTGGGTGATGGTTCACATTCCATCTAAATTATGTTGAAGGAAGATATATTATACCTTGTAAAAAGTATTAAAAAGGTTGCACAACAACTGAAGAGAATGGATGCTAGTTTCACGGAGCCATCCATCCCCAGAAGAAATGAAACCATCCTTTCCAGCATATCGGACATGATCAAAAATCGGAAAGAGGACACGGTCAAAGATACTCTCCCAAAAAGCAGATGAGAACTTAAGACCTCGCTCATTCAGCAAATCAAATAGCACTTCAAGAGCACAATTCCTGACTTCTGATCTGGAATCTAAGGTTAAATCAGAAAGTCCAGCCAACATTGGGAACCAGTAATGCTCAGTAACTTCAAAGTTTGTCTCTGAATCAACATCCACAGGTTTAAGGGCTCCACCTGGAATAAGACCCTAGAAAGCAATTACATTATTTCAGATTTCTAGGTCCGCTTACAAACCAAAAGCAGGTTGAATCATGAGAAGCATAGAACTTACTTCTTCCCAATCAAAGATAGGCTTAGAATAAGAGGCTTTTAAGAAATGAATACCAAAGAAACTAAGTTTCAAAGTGATGAATAAAAAACCATAATGTTAGTAGCCTAACTTCATCCCAATCAATCGATGCTATAATGTTGAAGCAATTTAAGGGAAGAAAAAAAAGCTAATACAAAACAAAATTTAATGTGTGCGTGTGTATAGATCAAATAATAAATTTAATAAAATTCTTAATCAGATTTTTTTAGGAGTAATATTCATATAAAAAGATTTCAATGACAATTTATAGAGCCCATAATTCATAGTGCTAAAACCAAGCTTTCCATCAAGTTCTTAATGGAAGTCGGAAACTATAAAATGTTAAATTAAGATTTACAGACAACCAACTAAAATTTAAAATTATGTACATTTAATAGAAAGAACATGACTATTGAAGTAGTAAAGAACTTCATGACACCATTTCAGTAGCACTCCTCCATATCGCTACGTGGAATCCCAACATGGTCTGAACTAATTTTCTGCAGCACCATGCAGATACAGCATCCATGCCAAAGAAGCATAACGCTGCTTTAAAATTTGCACAATATAGATGTAACTCTATTTTTATGAAACAAAAGAACAGAAAAAAAAAATTATGAATACATAGTGTTTTAACTCTGAATGATTCGTTAAATGGAATACATATAAATATGACCGTGCAAGTATTGAATCTAATTGTTAAAAAAATTTATCAGGATATTTGCTCGCATAAGTATGTAACCAAAACTACAGCATATATAAATTGTCAGTTCAACTGTAGCACCTTACCACCTACTCGCAACATTCCAGTAATGAAGAACCATTTTCAGTCAGCCAAAAAAATTCCAAATAGAGTCATAAAAGATTCAGAAAGAAGTGAAATGGTGATGTGGTGGCTGTAGGCCAAGGTGGTGGTCTTTTGGCATTATTTCAAGCAAAAAGAAAACAAAAGTGGCATGTGCGATTTTCTGTTCGTATATTGATACCTGCCTAGTTAGTTTATGTGGTGACATGTGAGTTTTCTAATTTACGCTTGCCTTGATAACTATTCCACGTTTGGGGGGAGTTGCGTTTGACGAGTTAACATGTACTCTTCCTATATAGGTTCGTATGTGAAGCAATATGGATATTGGAGTTTTGTTGTTTTGGGAGAAATTACAAAAAAAATGGGGATTAATTTAAATTTAAATAAAGATTCATCATGTGCTAATATTATTTATTAATTATGAGAACTTTATAAATAGGTTTCTAAGATGTAGATCATAACTTTTGACTTAAAAAATTTTACCTTTCAATTTAAATCTTGTAAGTTGGTATTATGATCCTTTTCTTGCATCAATGTTAGGCTTGATTTTCTTTACTGATAATTTCATTCTATGTTTATTTCTCCTACATAATTTGCTATTGAAAAGATTAGTACTCTTAATTTTGGTAAAAATGTAAACAATCTGATTTTGTGGAATTTAATTTGTTTGCTAGCTAATTTTAATTGTTTCCAAGTTCTGCTAAACTTCTAGGTTATGTACAATTATTTCATTATCAATTGAGCTATAGGTAGTCGTATCAATTTGGGTCAACGGATCGGGTTCGAGTTTGACCTGAATAGGTTTGACCCGAACCCGACCCGTCCCGGTTGACCTGACACAACCCGAATGATCTATTTATATATGTATTTTAAGTCAAATTCAGGTTCATGTGTAAAAATCGGGTCAATTTCGAGTTCGCGGGTCAATTTCGAGTCAAATTCGAGTTGACGAGTCAAAATCGAGTCAATTTTGGGTTGATGAGTCAATCCAAACCCAACCTGAAAAATCAAATGGATTAATTTCTTCAACCCGAACCCGACCCGAAAATTATTCGGGTCAACCCGAACCCGGATTTTTCGAGTCGGGTTCGTGTCAAGTTGTCGTGTCGGATCAATCTTTGACACCCCTAGCTATAGGATTAGTATTCTTTGCATAAAATCATACTATGAATTGTATAAGCTAAAGTAAGAAAACCATTAATCATCCCACTTCAATCAAGGGACTTGACAGTTAACATATTACCACTCAAGTTTGATTTCTATAAAATATCAAAAAAAATGTCCAGTGAATATGAATATTTGAAAAAACAAGCAAAAAAAAAGGCTTAATACAACTGATAGATATATTTATGGACAAAATGGGGATAAATAAAATTATCAATGATAGTATGCAAGATTACACTGGTGTAGCAACTAAAGAGATCAGATACATGGAAAAAAGATTATATAACAAGGAAAAGCAACAGAAAGCTATGTTAAGGAGAAATTATAAATGTGAATGGTAGGAAGAGGTTTGGTGATGTGGAGTTACACGAGATGCAAGATACACCCACGTACGTGAAGGGCTGCTCACATTGGGCCTTTCCCATTATGAACTGCTTCAAAATTGAACTAAAGAGGCCGTTCAGGTTTTTATTAAAAAACCCGGTTCATTTATCATCAATTACGGTCAGTTTGTTCGATAGAACTTTGTCGGTATTAGGGTTTTATTTTTTGTTTTTTGTTTTTTGTTTTAAATTTAGAGACTAACACTAACTTTGCTGGGTGTGGGATCCGAAAATTCACCACCAACCTCTTTTGGAAAAAAGAAAAGAGTTGTTTTGGTGTCGGTAATAATTTCAGAAGGCAGATGAATAGTAGATAAAATTACTAGATTTCGTTCTCATTTGGTGAACTTTTAGTTTCGGTTTTATAAAGGCAAGCCTCTATAATTAATTACCTCCTAATCGAGAAAGACTTATAAATTAAAGAACGAGTATATAAACGAAGTAGAGTTTAGAATTTATGAAATTTATTATTTTAATTTAAAACTTTTGTGGGGAACAATGACGCCGATCTAGATCCATGTTGTTTCATCCGGTTGTGGTCGGTCGACTTAATCGAGGAGGTAGTCGGCCCGACCGAAGGATCCTTGTCGATAATACGTTCGTCGTCGGTCCTTGTGAACCTCAGTGATGTTTATCAAGGGACAAATATAAGTCAATTTTAACATAAAGCTTTTATCCAATCAAATACATTCTACATTCTTTCAAAGAGAAGAAAGCCGGAACATACAAGGCGAATTTAGTGGTGTCATATCGCGTGAACCACCGGCCGAGGCTCGTCAAGCCATGTGGTTCCATATCGCGGCAAAACCACGCGGACAGAGGACACAGGCCACGTCTTTACGGGCTTTAAAAATATTTGAGTGTGAATATAGTTATGCATTTGATTTGATATTGACTCTTTGTGAGCAAAAGTTTCTTAATTTGTCACCCCAAGACAAACAGTTGCGGAGGGGTGGATTGATTTTTTTTTAGTTTTAATTTAAATAATTCATTTCATTTTTATTTATATTTTATTATTTTTTTTAAATTTTGATCATTTTATAATTGATTTAGATTTGAATATATGATCATTTATCATTGAAATTTTTAATAATAATTGCCCTTCTTAATCATAGGACTAATATCAATTGATGAGCTCACTGCGATTTTAGAGGATCGGCCTAAATTCATGTCTCAAGAGGTATAATCCTTCAAAACTTTGTCCACTCTACAACATGTAGGATCGGGTTTGAGACTTTTCTTCTCGAGGTTTGAATTTTAGAATTTATCTCGATTGATTATATCTGTATTATATGACGTAATTCTACCGACATTATTAATGAAATTCTTATAATATAAAATTTTTTTAGGTTTTGTTAACCCGGTCAAGACCAAACCAGGAAAAAAATGAACTCGACCATATCTTACAGAGATCGATCAGATTAATTATTTCAAGATCTATTGTTTCTCAAACTTTGTCACAACTAGATTAAATATGAGGACGGGTTTGAGATTTTCTTTTCTTGAGATCTTAAACTTGAAAAGATGCATTAATAATGATAAGATAAATTTATCTTTTGTCATTTATGATAGAATTACTTCAAGATTTACACAAGATTAGATTTTTAAGTTTTATTAACTTGGAGACAAATTGGGAATATGTAGCATCTGTTCTTTGTTTCATATCTAATCTTACATGTATTCCAAATATTTGAACATTTCAACACACATACGAGTATCCGTTCTTTTAAAATTTATATAATGTAAATGAGTTGAAATGTAGATGAGTTTAGTTCGATATGACATTTTTAGATTTTGTTAACTGACCCTCCAAGACCAAACCGGAATATGAGCATATGTTCTTTGTTTATTTATCTTGCATTTGGATCACGCCTTTCTAGATATTTGATTTATTGGATACTTCATGGGCCAAAATGAAGTGAGGAATCTAAAATACATAATTATTTGATTGGGAAGATTTACTTCATTTGGGCCAAAAATCCCCCTTTTATGCCACCAATCAAGAGAAAATAGGCTGAAATAATTATTTTGGAGGCCATTTGATCAATCATGAAGTAGTGAGCCTAAAATGGACTTAGGCATTTGATTGAAAATAAGATATGCATAATGTTTGGGCCAAAATACCCCTTTTATGTCACACATCAGCAAGGGAAAATAGGCTGAAATAAATTATTTTGGAGGCCCATTTGATCAATCATGAAGTAGTAGAAAGTGGGCCTAATTTATATATATATCTTTCTTTGCTCTAAATGAATGGAAAGTGGCCCATATAGTATGATCCATGGCCCATATTTCTCTTAAGAGAGAGAGGACAAAGACATGAGTGAATGTCATATGTTTAAAAGACAAATGGCAAAGGTAGATTTGCATGCCATATAAGTGTCATAAGAAAGCAAGTAAGTGAATTAAATGAATCACCTTTGCATATAAACTTATGACAAAAGGGCACAAGTACTTATCCCATTTCATAAAGGGTGTATGACAAAGGATGAATGAAAGGAAAGGGTGAAAAGTTCTCACATGCATGTGCATGTGAGATGCCATAAGGAAATGACAAAATAAAGAGTTAATTTATATTTGTTTATTTAACTCATATTTTTTGTCATACATCATTAAGAATAAATGATAAAGGAAATCTAAAATTTCGCATGCATGTGCATGTAGCATGACACATGGCCTAAGTTTGGATTAAACCCCTTGCATGCAACTTATGACAAGCTTAAACATGTATCAATGGGATAACAATAAGTGATAGGAGGAGAAGGCTAAGGAGACTTATAAATAAGAAGGGATTCACCTCTCATGAAACCTTACTCTCCTACTTTCCCTTTCTCTTTTATAATACAAGTCCAAGTTCTTTCAATTCTTACAAAAGTGTTAATTGGTGCCACATAGACTTATAAGTTCCCTTTCTAACTTGACAATTTTTTTTTTTTTTGATATCCTCATGATAGATGTCATATCATCTTGTAGATTTGATTTAATATCATTTTCTATGTGTTTCCTTCATATATATTTTTTTGTGTCATGTCTCATAAATGTGTGCAAATCATGGCAAAATGGACAAGTAAAGCAAGAGATGGCATCTAAGCTTTATGTTTAAGCACATGTCCAACATATATCTCTATGTCAGTAAGAAGAATTTTAGGATGAGCATTAAACAATACATATCATAATGATTACTAATAGGATAAACTGCGTGATGTAAAATCAATACATAAATACTCGTGTTTTGACATAAATAAGCATTGATCAATTCACTCATGTTGACTTGTCATAGAATGGGATAAACTGCATGTTATAGAAGTTAGAGCATAAGTGTCAACTCATGTCATGTTTGTCACAAAATAGAATAGCTTGCATGATATAGAAATTAAAGCATAAGCATTCACATTTGAGATAAATAAATTTTAAGCCAACATGACAACTTAAGCATTTCATCCATTCCTTTCTATCTTTTTTTTTTAAATAAATTTTGGCAACCTCCCGACGTCATCCCCACAGGGGAAATTCTTGGTAGGCTACGAAAGGCGTGCATGGGTTCTATGACGCGACAAATTTTATGTTGGAGAAACGTATGTGGTGCATACAAGTTTCTCCGTATTGGAGAAAGCATGTGCATCTTATATCACAAATTTTCCATGTTGGAGAAACATGTGGCGCGCTTGTTAGCGTGGGTACATATATTCGTCATGTTGGATACAATATATCATAATTTTCCTGTGGAATATGATGTATAAAATATGTACTGTGGTTTAGTCTGCGTAGCATTTATAAATATATATGCATTTGCATGAATATTTTTATATATTTAAACATTTGCTAAGCATTGCATCAAATAAATAAATAAACAAGTAAAATCTTTGAAAATAAAACTTTTGAAAATGAATCCTCTTGGATCATTGTAACAACTAGTTATGTGATGAAGTAGAATAGCCTCTTCCTTTCAATCTTGGATTGCAACATATAAGTAAAAGAAGCATAAATTTTATGTAATATTATTATCTTTTCTCCTCTTCTCCAAAGCATAAATAGAAGGAAGCATGTCATATAATACATTTTCTTTGTTTTTTGAACACATGAGTCAAGATTGATACTTGAAGGAGGAGAAAATTAACATGTAACTTTGGATTTAAATCACATAATCCCTCTAAGCACCCTTTTCATGCTTATAACTTTAGCTTTCATTAAGCAAAGAAAATTCAGCGAGTATTGTATCATTCCCATGTTAGGTAAAAGAATTTCAGCATGTATCATAGCCATAGGAAGTTAATTGAAGCCAATCGAAACATGGTAGAAACATGAAACTCATAGAAGAACAAGTAATATGATATTTAGGCCATACATCCTTACTTGTCACATTTCCATACTTTCTAGCTCAGATAAAAAAAATTTCAGCAAGCATCATATCTATTAAATAGCAAAATGATTCATTTCTCCTTGGATAAGACAAATTCCAGCAAGTCTTATACTCATTAGACAACAAATTAACTGATTTTCCCTTAGGTAAAATAATTTTCAGCATGCTTTATACTCAAAAAAAAAAAAAACTTCTGCAAGCCTCACATCTTTTAGATAGCAAACTGATGTGATTTTCCTTAGATACAAAAATCATATCCATCAAATAACAAAATGATTCAACTTCCGTTAGATAAAAGAAATTTCAGCAAGCTAAGTCTTTAGGCAACAAACTAATAGTTTTCCCCGTTGACAAAAATAATTTCAGTAAGCTTTATGCTCCTTAGACAAAAAAAAAAATCGATAGCTTTCCCCTTTGATAAAATTAATTTCAAAGCTTTATGCCTTTAAACAACAGACTAATTGGTTTCCCCTTTGATAAAAATAATTTCAGCAAGTGCTATACTCACCAAATAGTAAAACGATGCAATTTCTTTTAGATAAAAGAAATTTCAGCAACCATTACTTCTTTTAAGAATAAGAAATATTTGCATCTAGCTTAAAAATCCCATTTTCTACCATATCCAAAAATTCTTCAGTAAGATAAACGCATAGGTATTCATAGAAAATAGTGAACAATACAATATTTGGACCATACATCATCCCAAACTATTTTCAGCAAGCTGAGCACCATAAAATCCGTGAACAATAGCAAATAAAAATAAGATTTGGGCCATACATCATCCCAAATCCCTAAAGGAAACTCTTAGCATCATTCCAACCAAAGAAAGAAAACATCCACTTCATTTTATCACAAGAAATGAAATTCTATGTATGTAAAATAAGCTTAGGGTTGAAAGGAAACAACCTAGAATTTCCGGTTGGAAAGAAGGAAGAATGAAAGGGGTTCGCTAGGCTCACACGAAGGGGACGGAAGAAAGGAAGAACGTGCGTGGAGTCTTGAGAGCAAGAAAGCGAAGGAAAGCGAGAGCGAGAGAACGAGGGAGGAATGTGAGAGAGAATTGCATCCAGCTCGGTGTCTTCGAAGATAGGGATGCCTGATTCCCTCTAATTGGTTGCCGCTTCGGCAACCAATTAGAAATAGCGGCCGATGGCTTTGATTGGGTAGATGGGCGGTCGTTTTTTAATTGGATATGTAGGCGGTAGGTTTAAGATAAGGATTAAGGAGAATTACCTAGGATAATTAGCTTAGTAATTAAGATAATTAGCCCTTAATCATATAAATTTTCACGAATCATCATAAACCCTAACATATGGGTGTCAATCTTAGGTATTTCGTTGTCAAACCGGGCGATCGATTTGCGTCGGAGGTTGTTTTGACAATGTCGACGACGATTGGAGTGAAATTAAGTTTAAATTGCGCGACGTCGCATTTGAATTAATCGAAGTTCGCGTACATTTTGCCGAATCGATCGCGGAAGGCGTCGTTTGATAGGTTTTGACATTTCGGTGACAACGGCGATCAATTTCGCGAACGGAGGTCGTTCGGACGTCGTCGGGATTTCTCGACTTCGTTATGCGCGTAATTTCATTAAAAAATTGATTTTAATTATTTAATTGGTCATTAATTGATTCGATATTTTCTATTTAATTAATTTTGATGCATTCAACGCATTATGAAGTCGAATTTTCAAATCCAATCGAATTTAATTGATTTCGATCACGATTAGGGGGATTTTAACCTCTACTTTATTTATTTAATTTCAGGTGGCACATAGTTGTAGGTCAATAGTGGATCCCAAGTCCTAGATGTGAAAAGTGGAGGGTTACGACAGGCAGTTGACAACCAACGAAAAACTTGTCGAAATAATTATGACATGAATATTTTAAAACATTATGTTAATGCTAGCGTCCCTAGAAGTGACACGCTATATGACCTGAATACAGTATAAAGTGTGCAAGGGTTGGTGCATCGGCGCCCGAGTGCAGTGTTAAATAAGCAAGGGTTCTCACATTATAGATAGATGCGGGCAAAGAAGTTAGTCCATGAAACTAGAATTATATTAGGAACTTTTGAATATAGATACAATTACAAGTAAAATTAATTGTTAATACTTTATTTAAAAAGAGAGAGAAGCATATTATTACTTATAAAAGCATAGATTGATTATTTTCTCATAAGAAAAATAGATCGTTTAAATTGTAAATATTGTAAGGTCATTCCGACTGAAAGTTTAAGTACTCAACATCGACTGTTAGTTTTAGATTTTAAAATGAAAGATTGAAAAATGAAAAATAAATCAAATTATTGTCCTGGATTAAATTGGGGCACTTAAAGAATACTAATAAAAATATTTTTTAAGAACAAGCTACAAGAGCTTAGAATTTGGAATGTTCATAAAGAAGTTAATGTTATGTGGAGAAAAATAACAAGTGAAATTAAACAAGTTGCAAAAAATGTGTTTGGAGAATCAAAAGGAAAAGTTTTTTTCAATAAAAATAGTTGGTGGTAAGTCGAGAATGTCGAAAAATAAAAAATAAAGCGTTATTATAAAACTTGGTTTAAATGTAAAAGCTAGAGAGAATTGAGAAAGATATAAATTCGTAGAGATTCTAAAGCGATATATGATCTGAAAATTTAGCTTTTAGTGATTTATACAATAGATTATATATCAAAAATGTTGAAATATGTATATATAAATTAGCCAACCAATGAGATAAAAGTAAAGTTCTAGTTCAAGTAAGATGTATTAAAGATGAAAATTATAAATTACTTTTCTTAGAAAAGGATAATGAAAATAGGTGAATGAGATATTTTAATAAATTTTTTAATAAAAGATATGAAAAAATGATTGATTTTAGCAACCTTAATACCCTAAACAAAAAATAAAGAATTTTATTTTTATCGTCATATTAGTAAATTTGAAGTTAGAGAAGTTTTAAAGAAAATAAAGTATGAAAAAATAGTGGGACCTGATAATATTCTAATAGAAATGTGAAAATATTTAGGAGATCAAGGAATTTCTTGGCTTACAAATTCTTTTTAATGTTATTTAAAAGACTAAAAAGATGTCAGATGAGTGGAGAAAGAGTTTGTTGATTCCCATATTTAAGAATAAAGGTAATGCACAAGAGTGTGCAAATTATAGAAGAATTAAGTTAATGTGTCATACATTAAAATTATGGGAGAGTAATTGAGCATAGGTTACAATGCGAAATAAAAGTTTCTCAAAATCAATTTGGTTTCATGCCAGGTAGATCTACTATGGATGCTATATATTTGTTAAGAGGTTTGATGGAGAAGTATAGAGAAAGTAAGGAGGATCTACACCAAACACAAGGAGGATTGACAAAATAATTTCCTACTTCAGTTGGATTACATCAAAGATTGGCTTTAAGCTCTTATCTTTTTGCTTTAGTTATGGATGTTCTTACTAGGCATTTACAGGAAGATGTATCTTGGTGTATACTTTTTGCTGATGAGAAACTTGAATTATGGAGGTCAACCTTAAGAGTCTAAAGATTTTCGTTTAAGTAGATCGAAAATTGAATAAATGGAGTGTAATTTTAGTTGTAGAAGTTATAGTGGTGGTGTTGTGCAATTGGGTGAACAAGTCATTAAAAAGAGTGAGTGATTCAGATATCTAGGCTCTATTGTTCAAAATGATGGTGAAATAGATGGAGATATTATTAGTAGAATTCAAGTTAGATGGTTGAAGTGGAGGAATGCATCTGGCCTGTTGTGTGATAGAAAAGTATCGCTTAAACTTAAGAGAAAGTTTTATAAGATGGTGGTAAGACCTGCAATGATTTATGGTGCAGAATGTTGGCCAATAAAAGAGATTTATAAGACTAATTAAGTGTTGCAGAGATGAGTATGCCCAGGAGGATGAGTGGCTTTACTCTTAGAGATAAAATGCAAAATGAGTATGTTCGGAAAAAAGTTGGAGTAGCTCCAATGGAAAATAAAATTAGAGAGAGTCGCCTTAGATGGTTTGGCCACATAAAGCGTCGGTCAGATGACCCGGTTAGGAGAGTAGATGCATTAGATTTGCCTTATGTTAAGAAAGATAGAGGTAGACCTAAAAAAGCTTGGTTAAGATGTATGAAAAATGACCTTAGTATACTTGAATTAAATGAGAATTTGACACATAATAGGACACAATGGAGAAAAAGGATTCATGTAACCGACCCCACAAAGTGGGATAAAGGCTTGTTGTTGTTGTTGTTGTTAATTTAGACACTATAGTTTCTCTATTTTTCCTTCATTTTTGAGATGATGTTTTGATTCAAATAAGTGGTGAATCTGTATCTTGATCAAATTGAAGCCATAAAACCTTCTTCCTTCAAAAATCTTTTTCCAGTATTTTGCAGCCTTTATTCTGCTGTCCTACATCTGTTCACCCCGTCCAGCTGCAAATTCTACAACTCAGGCCTCCCTATTGCAAAATTCTGCCCTCCACTGCTGTCCAGCAGCCTGCTTGCAGAACCTGTGATCAATCAACCCTGTTAGCTATGGTTTTTCATCAAAAACAGAGGCCAACTGTTGTTTGGATCCCATATAATCACCGACTAACAGTAGTTTCAAATACTCTTCCCTTATTTTTCAGGTTCTACATCTTACTCTAGCTAATGTTTTTCCATTTTGTCACCTTCTTGACATTCAAATAAAAAAAAATAAGAAAAAACCCTTCTTGACATTTAAGAATGGTGTTATTAAATCTATATCTTGATCGAATCAGAACCTTAAAACATTTCTTCATTCCTTAAAGAATCTGATTCCAGCATTTTGACCCTCTCTTCTGCTGTCTTGCATCTGTCCACCCCGTCCAACTGCAAGTTCCACAACTCCAGACCTCCCTTTTGCAACATGCCACCCTCTTGCAGGAACTGCTGTCAACTCCACTGTTAGGAGCAGTTTTTCATCAAAAATAGATGTCAGCTGCAATAATTTCAAACCCTCTTCCCTTATTTTCATGTTCTATATCTTACCTAGCTCTTGTTTTTCAATTTCATAACCATCTTGACATTGAAGAATGGTATCATTTGATATCAAAACAAGATCTACCCTAGATCTACCTTGGGTTATGTTTTTCCCCTCCAAACTTATTCAACCCAAATCAAATTCTCAAAAAAATCCCTCTCCAAATTTTTAGCCAGCACACACTCCAATCCAATTCACCCAAAACCTATACCCAAAGGCATATTTGGAGAAAGATCAAAATGCTGCCAAGGAAAAATAATCCGAGAGCGTACTATGTAAGAAATGCAACAAGAAATCCTACAACTATAGCATAGACTCATTGAATTTGAGAAGAAACAACATGGGAAAGTCACATATAGCCACAACGTTGACCAACTTTAAGGAAATGATAAAGAGAATCGCTTTCATCAAGAGATCTCCAGTGATGAGGAACCATGCCATGTCAATTTGGCATTGAGCATAAGAAGAGAGACCACAATCTTGGAGTGAAAATTGATTTGCAAGAATTTGATAGTCGTATGAATCCATAGGAGTTTATTAAGTGACTCCAAATAATGGACCGAGTCTTTGACTACCAAGACATTTCCCAGGACTAGAGGGTCAAGTTAATGGAAATTAAGCTTATGAGAAGTATTTCTTTGTAGTGAAAAAATTCGGACCGTATATGCCAACGAGAGGATAAGAGCAAAATTACTACCTAAACTAAGATGAAAAGAGAGTTGTAGCGTAGCTACCTACTAATACATTACAGACAAAATATTTTCTTGAAGCTTCATAATCTACAACAATGGTATATATCAATGGAAAACTACATAATAGAATTTGAATAACTCATGTTGAAGTGTGAGTTGATTCAACCTGAAGAGAACACCATATCCTATTACTTTAGTGGATTAAAATCATTCATCAATAATGTGGTGCAATTACAGCCTTACTGGATAATATTAGACATACAGACACTAGCACTAAAAGTGTAGAAGCAACATAGAAACATTAGGGCCACCCCTTCATTCAAGCAAAGATCTCCCTTAGGATCAAGCAGTTGGAGCTTACCTTGTAGGCCAACACCATGGGAAGAGAAGCGAGCATCAGATGAGAAGAAGAGTGACAAGTCTAGCTCTTCAAATACTCTCTCTACCAGGAAATACTTCAAGTGTCATAGGTATGATCATATTGCCTCCAATTTCTCAAACAAAAAAGATTTTCTTCATTTGAGGGCATAAACACTAAGGATTCTAGAGATAACAACCTTGAGGATGAGTAATAGCTTGAACAGATAGGAAAAAGATGCTTGTAGTTTGGTGAATCCAACAAACCAAACCAAAAAGAGAGCAACAGTCACTCAAATACATCTTCCACACACTATAAAGGAGAAGGTGCGCACCCATTTTATTAATGAAGGCAATCATCAAAATGTTGTCTTTACACAAGTGGTGGAAAAGTTGAACCTCCCTACACAGAGATATTGACAATCATACTCCCTAACCTATGAATAAGTGAAATGATATTGATGTTGATAAAAGATGTCTAATGGAATTTTCTATTAGAGACAAGCTATAGAAATGCATAGTGTGATGCCATATCTATAGATACTTTTCACATTCTTCTAGGCAAATTGTGATAATATGGCAAGAAGACAATTCATAATGGATTCAAGAGCACCTACACCTTCACGAAGGATGGGAAGCGCATTGCACTCCTACCATGAAATAAAACTGAGATGACTAGAGCTCAATCAAAACCAAAGTTGGAGTCACGAGCTATCTTCCTATGGCTCATTAAAGAGATACCTTTAAAACTAGCACTATGTAGTGCTACCACTACTGAAGAAGTTGTCAACCAAGTTACCACTCCTGAAGGACATACAACATGCCATGGATAATATCCCAAGATTGATCCCCCCAACTAACCTGCCTATATGACACAACCAGCAGAGCATAAGGAGCTACAAAGACAGATTGAATATATGATGTCTAGAAGATTGGTGGGAGAGAACACTAGCTCATGTGTTGTTCCTCCTTAATTGTGCCTAAAAAGGATGGCTCTTAGCATATGTGCATTGATAGTAAAACTGTGAACAAGATCATCATCAAGAACAAGTTTTCCATTCCACAACTAAATGACTTCTTGGATCAATGGTATGGAGCAACAACTTCCTTTGAGATAGATCTCCATAACGACTATCACCAAATTGAGATGAGACTATGGCATAAGTGGAAAAACTACCTTCAAGGCCAGAGATGAGTTGTATGAATGGACAATCATGCCTTTTGGCTTGTCCAAGATAGATGAACTAGGTCTCTCGAGCATTTATTGGGAAATTTGTGAAGTATATTTTAATGTTATCCTGATCTACAGTTGTTTGGTAGAAAATCATTTGGAACAATTGAGACAGGTCTTTAAAGCCTTCAAAAATGAGCAATTGTATGGGTATCCCAAAAAGTGCCACTTTTTGACTTCCCAAATATGCTTTTTGTGATATATTATTTCAATTATTGGCATATAGATTGACCTAGTTAAAGTACAAACTATAGCGAATTAGCCCAAACCACAATCCCTCACACAAATTCGCCAAATCCATGTGTTGACCTCATTTTATAGTAGGTTTATCAAAACTTTTAGTTCTATAGCAGCCCCATTGATCGAGATCTTGAAGCCAAACAAATTTTCATGGTCAGAGGAAGTTCAATTTTAATACCTTAAAGTAGATGGTAGCATAGCCCCTATTCTGGCTCTTCCTGATCTTAATCATGTATTTTAGATGCAGTGTGATGCATCTAATATAGAAATTGAAACTGATCTTAGTTAAGGAGGACATCCTATTGATTTCTTCAAAGAGAAGCTCAGTAATTTGAGGCAAAAGTACTCCATATATGACAAAGAATTTTATACAATTGTGAGAGCTCACAGTCATTGGAGTCATTATTTATTGACTAATGAATACACCCGCTTCATTTATCACGAATCTTTGAGATTTTTGAATGATTTGAGCAAGTTGAACGATAAGCATACATCATTTGTGGAGTTCCTTTCTTCTTTCTATATTGTGCATAAACACAAGGCAAGATGTCAAAACAAGATAGTCGATGCTCTAAGTTGACACCTTCTATTAATCACTAACTTATAAAAAAAGTTTGTTGGGATTGAAGTATTAATGGACCTCTATGCTATGAATGAAGATTTTCTAGAAATCTAGAGTAGATATGAGAGGCCTTATGAGCCATACCATAGGGCAAATGGATATATGTTTTCAAAATAAAATGTGTGTTATTAGGTGTTCACTCAAGAAGACTATTCCATAGGAGTGTCATAATGGAAGGATGGTAGGGCATTATAACAGAGACGAGACTCTTTCCTCTTTGAAAGAAAATTTATTTTCTCTTAGATTGAACAAGGATGTTAATAGACACATTAAGTAGTGCAAGGTGTGCCGCGTGACTAAGTCTCTAGGGCAGAATACATGCTTATACACTCTTCTCCTAATGCTAGAGTCACTATGGTTAGATGAAAGCATGCACTTCATTGTAGGACTGCCACGAACCCAACAACAACAACAACAAGCCTTAATCCCACTAGGTGGGGTCAGCTACATGAATCCTTTGTCTCCTTTGTGTCCTATTATGTGTCAAATTCTCATTTAAATCAAGTATACTAACATCATTTTTTATACATCTTAACCAAGTCTTTTAGGTCTACTCTACCTTTCTTAACATAAATCTAATGCATCTACTCTCCTAATCGGGTCATGACGACGCTTTATGTGGCATCTAAGCGACTCTCCTAATCTTATCTACCACTGGAGCTACTCCAATTGTTTCCCAAATATACTCATTTTGCATTCTATCTCTAAGAGTAAAGCCACTCATCCACCTCATCCTCATCTCTGTAACACTTAACTTAGTCTTATGCTTCTCTTTTTCTTTTATAAGTCATTCGGTCTTACCACTATCTTATAAAATTTTCCCTCAAGTTTAAGTGAAATTTTTCTATCACATAATAGGCCAGATGCATTCCTCCACTTCAACCATCCAACTTGAATTCTACTAATAACATCTCCATCTATTTAACCATCATTTTGAACATAGAGCCTAAATATAAACGCCACTCTTATTAATGACTTGTTCACCTAATGTCACTATCACTAGAACTTCTACAACTAAAATTACACTTCATATATTCGTTTTGATCTACCTAAACGCGAAAACCTTTAGACTCTAGAGTTGACCTCCATAATTCAAGTTTATGTTGGACTCCCTCTCTAGTCTTATCAACAAGAAGAATGTCATCAACAAAAAGCATACACCAAGGAACATCTTCTTGTAAATGCCTAGTAAGAACATCCATAACTAAAGTAAAAAGATAAGGGCTTAAAGGTGATCCTTGATGTAATCCAAAAATAGGAAAATATTTTGTCAATCCTTCTTGTGTTTGGACACAAGTAATAGCTAGTATACATATCCTTAATGACTTGAATATAACCAATATTAACTCATTTCTATTCTAGAACTCTCCAAAGAACATCTCTTGAAACTTTATCATAAGCTTTCTCTAAATCAATAAATATCATATGTAGATCCTCCTTCTCTATGCTTCTCCATCAAACTCCTTAACAAATGTATAGCATCCATAGTAGATCTACGGCATGAAACCAAAGCGATTGTGAGAAACTTACGTATCACATCATAACCTATGCTCAATTACTCTCTCCCATAATTTTAATGTATGGCACATTAATTCCTATAATTTGCACACTCTTGTGCATCACCTTTATTCTTAAAAATAGGAACCAACAAACTCTTTCTCCACTCACCTGACATCGTTTTAGTCTTTAAAATGACATTAAAAAGATTTGTAAGCCAAGAAATTCCTTGATCTCCTAAACATTTCCACACTTCTCTGGAATATTATCCGGTCCTCTTTTCCACATTTCATTTTCTTTAAAGCTTCACTAACTTCGGTTACTATCTGACGATAAAATGAAATTCTCTATTTTTGTTTAGGGTATTAAGATTGCTAAAATCAATCGTACTTTCAGATCCTTCTTTGCCCGCATTCGTCCATAATGTGGGAACCCTTATTTAACCGCACGGCGATCTGGCTCACATTTTTCGTATTCCATACATTCGTACTTAGAGGCCTAGCGTCTGATGATTTAAAGGACTGCCACAAACCCAATGAAATAAAAATTCAATTATGGTGCTACTGAATCGATTCTCCAAGATGGCTCATTTCATATCTTGCCACAAGATAATGGATGACTCGCACTCAAGTTAATTATTTTTTATTTTGGCAAAATGGCAGCTTATTAGTGCTACATTTTATAAAATAACACGCTTACGCTTTTCTCCTGCTCCCTTGCTCCAGATCTATGATCAACAAAGGGAGGTACTAGTCTCGCACCGGACCCAAGGTCGATAGTGGAGACCTTCAATTTTACCTATGGAGCAATCAATTAATTATAAAAAATTTGTTTTGAACTAAAAATCTAAACTCCAAAAGGCCATTTTCCCCTCTATTAGACAATAATGCCCTCATTCACACCCAAGACTTAGGAAGGAGGGGCGAGATGGATATTTGGCCCCCTTTAGAATATAAAAAAGAGAAGAGAGGAGAAACCGACTAGGGCTTTATTAGCTAGTCTCTCCAGAGAAGAGTCTCGACTCAGCAAAGCTAAGGCTTTATTGGCTAGTCTCTCCACACGAGAGTTTAAACTCCACACAACTAGGGCTTTGTTAGCTAGTCTCTCTACACGAGAGTCTTTGCTCCACACAACTAGGGCTTTGTCAGTTAGTCTCTCCACACGAGAGTCTCGACTCCACGCAACTAATACTTAGATCGTTCCACGCGACTAGGGGATCGACGACTCAGCTCTGGCCAAGAGAAGTTCGGATTGGACTCCTTGCGTGGCAGGGGAAAGGAAGCCACAAAGAATTATTGGCTTCGGCTAGGGCTGGTTGAGCAGATAAGGTAACAGTTTCACATGTGTGAGGCCCTCCTCGATCAGTACTTCCAATATTCTTACTCCTCCCCAAGCGATTTTTCCATCGTAAAGGTGATTGTTATAAGTTGTTAGTTTTTTCTTTCTTTCTTGTTTTTGTTTTGATTTTTCTGGCTTCAAACACACACATAGCTGATCTTTCTTTTAAAGATGTGGTCTGCCTTCATGGAGTGCCAAAGACCATTGCCTCAAACCAAGACGTGAAATTTTTGAGTCATTTTTAGGAGACACTTTGTGGAAAGATGAGTCCCAAAGCTACAATTCAGCTCAATAGGCTACCCCATAAACTGATAGGCAGTCGAAGGTAGTGAACCATAGTATAGGTAATCTCCTTAGATATTTTATGGGAAAAAACATCAAATAGCAAGATTTAATTCTTGTTGAGTTTGCTTACAATAAATCTACCAATCAGTCTACAAGGCGCATTTTTTAAGATTTCCTATGGCAAAACCCACTCACACCTTTAGAGTTAGTGCCCATCATTTCTATCATTTAGCCTAACAATGATGCAGAGATTAGAGCCAAAGAGATACAAGAGTTATATTAGAAAGTGAAGAAAGAGATTGCCAGGAAGAACTCCCAATACCAGAAGCAGGCAAACAAGTCAAGGAAGGTCATGACTTTCAAGAAGAAGTTTCTTATAAGGGCATTTGAGAAGCTCAGGCCACAAGCTAATGGTCCATTCCATATTGTCAAATGAATCAATGATAATTCTTACAACATTAACTTGCTAGGTACAACATTTTAACCACCCTCAATATAACAAATTTATCACCATATTATGAAGATTTAGAAGCTCCCGTGGACAAAAGAAACACTTCCCCAAACTGGGGAGAATGATGTATAGCTGAGGGAGATGCAAGATACATGCAATACATGAAGGGCTGCTCATGCCGAGCCTTCCCCATTCTAAACCAATTTTGAATTGAACCAGGGTGCTGGTTCAAGTTTTTATTAAAAACTTGGTTCATTTATCATTAATTAGGATTGGGTTATTTGATGAATAGGACTTTGTGTATGTTAGGATTTTGGTTTTTGTAATCTGAATTTAGAGACTATGGTTTCTCTGTTTTTCTTCCATTGTGGAGAACTCATCTTAATTTGAATAAGTGGTGAATATGTATCTTGAATGAATTGAAACCTTAAAACCTTTCTTCATTCCAGCATTTTGTAGCCTTTCTTCTGCTATCCTGCATCTGCCCACCCCATCCAGCTGCAGGTTCGAAACTCCAGAGGCCTCCTGTTGCAGCACTCCTACATCCACCCCGCCCCTTTGCCTGAAGAACTTGTTGTCAACCGCCCCTATTAGTTATAATTCTTCATCAAAAATTGAGGTCAGCCACTGTTTGGAACCCCTATAATTACCGGCCAGAAGTGGTTCCAAATCCCTTTCCCTTATTTTTAGGTTCTACATCTTACCCTAGTTCATGTTTTTCCATTTCGTAACTTACGTGACATCCAAGAACTGTGTCATTTAAGACCACTAACATAGTGAGAGGGCATGCAAACAAATTTCTGAAAAAAACAGTGTAGTTTTCAAGAAGGAGAAGCACGGAAAGGACTTTATTAATTAATAGAAAAAATGTAGAAAAATTACCCTGGCTATTATGTTGTTTCTATGAGGGCAATGAGTGTTTCTCATAAGCAAAAAGTTTCCTGAAATTTCCAATAAATGGTATCAGGAAGAATGGGTCTCGCATCACATTCCTCTTGAGATTCTTAAACCACTTCGAGGACTGCAGTCAGTTCCTTAGAGAGATGACATTCTGCAATTTGATATATGTATATATATATATATATCTATATATATCTATATATATATATATATATATATATATATATATATATATAAGGACATGGTGAGAAGAATCTGTAAAATGCTGTACCTACTTGGTCAGGCCTTTAACTGATTTGACTGCCCATCCACATCATGAGGAACAGAGTTCTGCAGTGGTCAAGTAATACTAAACGCAACTTAAGATTCTAGAGTAGCCCTGCCAATAACACCCATGTGCAAATGGAAAGCCTGGATCCAGCACATGTGATCTCTATGAAAATTAGATGCAAAATAAAGTTTCTAATGATGAGTAACAGATTATATAGGACAAGTTAGCCTTTGTAGCTGGCTTCCTCCGCTTTTTGCATTTAAAGGAGTTCATCCATATACATTGTGGCAGTAAACAAGTGATCTTGAACTTGTGGCCAGTTCAACATGTTTAATCCTAAATGAAAGCTAAGGAATTATTTTCATGTTAGCCAAACTATATTCTCTTATCTGGATACCACCCATCAAGTCTAAAAGGAATGTAATCTCCATATTACCATAATATTTAGATCAAAAGGAACAAGTTAAAATATACATTCATTGAACAGAATTATACTAGTGAAAGATAAACAAAAAATAAAACTGCAAAAACTATTGTTATTGAACAAGTACAGGACCTTACAGTTTACAATAACACATAAAATGAAGTCATTTTTCACAAACCTCTGCGAGACGATCTTCACAAATACGAAGGAGGGCAATGGCTTTCAAACTTATCCGAGGAGACTTTTTATTGTTAGCAAATCTTATGAGACAATTCACACAATCCATAAAGCAATCCCCAACTACTTGATCAAAGTGCTCCAGGATAACTGCAAAAAATACGGTGTTATGTCCCTAGGATGTAGAGGAACGGCATATAGAGAGAACAAATAAGAACTGAATCAACAAGAAGTCTACAGTCTCCAAAATTAGAAGGATGACACTCAACACCTACCCTGTTCAACATTTTCAAATGCTTTTTCAACGATGGATTCCAGTTCATCATCAGCAGCTGCAGTGAAGATCATATACACACTCCGCCAACCAGACTTTATGCGAGCAACCTTTGAACTGGTCATCTAAAAAATCAGTAATATAATTTTATTCATTACAAGTACAACACATAAGGTCAAGATTCTCAAGGGAATTTAACCGAAGTGGGTGCATCGTAAAAAAACTTGATGTAGGATGACTCACCTGTACAATACAATCAACAATAAGAGCACGAATTTTTTCATTCCAACTGTTCCGCATTAGAATAACAAACGGTTTCAAAATATCATTCTGGAACGTGAAGTTGATGAGCTCATCACGCCCTAAATATTTCATACCAAGCTGTCTCAAAGAATCGATAGCATACATAGCTATTTTCTCTTCATGGTGGCTACCAGCACTAATGAAATGCTGTGCAAGGACTGACCATATTCTGGCCCAGACCTATAAGAACCACACAAGTCATGCGAGGTTAGTGAAGTCAAGCATGATGCATTGTTGGCATGGTTCTACAGTAGTATCTCAATCTTTTAAGAAAAGCATGTGATTCCTCATAGTTTATCTAAATTGGATGTAAAAGAGCATTTTATGCCATCTTTCATATGAAGAAGTTATCCATGACTCATATATAAATATAAAATGTCTGACAGGGTGAAGATGATCCCATTTTATAATTTAAGAGATTATTACCATGTAAAATCAAGTAAAAGTACTCCACAATAATATTCACAAAAACCTGCTCAACATCAACCTTAGTGGCCCATGTGGGTTTAAACAATAATGATTGTAGATCAGATATATTTAATACTACAATTTGACTGCTATTCAACCAACAAGGAAGGCAGGAGTAAGAATATCAAAATCTGAAGTAGAAATGTCTATAAGATGATATTAATCTAAAGAGAAATGACAACAAATGACCTACAAAGATACAGAGGGAATTGAACATTAAAAAAAACATATTATAACATGTGCAATAGATATTAGAAAAAATGCAAGGACGCAAAAATTTATTTTACTTTAGTAGAACAAATTTGAAAGGCTAAAATAGATCAAAAGTATCATAGATAGTGGACTTGTAGAGGATACTAAAAAATGAAGATCAAAAAACCATATCAGTCATATTACTTAAAGGCTTTTCTAATCTCCAAATGCAAACCTAGAATGTTATTAAAATTAATCATATCACAGACGATTATAGCAATAATGACTTCTAAAATGAACTTGGATTATGCACGTCCAGACATTCTGTCAAGATAATCTGAACCGAACCAAATACACTTTTGAAACCAAGTAAAACCGCTATATAAGGGAAATAAAGTGCTTAATTTGAGAAATGACAGAATATGACTAATCTATAAATCATGCAAAAACCATAAATTCCTTGAATTCAGATTGCCTCGACCTTTTAGGCTCAATCCAGATTGCCAAGTATTTGATAATCTATAAATTCTGTAAAGCCCATAGATGGCTTGAATTTCATACTGCCTCGGCTAGAAGATTCAGTTCAGATTGCCAAGTGTTAGAGTCAAATCTAATCCAATCTGGGTACAACCTGATTCAATTAGTATTAACAAATCTAAACTACAAGGAAAACCTCGCAACATGCTAAAAATCTAAAACACAGTTTCTAATGCACAGTAACATGTCAAAATCAAAGTAACTTCAAGCTGGCTTCAACAATTTTCTCAATGATTTTAACAACTTTCTCAATTATTTCAGACATGTAAAATATTTCAAAAAAAAAAAAACTAAAAATGCAGGTCAGGTTAGGACAGATCCTGATCCTAAAAACCTGCGAAGGTTTGGAAAGTCAATAATGTTAGTAAAGGGGCCATCAAGCCATTCATTGCCATCATCAATATCCTGCCATATATAGCATTATATAAAGCATTAAAAATCTTTGCATAATGTTTAATCTTTTCTTTATTTATATAGGCATTTGTGCCATTTCTTCAGACTCATTTAATATTATCCAATAAATATAAGAGTTATCTAGTAATACTCAAGTCATGCTATTCCTATAATAACCATTGTAAGCACCATATATATCAAGTTTGGATGAAAGCAACAAATTTTTCTTCACTTAAGGAATTAGGCCAGTAAAGAAGCCTTCTTGGACTATACCCTCCTCTAAGTATTTCAAAAGGTTGCCTGACACAGCAAGATATCTGTTATTTTTCCTTCCACTGAGCTCCACAGCCTTTATTTCTTTGATTGCCTCCATCTTTCTACCCATCCCTTTGCAGCAAAGCAATCCGAAAGCTCCAGGCCACCATTCTTCCTAGCGTCCACTCTATGATTTGGAATTAGTGAATTTTAATCTTCTTGGTGGATGATTCCTATGCAGTAGCTCGCTCTTCCAAGCCCAATAATAAGCTTCATCAAGAGCTCAAGTATCAACTAAGAATCTTTATGCTGAGTATAATGTTTATACCTAGATGTAAGATCATACAACAACCACAACAAGCTTTTATCCCACAATGTGGGGTTGGTTAAATGATTATTTTTTCTCCATTGTGCCCTATTAAGTGCATATTCTCATTTAATTATAATAAATTAAGATCATTTTTTATATTTCCTAATCAAGTATTTTTAAATCTATCTGTACCTTTCTTAAAATAATCCGAATCTAATACATCTACTCTCTTAACTTGGTCATCAAACAGCCAGCATTTTATGTGATAAAATCATCTAACCAAATCCCTCTAATCTTATCTGTCATTGGAGCTGCTCCAACCATTTCATGGATATACTTGTTTCACATTTTATTTCTAAGTGTAAAGCCACTCATCATCCACTTGAGCATCCTCATCTCTACAACACTAAATTTTATGCTTATGGTAAGATCATAAACCATTCATAATATTTTGAAAAAATAAGATAATTTTGTATCATATTGTTAATGTAAATCCACAATTTTGTGAGACGGGAGTAAGGCAAAATTCTTTGCTAAGTTCACATTTCACATCAAACCAATAGCTTACCATATATGACACATGATTTTTTTTCAAAACTATATAACATAACCATTTAACCTAGACAAGGCAATGTGATTTTACGTGAGCCATAAGAAACTTATTAAAATATGCTTCAATGATGTTGAATAAAGCAAGCAATGCATGGCAGCCGTGTGAGCCTTCAATTATAGGAACATGATGATAATTAAAGATATAATATATATAATGCTCATAGTTTTCAAAGCTCAAGGCAATGAGAAGCGCAAGAGTTCTTTTTTTTTTATTTCACAATGCAAAATAGAGCTTTCACTAACTAGAGCAATCATAGGTTATATAACATATGTATTATATGCATAGAATAGTTATTTACTTAATCAAACTTAAACCACATCAAAAAAAATTTAGCAAATATAATAGTATGCTCAAAATAATAATAAATTGCAGCTATTTGAAATAAAAAAGAACAAAAAATATAGATGACCTAAATAATGATGTAATATAAGAATACTTAAGAAATCAAAAACATACACATTAAATTGAGTGTTGGCTATAGATTGAGAGAAAAAAGCATATTATGAAGCAAGAGATTGTGAAAACATGAGAGATAGAGAAGCGTCCTTAAAAGAAGCATATAAGTGAGAAGTTGTTAACATCAATTAGGGGTGTAAATGAGTCAAGTCATGCGGAATTTTGCTTAATCGAGCCAAGCTCATTTAATTATTAATTAGCTCAAACTCAAGCTCGACACGAGCTTAATTACTAAACTCAAGCTTTACTCAAGTAAAAGAAGTACATGTCAAGCACTTGAGCTCAATTAGAAAGCTGGAGCTTGACTAATTGTTGAGCTCCATTTCATTTGTAGAGATCATAATTTTCTAAATTCCTAGACATGATAAGTAAAATAATGTTAATCGAGCTAAGTCAATGTGTTCTCAAGTTCAATCAGACCAAGCTCGAGTTCGATCTTATATAATAAATGAGCTGGAATTTGAGCTCGTAACTCAATAAGCTCATCCCGTGAGCTCCTTTAAGAGTTGAGTCAAGTCAACTCGCGAGTAAGCTTAGCTCACTTGTACCCCTAAAACCAACAATAAGAACTATTGAAAAAGGTACAAGAACTGATAATAAGTGTGAAGAAAAAAAATAATCAAGAAGTGACTAGCTCAAGAATAATAAAATGACAAATCAATGTAATGACCCAATGATTACAAGGAAACATAAGAAGTAAACAATAGTGCCTAGTTATAGTGGCATATGTTGAACTAAACCATGAAATCTAAACCAAGATTTTGCTCTAAACAGGAGTCGAGCACACAACGCTACCACACCATACGAAGAAGTGATGCAACACACAACACACACTTTGCTATAAGCTTGCACTCCACCAACAAGCGATGCATAGGGCTAGTGTATTGCTTCTCCTTACTCCTATAGTGCACTTTTAACAACACTGGTGATCATGTATGATATAATATGAAGTCATGTTGGAATTTTGATAGCTAGCAACAATACAACATGTATGTAATGAATTCGATAGTTCTACCTTAAATGAATATTAATCAAAACAATAATCTAATAATTGATGCATCCAGAAATTATCAAATCATCAATTATAACAAGTGTATTAAATCATTGTTCATGCTAGAAGGTCAGAAGTTGAATTTCAAGAGTCATACAGTCAAAATCTAGCATAATTCAATCAAATTAAAAAAAAGCTAAAAGGTAAGATTGCACAAGGAGTTTTCTAAGGTTTGGATAAATTAAAGATATTATGAATTTATCATAGCAAGATAAATACTTAATTTCAAGCTTCAAGGCTATAGAGCATTGTGAAAATTATAAATTAACCCCCAAAAATGACAAGGTCATGACAGCTCAAAGAAAGAATGCTAGATTGGTGTAGGAATCACATTTAAACATCAAATTAATGTGGCAAAACATATAAAAAGACAACAAAGTCGATGAAGACATGGAAGAGACTAATATTGATTGAACTGTAAAATTTTGTGGCCATGCATGCATAACACAAAATCAATCCAAAATCAAAGTTATTTTCATAGGCTTTAGGCCATAGAAGTACAATTGATGTTAGATGTCATGAAACTCAATCTCCTAGTTTAACTTAATATAAACATAAGGTCTGTCTGAAGCAACATTTTCACTAATTTGTTTTTCAAACAATTATCACACTACTTTTGACTATTACTCTTTTGCCACTCTTACAAAATTTTTGTTATGTGAAGTAGCTTTGTACAATCAGATCTACTAGAGTGCACTCAGTGTAAAAAAGTTCATGTCCTACTTTTCAAAAGTGAAAAAATCATAATACATACAATAGCATTCATAAATAGCTACTTTTCATACAACAATTCTATATTATTTCTGTGAAGCCACAAAATAAGGTGAGTAATTTATTTAATCATATATCAAATAAAATATCAATTTATTTTAATTATATATACATTAATTAACTGAAATTAATAATTAATAATTAAAATAGAATTAATTATGTAAAATCACTAATTTACATTAAAGCTCCAGATGCATTGTAGCAACATTGTAGAAATCCCACTTATATTGGCATGCAGAGGTTAATAAAAATTAAAAAGTGTGTAATTAAGAATTCAATCCCATTTCTCCTCATTTCTTCTCATGATTCCTCTCTACCTCCCTCTCGGGTTCAACCCGTGTCTCGCAAGGTCGAGGGAGAGACTAGCGTGTGCTAGGGGTGTCGAGGCGAGGAGGCTCAACGACGGGCTAGGACTTGTCACTGCTGCTCATTGAGCATGTTAGGGCAGGAATCGAAGCATAGATTGGCGGAAGCTAGGGACTCAAAAGCATGCGTGTTGGCTGCATCGCTTGTCGCCTAGAGTTGAAGGCTGCTCAACCGTGTAAGTGGGGAGTCTCGATGCTTAGAGTCAAGGCTGAAGGGAAGGTACAGGTTTGGCCTGGGCTTCGACTTGAGAGTTCGGCAGCTTAGGCTCCGACGCATGAAGAGGAGGGTAGGCCGACTATAATAAGTACAAAAGGGGGTAAATGAAATTTAAATTGATAAACAAATTAATTAGAAGTTAATAAATTATATACTTTGGGATAAATGCATTACAAACAATGATTATGTACAATTATAGGTTATATAAATATAATGTATAACTTAGGGATGATTTAAATTTAATAAGTTAGTTAATTTAAAATAACTTAATTTGATAATTTAAAACTAGGATTTTTCTTAACGAGCAAAACAATATATATTGTATATATATATATATATGTGTGTGTGAAATAATGAACTTATTAACTTAAGATAACTAATTTAATGTTTTTAAGATAGTTTTAGCTTGTTAATAATTAAAGCAAGTTTTAATTGTATTAGTAAGCTAAAAGTCAAATTAAATTATATATATTTTTATATTTAAACATTTGATTGAATAGGGATTATTAAATTTCCACGTGATTTAGCTAATCGAATAGATTTAAATTAAATAATGATTAATATTGATATCATGAAATTGAAAAAAAGTTATTCCAATTAACTTTAAATATTTTAATTAATAATCTAATATTATTATTTTATGTTTAAGCAAGAGTAAAACACCGAATTATAGTTTCGAAAGAAAGTAATTCTAATTAAGTTTAAATATTTTAATTAATATTATAATCTTGTTATTTTATGTTTTAACATAAGTAAAGCATCGAATTATAGTATTAGGAAGGAAGATCTGCGATGATTACCGATTTTGTTTGGTAAGTTTCAAATAATTATTAAAGTACAATAATTCTATTTATTTCAATAAATTAGTAAAAGATTAAATAGAATGTAAAGTGTAAATATTAAATTGGAAATTTAATTGGGTTATTTGATTTTGGAGCATTTGGAGAGTGAGGACTCTTATCAAGCTTGTAATAAGTACTTTTATGAAGGAAAGTCCCGTTGAGATCATCTATGTATGAAAAAGATTTCAAGCAGCCCGTTTTATGAGAGATCTTCGCTAATTAGGAAAGATTTACAAGTTTAATATAGGAACAAACAAAGTTTTCGAGCCGAGCACATGAGGAAGAAAAGAAGGAAGTGAATCATGGAGCAAAATAGGAAATTGAGCAAGCGTGTGTGCAAAGGTACTGGGCAGCCAAGGTAAAGTAAGGTTAGGGTTTTTGTTTGTGTTTATATTTATAAGTGGCTTTATATAGTATGCATATGTATGGTTGAGATTTCTGAATTTTTTTTTAGATGCTTGATACTTAAATAACATATTTAATAGTTAATAAAATTTTATTGAAAAAATAAATTTATATATAATATATTGAATTCTTATAATTTAAAAGTTAATGATTGCTATTATGTATCATGGGATTAAGAGTAAATTTGTTAATAAAGAAAACTGGGAATATATTAGAATAAACATTAATTTAAAAATTATGTCATTATGTTATTAAAAATTAAATTCATGAATATATGTATGATTTTGAAAAAATAATAATATATATTCATAGGTATAAAGTTAAAGATAATTTTGAAATAAAAAAAATTAAGAATTCATTAGGATGTAATTATAAATTAAAGATTTATAAAATTCATTTAAACAAACATAAAATAATTAAATATGATTTATAAACTTGAAGTGAAGGAAATACATTTACATAATGATGGCAACTCTAATATATTTGAATGAAAATTTTATATTAAAAATTTTATAAGAGTTACAATTATATTATAAAGTATTAAATATTATTCCTGTGATTATTCATACAATTATATGAAATTGTGAAAGAAATAAATAGTTCAATTATAACACTTAGCTAAATGGTAATTAAAACTAATTAAGTAAAATAATATATGATCAAGAGAAGAGAAAATTATAATAAATACAAGTATTAAATTTGAAAGTAAATCTTTGTATAAATTAATTGCAATAAATAACTCATGCACACAAACACACACATCACCTCCTCATGGTACTAGTTGGGGAAGCTAAATTACCCATGCTCGAAAATGAAAAGAGAAATTATTATTTAAATATTTTAAATAATATAATTTTAGATGGTGAAACCTGTGACGGATGTAAATGATATAGATAAAATAAGACATTATACTATAAGACAGAATATGCTAAACATTCCTAAAAGACCATAATTAAATATAAATTGTTAATTGTTTTATGTTGAGTCATTATATTAGACTAGCATGCATATTGTTTCCTTTTTTATTACATTATTGTAATTTAGAAGTATGAATATTCATTGGCTGGTTGATAGCTCACCATATTTTTAGATTAACATTTTTAGGTTTAAAATTAGAATTAGAATTGAAAGATAGAAAAGAAAATGTATATTGAAGATGTGGTTAACACAAATAAGGGTAAACTTATTTTAATTATTTTAAGTTAATTTAGATTACATTCATTAGGTGATCCTTTGATTTATTTGATGAGTATTGATTAGTGAAAGAAATTGAAATTTAAAACGTAATAGCACTGTCCGATCATCTCTTCCAACCTCGATAAATCTAAGCCCCTAAGTCGGATCGTGGCATTTTAAATGCTCAAAACCTCCATATTCTATCCAAAAAGATAAATAAAAAATAAATAGAATGTAAACTCAAATTAAACTTAAGCATATACCTAAAACATTAGAAAAAAGTAACCTAACCATAAAAAAAATCAAGAGGATAAGCCGATAACAGCTCAATACGAAACCAAGATACCTATCAAAATAGGTGTTGCAACCCTAATCGAGCAAGCACTGACTCTTCCCACTATTTAAAGAATGTGAGAGTGAGAGAGAGAGGAGAGAGAGAGAGAGAGAGGAGAAGACGAAGAAGAAGAAAACAAGAGGGGCCGTCAAGAGTAAGAGGCAGTCAAGCCACACATCTTGCATGCAAATGATGGAACCAACACGCCACTCTCATGTGACTCCGATTGAGGAAACAACGAAGGGAGATGGGGTCGAGGTATGAACTCGTGTTATGACAAACCGAAAAAAAAAGGGATACGTAAGGGATATCATAGAAATATATATTAAGTATATAGTAATAATAATAACAAGCCTTTATCCCACTATGTCGGGTCAGCTACATGAATCCGTCTTCTCCATTGTATCTTATTATGTGTCAAATTCTCATTGAATTCAAATATACTATGACCATTTTTTATACAACTTAACCAAGACTTTTTAGATCTACCTCTTACCTTTCTGAACATAAGGCAAATCTAATACATCTACTCTCTTAATCGATCATTGGACAGCCGACGCTTTATGTGGCCAAGCCATCTAAGGCGACTCTCTCTAATCTTATCTGATACTAGAGCTAATCTAACTTTTTCCCGAATCTACTCATTTCACATTTTATCTCTAAGAGTAAAGCCACTCATCCACCTGAGCATCCTCATCTCTGCAACACTTAACTTAGTATCATGCTTCTCTTTTATTGGCCAACATTCTACACCATAAATCATTATAAGTCTTACCACCATCTTCTAAAATTTTCCCTTAAGTTTACGCGGTACTTTTCACAGCGGATCATTCTCCCACCATCCAAGTTGAATTCTACTAATAACATCTCCATCTATTTCACCATCATTTTGAACAATAGAGCCTAGATATATGAATCACTCACTCTTTTTAATGACTTGTTCACCCAATATCACAACACTACCACTAAAATTACACTCCATATATTCAGTTTTATATCTACTTAAATGAAAACCTTTAGACTCTAAGGTTGACCTCCATAATTCAGGTTTCTCTTGAACTCCCTCTCTAATCTAATCAACAAAAAGAATGTCATCAACAAAAAGCATACACCCAACTGAAATAGAAAAATATTTTATCAATCCTCCTTGTATTTGGACACATATACATATCCTTAATGACTTGAATATAACCAATATTAACTCATTTCTTTTCAAGATCTCTCCAAAGAACATCTCTTGAAACTTTATCATAAGCTTTCTCTAAATCAGCAAATATCATATGTAGATCCTCCTTACTTTCTCTATACTTCTCCATCAAACCTCTTAACAAATATATAGCATCCATAATAGATCTACCCGACATGAAAACAAACTGATTTTGAGAAACTTCTGTATCACATCGTAACCTATGTTCATTTACTCTCTCCCATAATTTTAATGTATGACACATTAACTTAATTCTTCTATAATTTGCACACTCTTGTGCATCACCTTTATTATTAAATATAGGAACCAACAAACTCTTTCTCCACTCATTTGACATCTTTTTAGTCTTTAAAATAACATTAAAAAGATTTATAAACCAAGAAATTATTTGATCTCCTAAACATTTTCACACTTCTATTGGAATATCATGAAGTCTTACTGTTTTTTCACACTTCATTTTCTTTGAAGCTTCTCTAACTTCAAATTTACTAATACGATGATAAAAATAAAATTCTCTATTTTTGTTTAAGGTATTAAAGTTGCTAAAATCAATCGTATTGTCAGATCATTCATTGAAAAGTTTATCAAAATACCCCATCCACCTCTTTTCAATATCCTTTTCTAAGAAAAGCACTTTATGATTTTCATTCTTAATACACTTCACTTGAACTAGATCTTTACTTCTCCAATTCTTTTGGCTGGTTAAGTTATACATATATCTTTCACCTTCTTTAGTATCCAATCTATTGTATAAATCACTAAAATTAAATTAATCATATATTCTTTCTTAGAATCTCTCTCTTTATATCTTTCTCAATTCTGATTTTTTTTTACATCTAAATTATGTTTTATATGTTTTCTTTCTTTTATCTTTTTTTTCACATTACCTATTTTTTATTAAAAGAAATTTTTCCTTTTGATTGTTCAAATACATTTTCTTGTTACTTAATTTTACTTGCTATTTTTTTCCACATATCATTAAATTCCTTATGAACATATAATCTCATACCTTCATTTATGGTGTTTTTTTTTTTTTTTTTTTGGTTTGAATCTATGACTTTCATATTACACTATATGCAACTTAAACACAACTATAAGCTTTCCCTCACTTACAATAAAAAGTTTCATACTATAATTCAAGCCTTAAGAAATTGGCATCTTTATATGCTTCCACAAGAGTTTTGTTCTATTCCAACAACTAATCACCAAGTATCTTAAACATTGAAGAAATATACCTTAAGATATTTAGAGGGTACACCTTTTTGGCGGAACATCATTATACAATTGAGAATAAAGTTATTAATGCCTTAAGTTGAGCAAATACTTTAATAAACTCTATATAATATATAATGAAATCAAAGATGAAGAACAACCTCCTTGTCGTTAAGCATGGGCATGTCTTCGAAGTAAATAAATTATGCATTCCTTATACCTTCTTATAAGACATTCCTTAAGTTATATTCAAAAGGGATTTCATGTTTATAAGACTTGAAAATTTAGTTAGTTATAGATTGAGAAGTGTGATGTTCTAACATTTTAGTTTAATAATGCAATTGTTACTTTGGTAAAAGGATAAAGAAAAATACTAGATTATATAAGCTTTTACCTTCCTTAATGCACAATTAAAAGACCAAATTAAAGACTTTGTCTATGGATTACTTAAACTTAGTTGCAAGTAAAATTATATCATAGTAATCAATAACAAGTTAAACAAGATGGCACATTTCTTGCCTTTTCAAAGACAAATGATGCATCACCTATTGGTAAATTGTTTGTTAAAAAACTTGATAGACTTTATGGTTGGACAACATCAATTATACCTGATATAGGTGTTAAGTTTATCAATTCTTTCTAAAAAAAAAATTGTAAAAACTATTTGGAACTACAATAAATTACCATCCACAATTCATACAAACTTAATTGGTGAATAGAGGTCAAAGAAAATTTCTAAGCTGTTGAAGATGCAACGAGTAAATGGGATTTGATCCTGCCTATTATTTGAATGATTCTAATAAGACCACGAGAAAAACTTCAATTGAACTTTTGTATGTATATAACCCTAAAAGGCATATAAATCCTATAAATGAAATCATCATGAATGTGCAAATCATCTTGCATCATTGTAGTGAACATCCTCATAACTTCATATTAAGGAGTTGTTTAGGATCAATTTTATTTTCTATTTTTTGTTTTTATTTTTATGTTATTTTTGAAAACATATTTGTTTAGAGTGCTTTTTATGTGATTTTATTTTTTATTTTCATAAACAAATAATATTATTTTTAAAAATACTCAAAATATCTAAAAGATATTTTGAGTGTTTTTAAAAACAAGTAAAATCAAATAAGTTTTATTTTTAAGCAAAACAAAAATACAAAATAAAAAATAAAAAACAAAAGTGATCCCAAACGGCCCCTAAGAAACAAATTTTGAGAGAAAGTGATGACTATAAAGCTCTGGCAAAGGCTCATTAACATTCTAATAAATCTAATGAAGGTAATTATGTTTCTCTCTGTATTCACCCTAAAAGTATTCGAGGAAACACCAACAAAAAGTTGTAAGTCTAAGCCTATTGAACCTTATATAATTACTAAAAAGTTTGGTCAAAATGCATACATGGTTGATTTCCCATCGAACTTTCATGTTAATCCCACTTTTAATGCTAATCATTTTTCATATCAAGGTATATTGAAACTACCAATAATTACTTGTAAAGAGTATTTAGCCAAGCTACTTGCTTCTAATGCAACAATGTTTGTGCATGTCCAACCAGTAATTTCCACGCATATGAGATTGATAAAATAGTGAGTGCTAAGATTACTATTGGTTAATCAAACATTCCCAAATATCCTATTCATTGCCTCTGATGTCAAACACCTGCCATCAAATGATGCATGCATGGAAGAGGAAGAGTTAACTCTGGTATTACCAGGTCTTTTGGAGAATATACAGACGTAAACAATGCAAAGAAAAGTTTTTACTCCAAAAGAGAGCTGAAGTTCATCAACCATTCATTGCCATCATCGATATCCAACTTAGATATCATATTAGATATGGCAATGAAAAGATTTTACAAATGCTTAGGGTCTGTTCGGAATCACATTTATTTTATATTTTATTTTTTTTTTTTTTTTCATTTTATTTTGTTTATATTTTGTTTCAATGTAAAATATATTTGGTGCTTATTATTACTTTTAAAAACACTCAATACATCTAAAAATAATTTTGAGTGTTTTTAAAAATAATGTTATTTATTTTTGAAAACATAAAAACTCATAAAATAGACATCAAACAAACATGTTTTTAAAAATAGCATAAAAACATAAATAAAAATACAAAATAAAATTGATCCCAAATTGCCCTTTAGAATTTTTGTTGACCTCCACATATATGTCATAAGTCAAGTCAGGCCTACAAATTGAATTCATGACTTGAGGTGTGGTCGCCTCGAGAGAAATAAAGCGGGCGTCGTGAAAATGATCAAAACCTCCGATGATGACGACATCGCGTTTAGAACATCAAAATTAGTCATATAAATATTGCGACGATGATCAACCGTCAGTCGGTCGTCGACGCATATATCAAATCGAGGAAAGCCAAACAACCTCCGTTTGTAAAATTGATTGCCCTGTTAGCTTCGAAACGTCGAAATCTATTGAATAAGGCATTCACTCAATTGGGACAAATCGTGAATCGGTCAGCGCGTGCATTTTGATGAAAGTGAACCAATTTGGTCGATTTGAAGCGACCTCCGATTCGAACGGATCGGCATTACGTTCGGAATAACCGATTGATATATATTGACAATGTGATTTTATCAACGTAAAATTCACATTAAAGACGATTAATCAATTTAGAAAAAAAAGCCTAAACCTAATCCTAGCCCTAAGTGAGCCAACACTCTTCTGTCTGGGTCTCCCTCTCGTCAAGCCAAAGCTTCTCCACGGTTCGATCCTCTCTCCGTGGAGAGGCGAAGCTGGTCCCTCCCGTTCTGCAACCATTCTGCGCACTCCCTCTTCCTTCTTCAATTCATCCTTCATCCCACTTGCACCATCCAAAAAAAAACAAAATCAAAAGCTCTTCCATTCATCCAAAAGCCAGAGCTCTTCCTCTTCTTCCTCCTCACCAAGGCAAGTGCTTGCTTCTTCTTCCTCTTCCTCATTCTTCCCCTCTTTTTCCCTATTTCCTTCCCCTCTCCAAAACCGAAAATTCACTCTTGTTTTTCCCTCATTTTTCATCAAAACTGAAAATTCACCCTTATTTTTTCCCTCATTTTTCACCAAAACCAAAAATTCACCCTTATTTTTCCCTCATTTTTCATCAAAACAAAATCCACCCTTATTTTTCCCTCATTTTCACCAAAATCGAAAATCAATTTTCAAATTCACCAATTTTCCTAATCCTAATTTCCCATGGGAACACCTTCAAGAGGTGGGTTCTTCGATTCCGTCCCTCTCGCATTATCCTTCGTCTTGCCAGAAACAGAAGAAAACCGTCAAGAGGCGGGTTCTTCCTTCGGTTTCAGTGTCGCCTCCTTATCACCCTTCCAATCTTCACTTCATGATCGGAGAAACACGTCGAGTTCTTATTTGGTTTCAGTCGCATTCCTTGCATTACCTCTTCAATTACTCAAGCAAAACCGCCAAGAGGATTCTCTTGGTTTCCTGGATCTATCTCCGATATTTACGCGGAAAAATGAGTCATATGTGGGATCTGAATGTGGATATATATAAATGCTTGTGTTTCTGGTTGAAGGTCTCGTGGTCATGGTCTGCAGATGAAAAGCGGTGTCTCAAAGACACCTTTCATTACTCATGGCGTCTGAGTAAGCGGCTGTAGTGTCAAATAGCAATCGCCAAAATTTTGTTTAATTTCTAAACTTAGAAAAAAAAAAGGGGGGGAGAGAAATGAATATATATTGCATTGTATGTCTTCTTTCAGGTTTGAAGGCATCGTCAATGTGAGGAGACGAGATGAATCGGTGTGAGACACACCACTCACGCATCTGAGAAAGAAAGCAAAACACTGACTCACTGCGGGGATGGCCAGGGAGAAATTTTAATTCAAAACTTAAACAAAATCAAATGGAAAACATTTAAACTTAAGTCAAACAAAAGGATATATGATAAATATAAAGATAAATGTTTAATCAAAGAGAAATAGGGGAAAAGCTGTTAAAGATAATTTTGGAAGGAATAAAACACTCATCTAAAATGCAAGTAAAATTTAGGGAGGCTAATATTAAACTCACAAACTCTAATTGTAATTCTCTATGGTTTAAATTGAAGTGATAAAGTGAATTCTCTTTTATTCAAATTCCTCAAAATTAAACAAGCCTTAATTGAAACTTGGGGAGACTAATACTAAACTCATAACAAACTTGCAATAAAGCTTATAAAATTTGATATGGAGTTAAAGGATGAATCCAAATTGAGTTTAATGACTCTTTATCTGAATATAAAGGTGATTCTTATCTTTATAATAAGCATGAGGCTAAAGCAAATAACCTAGATAACGAAAGTGATATAAATTGAACATAATCAGTGAGGAGAATTACAAAATTCAACAAAGTAAAAAGTCAGTAATATTTTAAACTACAATTTAAATCAAAATGTCTTCTTCACCATTTCAACTCTTCATAAAGCGGGCAAAGACGATACTAAATCAAAATCTACAAAATCATCGCTTTAATCAAAATTAACTTATTTATTGATTTTAAAATCAATAAAATCACTAATTATGTGAAATTATCTAAAGCTAAATACACCGTGTATCGACATTATCTTTGAATCTTTGGTGAAAGAGAATCGCGGGTTGCTTCGTTGGATCTTGGGGCCAAGTTAACCTAAAATCAAATGATATTATAATATCTTCAATCTAACAAAATATTTGATAATTTATATTGACAGATCGATCTATTATTAAATTAATAATTGGCGATCCAAACAAAAAATAAAACCGATGATGGCGTGTTAAATGAAAATTTTAACCATAGGATACTTTCAAAAATATGATTCAATTTCAAAGAAAATTAACTTAGATTGAACATCAATCTAAATATAAGATTTAAAATATCTTTGGCTATAAATATCTAAATGAAATTCAATCTAAAACTTAAAGCCAAAATTCGCCTTCCGATAGTTTATTAAAAGTGACAAATTAAGAAAACTCTAGCTCACAAAGTCAAAATCAAATCAGTCACAACTATGTTTTACCAATAATCTCAAGCGTGACAAAGGTTTGGTGGTGAACTTCAGCGATTATTCTGGCCGAGCCTCTAAGTGGTTGTATTTAAATGATTATATATTACGATTACGCTATAGCCCATATCTTCGATACTCGCTGAGTTGTGAGGTATACTTGATTGGGCAAAAAGCCCTCTGTTAGAAGGAAAGCAGCTGTCTTAGAAACTCCACCCAGGCTGAGGATTGCTTGGATGACATAACCATGTGTTCGATAAGGATCCCGGTGGGTCATTCCTCCTAGTAGATTAGGGATCACGACAACCCGAGATCACGAAACCATGAGATCTAGATCGGGCGCATCATCGTTCCCCCAACCATCCGCTTCAAGTTAAATATAATGAATTTCATAAACCTAAATTTCAAAACTCCATATGCTGCTATTATACGTTATGCATTAAGTGACCTAATGACTAGCCTTAATCGAAAGTTTCTCTCAAGATCTTGAGGGGTAATTAATAGGTGCTTGCTTTATGGAAACTTGGAACCAGATCTAAAGTCCTCACAAAATGAGGGCAAAATCGCTAAGTAGTGTCTTATCTACTATTTCATCTGCCTTTTGAAAATTACACTGACACTTAAATTATACTCTCTTCATCGAGGTCGGTGGCGAATTTTCGGAGCCCACAATTTTCTATACTCATTAAATCTTCTTGTTATTTGTTTAGAGAATTTATGTCATTTTTCCTTTCTAAGAATCATTTGTAATTATATATTATGTGTAAGGACTATTTAGTAATAATCCAAGTCATGTTATCCCTTTAAATAGCCTTACCATGCACGATTTAGATTTAGAAGTAATTATGATGAATGCAATCAATTTCCCTCCCATTGGAGAATTTAGCTAGCCAAAAAGCTTTCTAGGAGTTGGTGTGGTACCATCCTGCTCATCTTAGTTTCAAAAAGTTAAATGAGATTGTTGGTTGCTTTAATCTAGTTAAATTTGTTTCAAGCTTAACTATACTTCTACTGAGTTCATATAGATATTTTCCGCACTCCCTTTTAAATACCAAAAAGATCCTAACACCCCTTACAGCATTTTTCCTATCCGCTACTTTATCAATTAGTTAATTGGGTACATTATCTACATTGAATTCATGCATAACCGGTTTGGATAAAATTATATCTTGATTTAAAATTAACGGTAACATATAATGAAACAGATCCACATCAAAGGACAAAAACAGAAAAACAAAACGAAGAAAAGCATTTGAAGAATACCAGACGGATACGGTCCATATTGTAATAGCTGATCTCAACAAGCTTCTGTAAACTAAAGACACGAGCAGGTGATTGTTTTAGTTCTTCAGCTGAGACGCCACAAAGAGCAGCAAAAAACTCTACAACAGAGTCACTGGGCAACTTTGCACTGTTTTCAAATAATTTCTCAGTTGGTTTGTCAGCTAACTCCCTTAGTGACTGGAGTAATGCATCTCTGGATATTTGGTTAGAACCCTGCATCACAGTCAATGAAATAGCTGGAGTTGATGTGATAAACTCAAGCCTTGACACACATTCCAGGACAGCATTCCATGTGTCCTGTAAGGAGTCTGTGTCTATATCGCACAAAGAAAGTAAAGTTCTAATCGCTTCCACATTTTTACTACGCATTTCCTTTGGAGCATGCAAAAATGTTAGTCTGCAAATAAAATAAGAAGAGAAAAAGTTACGAATCAAAATACTGGAGTAATACTCCCAATGTTGCAAGGAACGTAAATTAGTAATCATTGTTAGTTTAAATTTCACAGCCACATGCTCGTTACCTCACTAAAGAAGTCAGAAAAGCATAGCGCATTGTATCCATTCCTAAAACACGAGTAATGTGTATACCAGCTTTGAACCCTTCCATACAAAGAAGTACTCTAGGCCTATTATCGCCTTCCTCCATGGTAACAGAAAATGTTGGAGCAATGGCCAACCTACAGCTTCAACCATGGGCCTGACTAGATCAACCTGTTTTGCTCTATAAAAGATGCCCCTTTTTACACCTTGACGTTTGAAAAGTGCTTGTGTTTCCTTAATTATTTGTTCGCTTTCAGCCTTCGAATCTGCCCCGGACAACCTCCTAGGAAAGGCCAAATTAAGAATATTTATTAGCCGACCTCTCTCTTCTGCTTCAGGTCGTTGCCTGCTACTCTTGGCTGAACCAACTACATCATCCTTCATCTTTATCTCTTCCCTGACAATTGAATCGTAGATGTCCTCCAGGAGCTCCTTTGGGGCACACTCTTCTGCATCACTTGAAGTATTCATGCGAATAAACTCAGACTTGGACATTTTGGGCCAGACCATCGGATTGTGAGCATCAGTATTCAACATGATAACTGCATACGCAAGAACATATGCAGTATCTGCACTCTTGAAAAGGCCTGGATTATTGAAACAATAGCTGCAAAAATTATCATGCACTCAGCTAAGCGTGTGATCTTTAATGTTGAAACAATCAACAGATTACAATTCTATACATAATTACCGCTCCGCAAACTTTTCCATGATCCTATCAATCTTTTGGGCTTCTCCAGGAAGCCTGAATCCCTTAAGAAATTCACGAATTGCAGCATCAAACTTTAATCCCGAAAAGTTCATGGAATCAACATAAGCATTCATCACAGCAAGAGGAAAATCATCGTGTTGGCCTAAATATTCGCCAATCATAGCCTGCAAATTAAAGATCTTAGATAAATGTTTCCCATGTAAAGCACTAATGGAGAATCAGTTAGTGCAAATCATGAACAAACTTACCTTATCCAAAAAAGGAGAACCCTTGAGAAATTGTGCCACAGATAGAGGTGTATTCTCCACTAGCTTATTTGAAAGTAGATACTCTACTCCTTTTGCTGGCTTACGGTTGAACTGAACAGAAATAAAACACATGTTTGATAAAATCTACAACAAGAGAATGCCATAATATATCACTAAGAAGGCTCATTTCAACCAATGCTAGGTGGAATTACTGCAGCAGAGAGTGCTCCCAGTAACGCCTGAATCACATTGTCAGAACCACAGAATTTTCACAGAGAGAGGCCAGGCAAATCGCCTGCTGCAGGTGCAGGAAAAAGCACCCATGCACGGTGTGACAATGGGTGTTTCCTTGCCGGACTAGCAAAATGAGTCTACAGACAAGAAGCTAGGAAAAAAAAAGAAGCAGCGATTAAGTTCTATTTGAGAGTTCTATACTCGGTACCTCTGAGATTGCAGCTTCCAAGGTAGATTTATGAACTTTAGCTTTCTCAAACTGACTGACACCATCTTCTCGATTTTTAGGTTCATCATAAGGTTCAAGGACTGAAACATCCTCTTCAAGAGATCGGACAGTTTTGCCAAGTTTTTCAGATTCTCTCAACTTTTCCCACTCAACTAAGGACTTCAGAACATTTACTAAGCACTGAAAAGAGATGTTATGCAATGAACGGAGAATGAACTTTAAACAACTTAAAGAAAAAGAAATATAATACCTGAAGAGAAGAACTTTTGATGGATGCCATTTGAGATGAATTAGCAGAATTAGGATCAGCACTAAAAGTACCCTGAGCTAATCTTGATAGAGCATTAACCTTTGAAAACAAAAGTGAATCAGCATAGGGCAGTACATCAAGTTATCCATAATAAAGAAAAAGAACCACTTTGTATTTACCATGCGTTCAAAGAGGTTTGGTGCCTCAAGATCACAGTCATAGTTAACAAACACATCAGCAAGCATTTGAGGATCCTTACAAACTTTTTCAAGCATCCTGCATAACTATCAGGTTAAAACTAAGTACAGCACATGGTCCAAGAAAATAAAATGGATACCACATAAAATTTTGCTATTGTCGACATTGTAGCAGGATAACCTATTGGTAAACAGGTTTGGTATTTGGGTGAAAAAGAAAAAAGCAGTGCTCCAGAATTTGTTTAATGAAGGTTGCCTATCTGATGGCAAGATAAGGTCGTAAAGCAGCTTGTTATAAGACTCCTAAAAAAAAGGAAAAGCTTCCCAACAAAATAATCCTAAATCTCATGACATGCTTGCATGCTTTAGACTTGACCTGATTTGATCATTAGGTGGGTTCTGAATTGTGCTTGACATGCCAAATGGGCTGGCCTTTTAACCCAAAAATTAGTATGCGGGGAGTGCCAAAAAAAAACCATTTACTAATTTAGCATAATCAATTATAGCTTATTTTAAAAAAGATCTGGCAATTAGCAGTCCACTCGATTCAAAATTTTGGATAACACCAAGGTCAGGCAGAAGTTGATTCTGATGAAACAATGCGTAATTTTTCATAAAAGTAAAAAAAAAAAGGATTATCGCAAGTTAAATTAGGAAATCAGCAATTTTGGCATATAAACATGCTGTACTTCATAAATTTAAAACTATTTATTGCCTAATTAGCCACAAGTGTCCCAGGGCTAGCCAAAACTAGGTCAAGCATGTCCTACTTGTAGAGCAGCCCGACCATTGATTGGACTATCATAGATGGATACACTAAATAGTTTCAAACAGTACGTATGAAAGGAAATGTTTTACCTAAGAACGCTTGTTCTTTGACTGAGCGAAGTGTCTGCACCATCCAAGGATCTCAAGATGATCAAGGGGAAAAAAATGCCAATTTCGCCCTGTCAACAAACAAAGGGAATTGCGGTTATTTTGAAAGAGGGCTCATAATTTCTTCATAAGCTAAGACACATACCTTAAGACTTTCCCTAAATCGTACTAAAAGCACTGTGAAAATCCCAGTAGCATACTGCAAAACAACTAAAAGATTTTAAAAGCATGCAATCAAAAAATTAAATTGGAAAATTTTCAACAGCACTGTACAAATTCAGTTGCAGAAATTGAAACTTCGAATTAACAGAGAACAAAAAGTAGGTAAAAACAGGATACCTGAAATACAACCGGATATGAAGAAACAGAAGCTCGTAATAAAGCATAACAAAGGTAAGCCTTAACAGAATCAATAAAGTGGAAATTGGTTGTGAAAGATTGGCTAACTCCTTCAAGCAAACCCTGAAAATAAAAGACTGATATTTAAATTGCCAAGCTTAAAGACAAAAATATATATTGACAACATTTTACATGCTTGTAAAAAAGAAAAAAAATTTATCAGCAAGAGTCAAAGGAACCTGCAAAAGCTCAAGAGATAGAAGTCTCGTCTTCATTGTAACTTCGTCACTCTCTTCTTTCATGCTCATCTTCAGATATACACGTTCAGTGAATTCCAAATAGTGAGAAATCACTTTAAAGGTAATTCATTACCATAAAAAACATAAGGCAGAAAATAAAACCTTGCATAGGGTACGAAATAGCAACAAAGCATCATGATGTGTAATGCTCATGCTCTCAAGATCAATCCCTCTGAAAATGGTAAAAAAATAAAATCCATTACAGATCAGCATGTTTAGTTTGGATCACTCTAGAATGAATTTTGTGAATTTTGGCATGGCATTATGCATACCGTGATATCCTTTTTCCATTTTCAGTATGGACGGCTTTGTCAAGAACCGCCTCTAGGCCCTGAAAACTTCCAAGTGTAAGTCAACTAAAGTGAGAAAATAGAACTGGTTTTATTAGCCCTAAATCAAAAGCCTTAAACAAAAGATGCTAGTGAAACTGAACCTTGATATCAGCACCACCAGCAAGATTCTGAAGAACTTCAACGGTTGCAGATGTCGCTTTCTCCTGGTTCATGAACTGAGCTTCCCCTTGCGTTACCTTTATCTCATCTTGATTTGCCAACAAAATTTCTCCATCATCAGAATTTAGAGAGCTAGCAGAAGTAACCTCTTCATGTGATTGACTATCTGGCACCTGAATACCAAACAAGGATAAGGATGTGTTTAAAGGGATAGGACTGAAGTACTCATGCAAAAGTATCATATATATATATATATATATATATATATATCTTGCCTGGTCAGATTCCATTCGTCTGAAGACAATACTGATCATTTGGGTCAACATTGCCTTTGAGGTAGCCTGATTTATGGGACTCTTGCTGCCACAAGAAGACAAAACAATAACATTAATTCTCCACAAAAAATATATATTTAAATGACTTATACGTCAGACTACCTGTTACCTGTTTAGAGCAATGTTATAGCACACTCTAATCACCCCCAACAATGGCTCTCCATGAACTGTGATAGAAGAAGATACGTCAACATAAAATCATGAATGGGACTAAAACATTAATACAACTACAGTGCATTATTTCCATAGTTAAACATTGAATCTTCTAAACTTAATCGCCAATTAACTACAATTTTGAACTTAGAAGTTAGACCAATAGGGATGATAACAAGCAATCGGAGGACACAGATAGAAACAAAGGAATGAATGGGTGTTGAAAGAGAACAACTAAAGGTAGAGCCAGAAGAAACAGATTGAGAAGCAGAGAAAGAGAGAGATAAGAGAAAGAGTGGCTGATGGCTAGGGTTTGAGAATATCAAACTTCATTTAATATTCAATCACTAATTATCAAACCCGTGTCATAACTCATAAATTATTAAAGCAACAATAAGCTTGTAACAAACACTCAATTCAAAAATAATTGGAGTTTCTAAAGCATAGTTGATAACCATCACATGAGAGTTTAAAACAGTATAAATTTAAACCAAATTTTCAATCTAAGGATTATACCTTACAAAAGCATCAATCGAAATATTGTTTACAATAGATTCATTATTAGTGAAGTCTTTAATCCCCAAAACAATGTTGCAGTGTCTAATGGTGAAAAACAGCCTATAGTCCGTTGTGGGTAACAAACTGTTATTGTTTGAGCTCAAGTACGCCAAAAATGGAGGTATAGTTGCTAGTGAAATAGTCCAAGATGGCACTAAAGTTTTCAACACTAAGAGCTATATGAGGAATGGACGGTAAAATTTTTTGAACATTTCCAATGAATATTATTAGATTTATACAAGAGTAGCAAGTACCACCAAAAACCTGAAGTAGATGTAGCTAGTTGCAGCCTATACTAGTGGTTGCGAATAAGAGTAAGTTAGCATCTCTTGCAGAACGTGCAATCAAGTACTAAAGCAACCTAGCATTTTCAAAGCGCTTAATGCAATGCAAAGCATAAGTCCTTTATTGCCTCAATGCACAAAACACAAAGCGATGAGGTGCTTTTACTAATTAAAATTTTCATTAGTCTGCAGTAAAGAATAAGTGATAGCAAAAAAAAAAGAAATCTGTAGATGAAAATAATAAATTATATTAATAACAAGAAATATAATTATCAAATTCGTACCCTTTCTCACAAAAAAATTATATTATATTTAGAGACCTCTTAAAAATCTATAATAGTAAGTAGAGATCAAACTTATCAATTAAGTCCATAAAAATATCTCATTTTTCTTATCAACTAAATAGTTTATTAAGTCAATTTTTTTAATTTAACCTTCAACTCTAAGGCTTATATACATTAGGTAATTGATAACAGTGGTAGCAAAAAAAGGAAGACAAGTATGCATGGTGCAAACTTGAAGTACAAACAGTATATCAAAAGCATGAATAGAAATAGAAGGGCTCGTGCAAGGAATAGTTCACAGAAGGGATTCATTAAATATGATCCATTCCTTAGCAGCAATCTTCTCCTGGCATTTAGCATCAAGCAGTACCAGTCCTTCCATGCCATGGTTTCTGTTTTAAGATGAATTATATATTGGCTAATCCTTCTTCTTTTTAATTTGCACATTCTTTCCTTAGTGCATCATTACATTCTCTCTCTCCCTCCATATTGATAGTGGTTCCTCTTCAAAGTGATGCAACTACCCAACTCATCACAATGAATTTTCTATTGACCTCATTCTCAATAAAGTGACTTTCATTGATGCATAAAAAACAAGAATTATGTCTCATGTCATAATATTGTAATTAAATCATCATATTATTTTATTAGTTCGTGACTAATCTTGCAATCATTTTAATGGTCATGTGAAATAAGTTTAATCATTGACATAGGCCATGTTGTATAAGTAGGGCTATATAATAAAGTTTCTTTTATTAGAAGAAGTTGGCAGCCTTTTTAAGTGAAGGGTTTCTTGTATATTTTCTTTTATGGGCTTAGAGTCTAAAGAGTCTATTTAACCCAACCTAAGCAGTTTTTAAACAACTGAAAAAGTACCCTAAATTCACTTTTTTGGGAGGATCCCCAAGTTCTAAGAGTCGATGAGGAGAGAAGGTAGTCATAGTAGATTCTTGAACTCCGCCACAATCAATCAATCAAATCTCTACAATTCCGAACCAATTAAGTAGCAATCTAGCTGGAGAAAACAACAAACTTAGGATATATGGTTGAGCAGGAGGATGTAAGCTAGGACAACATCAATTCAAACAAAAAAGAATAAGTCAATGGTCTTTCAAACACAGATTACCACCACCTATAGTTTTCATGTGCTGGAATGTCTAGTTAAGGCGTCTAGTCACTGCTAGCAAGCATCATATGCAAGAAACATCATTAGGTTACCCGTCAGTTTTTGAATTCCAGGTTCTTGAAGGTCCTTTATCTTTCAAATCCTTGATACTATTTGCCCTTTTCTTGTGATGTCATTGAGACTTAGAAGCATATACTATAAATAAAGTTCTAAGAATCATATAATAAATGAAGACTATGTTATGTATGGCTTCTCCATCATACATTGTGTGCTATGTTTCTTCTCCCTATCCTTTGTTCTCTCTTCTTCTTCCTTCCTCCTTCCTCAACATTTTCAAGGCTTTTACAAACCTTTTATTGTGGCCCTGCATCAATTGGTATAAGATCCCAACACCAGCTTTGGAATCATCATAAGTAATCTAACGATATTCAATGAAATCACGAGTTCTTGATGGTATGAGCATATTTAGGTTTTCTTTCTTAAGTTCTTAACAACCATACTTGATGATCCTCTCGTCAAGATCCTCTATGGCTCATAATTAAAGCCCTAAAGCCAAACCTCAACTCAAATTTTTAACCAAAAACCAACTCCAGAATTCATCTCATACATTACTGATTAATCAAAATCAAATGAGAAACTGATCCACAACACTTTGTCTCACTAAGCATTGCCCTTACCCACCCCCTCAACCAAAACCACCTCTTTATTGTACACCTCACTCATTAACTGATTAAAATAAAACTTACTTCCAAAATTCCTTTTAATGTCTATAAAAAAACTCTTAAATCAAGAGATATTCCTAACTACTCATGAAATTTAAATTAAATAGATTTTAAACCCAAATTCTAACTCAAAGAAAATATAACTTCAAACAACCTAACTTAAAATCAATTCTAACCTAAACAAGCTACAAAGCACCCTCATTCTCCTAAATTAGCACACCCTTTCCCTGTTACCACCAAAAAAATGCATTCCCCAACCATATCTCACTCCTTTCTTTCTCATTTAAAACTCCAACCCTCACCTTTCTTTTTCTCTCATAAGCAAACTAACAATAAAATTATTCATGTTGTTATAAGATAATTTTCAAGGTAAACATTAAGTTCTCAATTATATGAGCATATTTAGCTTTCCTAAGTTATTAAACAGGATACCTGATGATCCATTTCTAAAGACCATCCATGGCTTATAATTAACATAGCTCTTACTTGAGCCGAATCTTAGCTCAAATTCTAAACTTACAAAAAAAGCTCCAAAATTTCACTTGTACATTCCTTGCCCACATTACCTCCTTGTCATAATTAGAAGTTAACCAAACCTAAATGGAAAATCAATCCCCAAAACTCCCTCTAGTCGTGCACTACCCTTACCCACCCCCTCCTTATCATACATACTCACTCCTTATTTAAATACACATTAAAAATACAAATCAAGCTCCCTTCTAAAATTCTCTCCACCCTCCTAAATTCAAGATATATTCCAAATTACTCTTGGAATTTAAATTCAATAGATTTTTAAACTTAACTTCCTACTCCAAGAAAATGAGAACTTTTAAAAACCTATATTGAAATTAATTCTAACTTAAACTAGCTATGACGCACTATCATAGAAAAGATGTATTACTCAACCATACACCACAGCTTAGCTTACTTTCTTATTTGAAACTCATACCTTCACCCTTCTTTCTCTTTTATTCAATTCCAACCCCCTCCAATAATGCCCAAAATCCCCTCTCCATAAGAAAATATAAACTATCTCGTCTCTCTTTAAAAAAAGAATAAATACTTTCTTCCTCTTATTGTACCTTAACCCAAAAATCTACAATAAATCCTTGCCACAAACCCAAGAATCTCTTCATAATTAATCATTAAACAAATATAAAATTTATCATGATCTAAGTAAGACGAAGGGATGAAAACCCCAAAACATGCATCCATTCTGAAATTAACTCATGATCAAGCCCCAATCAAGTAAGAACGCACGTGTTTCTGCACGAATCATTGTCCACTTGGTGTATGTGCATATATCATCGACCTAAAGCCTAGTGAATGCCCTTATTGCTTTGCTATGGTTTGCAACTTTCGATCTTTGCTCTTCTCTATGTCTACTGCATGCCTCATTGCTTCCTCTAGCTCTAGATATTTTCTTAATATCCATTTCACCCATTTTACTAACTACTCCTCAGACACTGTTGCATTGTTATGCTTCTCTTTAGCTGCTCCCGCTCATAGGACTTCTCCCACTATAAAATCTCCCTCACCTTGTGCTCCTTAATCATTTGTTAAGAGTCTTGGTCCCTCCATCTGACTTCTCGTCTCCCTCATATTTTTAACTATAACACTCATCACAAGCTAATATCCCCCCTTCAAGATAAACCAACTCTCATTTTGTCTAACAAGAAAAATCTGATCACTTTTTCTATTCACTTATTAGAAAGTTTTCCTGTGGTTATCTTAGTATGGAGATTAATTGCATTTTGATGGCAAACCTACGCTTGATTGTGAGTTCTATTATTGGACTTTTTAATTATCATCATATTCATATTAAGTTATCTCAAGAATCTATTACGTAAGACTCTTCTCATAAATATCATACCATGTGGATTAGTTCCTGATGCATATGTTTAAGTGATCATCTCATTTTAACTATATCACAGAATCTATAATTACTCCAATTTGAGTTCTTTAACCCAGCTCCAAATTAACTACTTTAACCAATCCATTTTGTATATTCTTAGCTCAATTTGTTAGCAAACAACTCCAAGTGGATTCTACAACTACCACGTTATGCAAACCATCAGTGGCTAAGGTACATGAAAAAATGGATGATTCTTTCCCTTAGAGAAAAAAATTTGGATTAGTTCCACAGCTAGTGCCTATTGACAAAATGTAAAGTTTGAAGGCATTCTTCATGTTTATTCTTCTTGCAATTTTTATATCATAATTTCTCAAGTTACTTCAGGGCACACAGACCTGAGTAAATATGACATCATGACGGTGGAAAACATTCATCTGATAAAAATCTTTTCTAATATAATGGTGGCAATTCTGACTACTTATGACCTAGTTTCTATATAAAATTTTGAATAAACTATAGATCCTTAGAATCAGTGACTCTCCAAGTTGCTAGCCCAACAACTAAGATTGACCCTGCATCTACTCAAAAGATTTGTAAGCCAAAATCATATAGTGTTTTTTCTCCTAATTTTCAACATATTGTTAGGAATATGTGATCCAAACTCTTCATATGTTTGCTCTAATGTTAGTAGTTCTAGTACAAAAGAAATAAAACAAGAAATTTAAAATCATATATGCTAGTTTGGGAAAAATAACAAAATATACACTCCCCAAAATATGTCAATCTTCAATTTAGATGTTAATGAGAACTCTGCGATTCTTCTCTTTAGGAAGCTGGCTCATCTATCATTTGTTTGCCTTGTCGATGTAAGTTTATTTTTAGTTCATTTTTATTCAACAATATTATACAATTACTTCACGTTGTACTCTTTGTAGTGGCTAATAATAATGCTTGTTTTGCTTAAAACAAAAATAAAGCCATGAATCTAAATCCATAATCAAGACATGAATCATAACGAAGAAAATAAAAAAAAATAAAGGCATATAAATCAACTTCATCTACCTAGTAGATAAATATACTTCATGATAAATTGACCATGGTTCATATAGTTTGATTGAACAATTCAAAAATAAAGATCCCCTTTTTTTTCAAAGATTCCTAATTGTTGTAGAAGATTCTAAAATTAAATTATTTTATTGGCATGTAACATTCAATATTATTTATCCCTTTTGTCTCTCACCAAATATTGGCCCTTCGGCTCCTTCACCTCAAGATGAATTTCCCCTAGTATACTATTCCCAGAATAAATTCCACGATTTTGACACTACATTATATGCCTAAGGTTGTCGAAAAATTTTATTGTTCACGAACAATTAGTATTTGGCTTGTTAAGTAACACATATTTGAGTCATGTATTAAATGAGTTGAACAATAATGAATATTTTTAGTTTAATTTATAAATTAGTTGAAGATGAACAACCTTCTATTCAATAGTATTCAACTCATTTTTAGCTCTAAATAAATAAATAATTTTAAATAATTATATATATGTGTGTGTGTAATGCATACATATTTTAATATATTAATTTTTTAATGTAATTACAAATTTTTGACAATAGTAATTATTTATAATTATTTATATTTATTTCAATATTTTTTATGTATATTTCATTGACAAATTTGTAAATTTTTTAATAATTCAAATTAATTCAAGCTTAAATGAACAAAATGAGTTCATTATGATAAATACGCATCGAACAAGAATAGCAAATTACAAAACAATTTCAAATGTGAGCCAAATTAAAACAAACAAATTTTCTAATGAGCCGAACACAAACAAATAGTAAGCTTACTCAAACTTGGCTAGTGCACACCCCTAATAACACCAAATTATTTATTCAATGACAGTCAACCTCTCTAGAGTAGTCAACTTCTTATTTTCTTACCCGCATTTGTTTTGCCAACACCCTAGCTTATGTCCTCACTCCAATCATCACTACACTAGTGCATCTGCTTCATCAACACTTGTCTAGTTTCCCTTGACCCTAGCTCGTTGCTCAATTGCCTAGGCTAATTCTATTTCACATGTTTATTGTGCTTCTAATACAATCATGATCTTTCTCACTCATATGGGCACATGCTTAATGGCACTTAGTAGGTGATGTTGACAAGGGGGTGGGACTTCTTCAACTAATCATTCCCTCTCATCTACCCATTCCAATTTGAAGTGATTTCTAAAAAATTGAGATTTAGTGGTTGGCCAAACATTGAAGGAGACTTAATGATTTTTCTGCCTAGGTTACTTTGGCAAGTAACCTAATTTTTATGTGATATTTTTTTTATCTTCCTTTTGTGGTATATAAAAAAAATTATTCTCCATAAATTTTCCAAGTAAAAAATCTTTTTTTTTCATTATTCTGGTCAACTAGAATTAAGTCAGATTGGACCTAATTTGATTTTTGTTTATATTTGGTGCATGTAAACCCCATAAAATCTTGTAAAAATTTACAAAATTGTATTAGACATTTTACTTTGTGTATATCTTAACTTTGATCAGCTATAAGTTCAATTTCAACATGTCAGCAGAAGAGGATTTCACCTGACCAGTCCTAGGAAAAATTTCAAAATAAATACTTACACCTCATGAAATTTAATGAAACTTTTTATTAAAACAAATGTAAATCGTTATCTACATTTTTAACACTACCATTGTCATCCCAAGTCCGTGATGGGGTGGGTTAGTAGTGACAACCAAACAGTAAAATTTGTCGAAATAATCACGACATGAATCCTTTAAATCATTAAGACGTAAGCCCCTAAGCAATGATCAGGCTTGAATACAAAAAAATGAGACGACGGCGCAGTGTTACATAAGGGTTCCGACATTATGGACGGATGCGGAAAAGAAGTTAGTCCATGAAACTAGAATTAGGTTAGGATCTAATATGGTACTCTTACGGTAAATTAATGGAATTAATAAATATTATAGTTCATGAAAAGATAAATATTTTATGTGTTCAAGAAACTAAATGGGTTGGTGAAGGCCAGGAGATTGATAGTTTAGGTTTTAAACTTTGGTATTCGTAAAGTCGAACTAAAACTACAGAAAAGGATTATAGAAAGGATAATGTTATAAGTAATGATGTGGAGATAATTATAACTTTAAAGATTATTGATACTAAGATTATCAATGTTATAAGTTGCCTACGCCCCCAGTAGGTTTGGAGGTAAGCTCAAAAGAAAAATTATGGAATGAATTAGAGGACTATCTGAAAGATATCAAGAAAAAATATTTATCGGGAAGATTTACACGTTGGTAGATGGTAGAAGATTTTAAAAGATTCACTACATGGATGGTTAATTAAGAATGAGGATTATATTAGATTTTACCTGCTTTATGATTTTGTAGAATGAACACTTTATTTAGATGAACATATTATTACTTATAAAATGGATCTAAGAAAAACACAAATTGATTATTTTGATAAAGAAATAGATCGCTTAGATCAGAAAGTCATTCCAAGTGAAATTTTAAGACCCAACATCGATTATTAATTTTAGATTTTAAGATGAAAGGTTGAAGAGAAAAAAAATTAAATTATTGTCCCAGGATTAGATTGACACTTAAAGAATACAAATAAAAATATTTTAAGAAGCCTACAAGATCTTAGAATTTGGGATGTTCATAGGAAGCTAACATTAGGGAAAAAATATCAGTGAAATTAAACAAGTAAAGATGCTTGGAGAATCAAAGGAAAAGTTTTAATAAGAATAATGTTTGAAATGAGTGCAAGAAGATAAGAATAAGAACATCGTTATAAAACTTGGTTTAGATGTAAAACTGGAGAATTGGGAAAGATATAAAGTTGAGATTCTAAGAAAGATATATGATCTGAAAAATTTAAATTTTAGTGATTTATACAATGATAGATACCAAAGAAGAAAGATGTATGTATAAGTTAGCCAACCAAAGAGATAGGAAAAAGACATAAAGGAAAGTGAGAGGGTATGAAAATAATAAAATATTTTTCTGAAAAGATATTGAAAATAGGTGGATGAGATATTTTGATAAACTTTTCGGAAGGATCCGAAAATAAGAAGATTGTTATAAAACTTGGTTTAGATGTAAAACTCTGAGAATGGGAAAGATATAAATAGATTAAAGAAAGTAATATATGATCAAAAAATTTAACTTTTAGTGATTTATACAATGATTAGATACCAAAGAAGGTGAAAGATGTATGTATAAGTTAGTCAACCAAAGAGATAAGTAAGAGACATTCAAGTGGGGTAAAGGATGAAAATAATAAAGATTTTTCTAGAAAAGATATTGAAAATATGTGGATGAGATATTTTGATAAACTTTTCGGAAGGATCCGAAAGACGATTGATTTTAGCAACCTTAATACCCTAAAAAAAATATAATTTCATTTTATCAGATTAGTAAATCAAGTTAGTGAAGCTTTAAAGAAAATGAAATGTGAAAAGCAAGAGGACCTGGATAATATTCAAATAAATGGAAATGTTTAGGAGATCAAGAAATTTCTTACAAATCTTTTAATGTTATTTTAAAGACTAAAAGATGCCGATGAGTGGAGAAAGAGTTTGTTGGCCCTATATTTAAGAATAAAGGTGATGCACAAGAGTGTGCAAATTATAGAGGATTAAGTTAATGTGTCATACATTAAAATTATGGGAGAGAGTAATTGAGCATGTTACGATGTGATACGTAAATTTCTCACAATTTGGTTTCATGCCGAGTAGATCTACTATGGATGTTATACATTTGTTAAGAGGTTTGATGGAGAAGCATAGAAAGTAAGAATGATCTACATATGATATTTATTGATTTAGAAAAGCTTATGATAAAGTCTAGAGATGTTCTTTGGAGAGTTCTAGAACGAAAGGAGTTAATATTGATTATATTCAAGTCATTAAGGATATGTATACAAGAGTACATTACTTGTGTCCAAACACAAGGAGGATTGACAAAATATTTTCCTATTTGGATGGATTACATCAAGGATCAACATTAAGCCCTTATCTTTTACTTTAGTTATGGATGTTCTTACGAGGCATTTACAAGAAGATGTACCTTGGTGTATGCTTTTGCTAATGACATTCTTCTTGTTGATAAGACAGAGAGGGAGTCCAAAAACTTGAATTATGGAGGTCAACTTTAGAGTCTAAAGGTTTTCTTAAGTAGTTCTAAACCTAATATATGGAGTGTAATTTTAGTTGTAGAAATTTTAGTGAGACTACTTTAGCGATCAAGTCATTAATAAGAGTGAGCGATTCAGATATTTAGGCTCTATTGTACAAAATGATGGTGAAATAGATGGAGATGTTATTAGTAGAATACAAGTTGGATGGTTGAAGTGGAGGAATGCATCCGGCCTATTATATGTGATGAAAAGTTCCAATCAAACTTAAGGAAAAATTTTATAAGATGGTAAGAAAACGAATGACTTATGGGAATGTTACCAATAAAAGAGAAGCATAAGACTAAGTTAAGTGTTAGATGAGGATTCGTGGATGAGTGGCTTTACTCAGAGAGATAGAATGCAAAATGAGTATGGGAAAAAAGTTGGAGTACTCAGTGGTAGATAAGATTAGGAGAGTCGCCTAGATTTTTGGCCACATAAAGCGGCCGTCCATGACCCGAAAGATGCATTAGATTTGCCTTTAAAGAAAGGTAGAGAGTAGACCTAAAAGACTTGGTTAAGATATATAAAAATGATCTTAGTATACTTGAATTAAATGAGAATTTGACACATAATGACAATGATGGAGATGATTCATGTAATGACCCTAGTGGGATTAAGGCTTTGTTGTTGTTGTTGTTATTGTTGTTGTTGTTGAAGTTCTGTAGAGGGAATTCTAGTTTTTGAAGTCAAATCACGAGAATTGGGGTTGTCCTCTATTTGGAGTTGGTTGACCCCAAGTGTTTGCAAAAACACCAACCAAATTAAACCCTACCAAAGCCTTTCTCACTCTCCTAAACATCTTAAAGAGCCCACATTCACCAAATTGATCACCCCAAGTGACAACCCACAGCCCACATCTAGGTGGCCAAATAAGGTTGCAGCCTTACACTCCTCCCTCACTAACAACTATTCTCCCCTCCAACTAACTTTCTTCCCCTACTAAAGATCCTTACTGCTCATTTTTCTTACCATTATCAAGTAGCACGAAACATCTCACCATCTCCTTAATCCATATTTCATTGGTATCACTACCCACTTTGGATGCTACTACAATCATGGTCGGTCCACCATTCCAGTCACATTTCCACCTAAGATGTCCATTATGGAGTCTCCTTCAACTTCTCAAATTCATTTCTTATTGCTCACAACTTTCATTCCTTTGCAAAATTTGTGGATGGATCTTCTAACATGAGATTACAACCTTTTTCTTGAAATCACTTTCTTCTTTACTTTTGTCAAGACTCAGCTTAATCAAAATATAAGCAATCATCATCATTTCATGGCAAGCATGCACTCATTTTCTCTAAAGATAAGATCATTGGGCTTGCTCATTCACTCTCTTTGTCAATTAGTAGAAAATTCTCCATGGGTCATCTAATGTAAATTTCATTCATAAATTCTTATCGAACTTACATTGATGGAAGAGTACTCGATTGGGATTATTAATCCCCATCACATCATTATAAAATTATCTTCAGATGCAAACTACACCAAATTTACTCGAGACGTACCTACTACATTAGTGGCTTTTTGATGCATAATCTTAAGTGATCTCCTTTTTACACATTTGTGGAACCAACTATCACTCTTATTTTAGCAATATGTCCTTAACTTTGATTACATTTTTTTTCAACCAATCTACATTGTACTCATTAAACTTTATCTATAACAAGCATTACATCTTGTAATTGCTCATCTCTTGAGGCTTTTGCGACCAAAGTTTTGATAGAAAGTGGCGTAACCTCATTGTTAGAAAAGGAGGTGTGGATTGGCTCAAAGTCTATGATTATTGGCAAAAAGTAGTCTTTGAAGGCATTCCTCTTAATATTCTTTATATCTTGGAGCACAGCACATCCATATCTAAAGAAATCAAACATTCAGTTACATGATGGATATTCTAATGTCCATACCCTTTCTACTTCCACAATTAAAGATGTTACCCCACCATCAACTCAAATTTGTTCTTAAAACTTGAAATCATTTAACATAGCTCAGGATCCTGTGATTACTGTGCTTGCCCCTGCTAGCCCTATAGATTTATACTCTTCATTTGATTCTTTGATTCTAAAAGTCTTACCACTCCCTCTATTTAAAGAAGGCATAAATGATCATGTTGCTCTGCACCTGATGATTTTAATGAGAGCATTATAAGTGGTGATATTCAAGTGGATAGAAGATTTCAGATCCTTTTACAAATGAGGCTGTAATCAAAAGAAATATGTTGGCACTCTCCTGTTTTCACCAAGCTTCAAAGAAATACAAATAAGCTCTTCTATGTTGTCTTCTTATAATGCTGGATAGTTCATCCTTTGACTTTTTGCTCTATGTATTTAATTTACTGTATTTTCCTCTGGCAAATTTTGGCAATTGCCCTTACATACTCATATCACTATCTTGCTATAATATTGTGCTAAAAATAAAACGTTATAAAGAATGATTATGTGGCCCTAATAGAAATGATGTAGAGCAAGTATAAAACTATAAATTATATGTTATCATTATATTTCTTGTATTTACTCTTTATGTGTCTTTATTTTAATTGACATGAAAATATGATCATTTAACAATTTAGAATAAGTTTGATCATTTAAAATAATCTTATAGCATTTTTTATTATAAATAGACTTTTAAAGGTTATTTGACATTTTGATTGAATTATCATTATATTTATTTTATTAGTTTATGTTTAGTCCTTATTTGTCTTTATTTAATTAACATTGGCAATAGGCCATTTGATAATATGGAATAAGTTCAAATATTTAATCTTTTACCTTATAGGATCTTCTATTATAACTAGAGAATCAAGGTCATTTACTAATTAGATTATTATTATTGAATGAAAGTAATACTTCACATGGCTTCCTACCTCTCCTCCTTCATCAACCAATTTAAGGCGTTTGTAAAAAATACTAAGGTTGTAGTTTAAATAAACATTAAAAGAGCTAAGTAAAGAAAAATATAACAGTATAATTGTAATATTATAAATATTTGAAATAAAATGATAGATATGTTAAACATTGAATTAAAGATTTCCAAACATCAATTACAAAATTAACTAAATATAATTTATATATTTGCATAATTAAATAGCAACAGAAAATACTATTATATATATATATATATATATATATATATATATATATATATATATATATATATATATATATATATATATATATATAGTATAAATAAATAATTTGTGCCAAGTATATGATAGCTATAACTAATTTAAGGATTATATATAACAGTAATATAAAAATAATAATGGTGTATAAGCGTTATTTTAAGAAAGATTTATTAAGAAAATAGTTAGATGGTTTGGACAAAGTACAAGTGTAGATCTTTATTACTCAAATTATAAGACCTAACTTTATATCTGATTTATAGAATAAATCAATACTAAAATGGGATAAATTTAAAGAAAGTTACATCAAGTTAAATAATTTAAGGTCAAGTTCATAAAGTAATTCAAGGGTGGGTGATCATATTTAGAAATTTAAGTAATATTTCCCTGTCTAAGGGGTTGTTTGGTTGAGAGAAAAAGGAATTCATTGCATTCCTTTCTCATTGAAAAAAGAAAATATTTGTATTTGGATGGCTTAAAAATAAATTCAATTATAAAGTTCCAAAGCATTCTTTTTTCACCATTTAGTTCAAATCTAGCGAAAAAAAAATTTTCATCCGATTTGAGCGATTTTATTTTATACCAATCGGTGTAAAATGAGGGTGGCTGCTACCACCCTTGCGTCGCCGCCCGTCGTCGATTGCTGGTCGTCGATAGCTACCACATTCCGCCGCCCATCACTGATCGCCAACACTAGCCGCAGGCCGCCGCTCTAGCTTATCGCCACCCCTCGCGCCGCCACGTCATGACCACCATTGTCGCCATCGCCGTAGATTCACTTTGCACCACTGATTTTACATTAATTTTACTTTACTCAAATTAAACACTAAAAAATAAATTTTTTAATTGATTTTAATCCATCCAAACAACTATAAAGTATTTCAAATACACTACATTTCTTTCACATCAAATTTTTTTTACACTACATTCCTTTTTTAGACAACCAAACAACCTCTAAAGCTATTGCATTTAATGGACATGCATATGATTCACTTTTTAATATGCATGAGATAATATATTATGACAAGATCATGTTAGCAAATGACTTTTAATAATTTATCTTTCATATTAAATGATCTGACATATTGTCAGAAATGGAATATTCTTTCATACTATTCTATGACTGTTTATTATATAATGCACACTAAAAGAGATGAGTTTGTATACCACAGACATGGAGTTTCAATTAATAGGAATTTAAATTTTTGGATGTTGAACTTTAATAGATCTGTTTTTATTTTTGGGGATGTGTTGTAAGTTATTATCAAAAGAAAATTTAGGAACAATAGTTTTGATACTATTTGCTATTATTAGATGTATTTAAATACGTCGTCCAACTATATACTCCTGCCTTAATATTTCAAGCTCCTAGGCTAAGTTCAGACAAAATTATATTAACATAATCTACGCCCCACTACTATGGAGGAAGTATCAGTCAGGAGTGCCTTAGGTTTATGTACGGATATTGCTCCAGAGATGAATGTGCCAAATATATATTAGAGTACAATTTAAGATATGACAAGCAATACATGGTCAGACTCTCAATAGTTGAATGATTGTATTATTCCAAAACTATACATCACTTAAATTGTTATACAATATTTATGGCCACATGCAAATGATAAGCACATTTGATGATTTCCTTACAATTTAATTATAATAACTAACATGCATGTACCGTACATTTATGACAGCTTCAATACGCCCATAGCATAAACCATCTCTCATTAATGCCGACCACTACTGACTATATCAACATATGCAAACAGAAATTTATGAGTAGATGTTTTCTGGTGTTTATGCAAGGAAAAAGAATTAAATGTATAAATGCAGTCATCCCTCAAGAAAATTTAAAAATAAAACAAGACAGACATGAAAAAGAACCAATGTAAAAATTTTGTCCATATCAAAGAAAATTAAAGGACCAACATATAAGAAACAAACCTCTTAACCTTGTTGATGACACAGCAGTAAGCAGCACTTTCAGTACTTGCAGTATCGTACTGTGAATTCCACATGTATTCCCAGATAAGTCATAAGTCAGAATCAACAACCAAATGAATAATCATCAACGCATGGATAAATAAATACCTATCAGGTGACGAATTATCAACACAACCACAGACCATGTTAAGAATATTGGTAAATAGGGGATCACTTCTACCATTTTCTAGACCAGGATCACCTTCCAAGTGATTATAGGCAATGAGTTTCTGATATTTCACAAGTTCAATTAGAACAGCCACTAATAAACTTGAAGGAAAATAAAAATTGATTCATACTGGTGACATGAAAGGCAATACTAAAACAAAAGATATTTGAAAACAAAAATGAAATGCTTAGAGTATAAAAGATCTACTGCAATTATTGAGACATAAATAGATGATACTAAGTGAACCTGGCATTTACATGATAAAAATAATAACACAAGTTAGATTAAACAAGCCAAGTTTTCTAATATTATAATTTCAGCATTTGGATCAAACAGGATGTACCAACCCTAGACAATTACTCATTAATAAACTATTCCTCATTCAATATCAAATATCAAGCAAAAGCCCAAACAACTGTTACAAAAACACAATGGCAAAACAGGATGGGGAAGCATAGAAATAGGAGAACCGATCAAAGCACACTTATAGTTTCATTTCGCCATCTGACCAGAAAAGGAAAAAGATTTCCCCTCTATGATCACTACCACAATTGCCTGCCGACCATTCCACACAACTGCTTGCATCCCCACAGGCCATCCACCACTGAATCCCAACACTTTTGGTATAATCATGCCAGGACACAAACCCTAAAGCACCCTTCAGCAGAGGAAAGCACCTTCTCGCTAGAACTTCATTAATGTGAAACCCATTGAATTAAGAAGTTCAATTGATTACTTTATATGTGTACTTGACATTTTGTTGGATTTATTTTATTTTTTTAATACAAATCTATCAATCAGTTTGCCTTCTGGGCAGTTGCTGAAAAGTAGTTCGAGTATCCTACCAATGCCCTACCTTAGGACAAAAGGACAGTTCCACCAATACTGAGAGTTTAAGTGATTAAGGAAAAAAGGACACCGTGTTGTATCTAGCAGGCAATCCTTGAAAATAGCTCAAATTTCCTTTTCCGTATCATAACTCACAATTACTACTGCTCATCACTTTACAGCTAATAAAAAATTTAGTTACTACATACCTCAAAGCTTCCATCAACTGAGCATTATGTTTATTACAGAATTTTGGTAAATATATTTGTCTTTGATATCCAAAAAAATGATTACAGATGCATCATCCGTTATTAGCAATGTTTTTAAAATGCTAGGTACAATAGGATACGTAAGTGTTCCTTTTTTCTTCAATGTACTAAGTACAAAGTGAAGCGCACTTTTATGAACTAGTGTTTAGGATTTGTATATCACATATACATGTACTATGCGCATACAATAATCATTTAATTAACCAAACTTCACATCAAATAATAATTTTCAGTAAATATAATGATATGCTTAATAATGGTAATTTCCGGCTGTCCAAAAGGAAAAAAGAAAATAGAAGATCAATATGTTGAGACCCATTGATAGCCATAAAAATAGCATCCAAGTCAGTATGCACTAAATGCCTGGAATATTTTCTCCAAAAAGTTATCCTATTTTAAAGCTACAAACTTCCTGCATTCATAAATCATACCACTACTTTGTATCATGAACCATGATGTTCATTGATATGTTTTATTGTAAGAAAGAAACAAAATCTTTAATTCTATAGTGCCAGACATCAAATGCAATGGTATCCTCATCACAATTTCAGCTTATAACAATTTCTTCCATAAACTCCAGCATCCAACATATTTTAATATCAACGCTAACTTATTTGAACGAAATTTCCAAGCAAAAAGATGTAAGTTTTAAATCCAAAAGGTACAGTTTAACAGGTCCGGTGAAGTAAAGAAGTGAAGTGAATGAATCTAGAAAGATAAATATAATAGCCAGTTCTGAACAGCCTAAAATCAACGTAGTTGAGTTTAATTCAGCAATAGTTATTTAAATGGATGTGAATCAAAAGGATTTTTTTTTTTTCTGGTGGTGTGTGTATGGTTAGGGTGAATTTTTGTTCCAAACAGATAGAGCGATCTCAAACTAAAAGCTAGCAAGCAGACAAATAATTTAAATGGTGCAAAAAAAAGAACAAAAACCAATATGATCTTAAAGGTCCTCACAATAACAATAACGTATAATATTGATTTCAACAGTTTAGCAAGTAAACTAGAGGTAGTTTTAGTAAAAAATAAAAAAAAGCTAAACTTGCACTGTCACATAAAAAAGAGCATCATACATGCAGACAATCTAATGCAGGCTCCATCAGCTTTATGTTCTTAGTTTCAAAAGCAAGTCTGAGAGGTTGCAACACCACTTCAGCTTGAACTTCTTCTAAGATGTGTCCCGCAGTTGATAAAGATGTTGTAATAGGTTTCATATCATCAGCAGGTTTGTCAGAAGTAGTTGCTTCATCTGCAGTATAAGAATTTGATTGTAGGCTAACGGTAGAATTTCCTTCTTTTGATTCATCATTATCAGCTCTGCCAAACATGTAGAAAGTCCATGCATTTTGAGAGAAAAAAAAATTCCCAGTTAAGCAAAACACTGCAACAAAAGTGCTTTTAAAACTGGATAAAACTGCATGCTTCTTATGTGAATAGAAGTCTGCGCCAGGCTTCAGCTATGTAAAATGAAAACACCTTTGCAGGATCAATTTTAAAACTGTAAATGATATTAGAGAATCACTCCAGTTATTTGTTTGAAGATTTGACCCTCATAAAAACTCAATTAGTTATGCAGTTTTAATTCAAGAATAAAACCATTGCAACACAATAAAGACCACTATCAGATCATCTCTGTCCTACTAATAACTATGCAATCTTCCAGCCCCTACTATAACTGCTTCATGAAATTGGATTGTTATTTTAACTGCTATCATTAGGGAAAAAATTTAAGTCAAAATATGCAAGAACTGACCCAAAATTCTTAATGCAGTACAAGCACAAATTTTGGTAGATATGTCAAAAAAAACTGCCAGCTGGTTATCAATTATTGCTTGGTTAAAGATAAGACGGTGGGTTCGAGAGATTAGATCAAGTTGAATAGTTCACTCATGCTGATTAGATTGCTCAAGTTGAGTCTATCAATTGGATTGATTGTGTTAGGTGATGACAGGGTGTGTCCATATTTTAAGATCCTTTATTTATTAGTTTTCTTTTCAGGTTTAGTGTTTTTTCTCTTAAGGGCATGTTTGTAACTTTTCATGGGGATTCTTTCACTATAGGCCTATTAATACCTCCCTTGTGGGAGGATAGGGGGCTTTTGTTTGTGAGCTAGTTTCAAGATATCCTAATGATCGCTCAAGAAAAACACCTTTAAAAATCTCCACTATCTTAGGATGTTAGGGAGTTCGTTCTTCATGAGACAGATTAATTTATATTGAAGTAGATTTCCCCTGACATTAAGTTAAGGTTTATTTAGATTTATGTTATACTTCCAATAAACGCAAGCATCCATAGTTAATTGCCCCTCTTGCCGCAGTAGCAGAACACTATCGATTAAGATTGGAAATACAAATAGATATTTGATATAAATTGATGTCTAGTGGTGTGGTGTAGATGACTGTTTGGGATAAAGGAGAGTAATCTCAATCAAGATCTCATGGTTCCATCATCCTGAGATTACCTATATACCTACCAACATCAAGACTTGTAATGTCGAAAGTCGATTAACAAATATGATTGTCTAGTCTCAAATATCCAGAGTAGACTAGAGTTATTGTGGATGGATTATTGTGCAACTGTTTATTGCATTATTTAAGCTAAACTTAATTTATAAGTCTACCCAAAAATTCAATTTTATAGAATCTGTATTGTAGACTTATGTAAGGCTTATATCCATTAGAATGTCATATTTGATATGTAAACGGTGTTTGCTTTGCCACATAGATTGGACTTACTATTGGCTCTGAAAATTCACGTCCGACCTCTTGATGAAGAGAGTTTGGATTTGTCGGTCAAAGTTTCAGAAGGCAGATGAAGCAGTAGATAAGACACTACCTAGAGATTTCACCCTCATTTTGCGAGGACTATAGATCTGGTTTCAAGTTTCCTATAGGCGCTAGTGCTATAGTTAATTACCCCTCCCAATGTAGAGAGAGAACTTTCGATTAAGGCTAATCGTTAGGTCGCTAATTACTTAGCACATAATAGCAATAAGTAGAGTTTAAAATTATGAAATTCATCATCTTTGACTTAAAGCGGTTGATTGAGGGAATGATGATGCGCCCGATCAAGATCCCTCGGTTCTGTCATCCCGGGCTGTCGTGATCTCTAATCTACTTAGTCAAATGAGGCAATCAACTCAACCTGACCGGGGGATTCTTATCAGCAGTCATGGGTTGCATTGTCTAAATAGACCTTGTAAACCTGAGGTGGTATTTGTCCAAGAAAATAATTTTAAGTCCACCTTAACTGACGAAGAATTTTTTACACTATCAAGTACATCATATAGTTCACAACTCAAGAGCAGCCATTGCGAACATATAGCCACTAATATAATATAGTGGTGACATTTGACTACACCACGCTGAGAACTTTGAACGAACGCATCATATGTCCCTTGGCCAAATCGTGCAAACATGTGACATGATCACGTCCTTACTGGTATGAGATTGTTTGAAAATAAACATAATTGTAAACATGACTTTACATTAGATCCATTGTGAGCTACAATTTTCTTAATTCGTCACCTCTGACAAACGATTGCGAAAGGTGGATGGCAGATGATTTTGCTTAAAATTTTTATATGATAAATTTCATTTGAACATTTATAGTTTAATGACTTATTAAATTTAAAATCCTTATTCTTAGGAATCCTTATTCAGGTAATTAAAATTATAAACACATTTTAATGGCAGTATCCCTTTTCGATTGAAATCTTTATTCAACACAGCCATCATCGGAGTATAGACCTTGTCCACTTTGCTAGCCTATTAGCAAGGATTGGATATATGAATACATAATTATATTTCTTACTTGATTCAGAATTCAAATCTTGACTATAAAATTTCTTCATTAATATCATTGATGGTCGTATGCAAATGTAAAACAAAATCTTTAATTTAAGAGTGATGATTCAATATTGTGATTAACCCTGTCAATTTTAATCCTTATGAGAAAGAGGATCAGACTAATCAGCAAAAACTCATGGCTCCCACTATGAATATAGAATGACATACTCAAGAATGTGTATAGCCAGTAGGTTTGAATTTAGCTATTGAAAAGGAGTTCTTATATTTTATGAAAAAATCAGCTAATTATTGAAAACAATTGCATTATTCTCGAGATTAGAATGAGCTCAAATTGATTTTAATTTGATCCTACGCAACATTCTCAAACTAGGTGATTGCGCTTTTAATATATTGGTCAGAGCACATGCATGTGATCAAAATTCATCTTAACTTAACCCGTGTAGCATCCTCAGACACTAGGTTTAACTTTTAATCTAGGTGTCGGGAACCATGCAGGTGATTTTCAATTTTAATAATACTCATGCGCGTTTTGATATAACGAGATCAAGTAAAGAATTATCTCACAATGCGTGTGAATATTGATTCATTTCTCTAAAAGCTTGTACGAATTTCAAAGCAATTAACTGAGATGCGACATCATTTCAAAATTCATGTGCTAAACTCGCTTCATTCGAACGGTTGCACTCATTTAAAAGCATTTAACTCTAACGATAGGTTGCTTCAGAATGTGTGCAAGAGTCCAATGCCTCATGTAATTACACTAATGATGACACATTTGAATCTAAATGAAAAGACTACTTCATAATATATGCAAATATTAATTTAAACATTATTATTATCTATGCCTTCTGTCTGCTTGTGTGTATGTGATGCATATTCAATGGCGTTAGGAATATTCTAAGTTTCAAAGTGTTGGTTTATTTTCATTTAATTAATGATTCATTAAATTGATGAAGTTCAATGAAGCTTGATTGGGTTTTCAAACTTACTTCAAGCATTGTTCATTTGTGTTTGATCATTTTCAACTGCTTCGCTGACAGAGTATCTGATTATTGTAAACAGGCATTTGAATATCTCGTAAGCCTTTATGTGCGTTAGACCTTGTGTTTGAAAACTCAAGATTACTTGAGAACATTCTAATATAATAACTTTGAATGTGAGTGCATTTGAGTTTCCCAATATGCATAATCATTTGCATGCAATTCAATGCCAAGGATTTTGCACATATGATTGACTCGTAATGTGTGTAAGTTTTTATTTTAGCTTAAGTGTCAACAAATATTTCAAGAAATACGAATCAACTCAAAAGACAACCTTGCAATGCATGTGGGAGTTTAAGTACTTGCACTAGTCAAAGCATTTCAGCTAGATGCTAGATTGTTTCGTTGTGCATGCAATGATTCATTCAAAGAATCTATTAATACCCACCTGCCTGCTTGCATGTTAAAGTTCAATGTCCTATTTGTACCTCTAAACTCACTAGGCTCGGCTGGAGCTTGGTTCACGTGGCATAGTGGAAAGGGTGGAATGCAGGTTCTGACAGAGTGACAACCAGTCGCCGACTGGTTTCACGCCGACGTAGAGACGGAGAGGGAAGACGGGACTTCATCACTAGCTTGCTAGGTGCGATCGACTAAAAGATTTCGGAGACAGAAAGAAGAGCATGTCGAGGAAGGCGGGAATGGCTTCTCGTGCAAGACAGAGAGACAATGAGGGAGAGAGGGGAGAATGCGTGAATGAGGGCGGCTAGCTCAATTCATGTGGGTATAGGGGAGATGATTGTGCAAGAGGTGAGGCACGATATGGGAAGCACATTGGTCAAGACGTGTCGTAGACGACAGGCGTTGACTCATGGCAGCAGAATATGAATGGGATTAAGCATGAATTAAACTAATTATCTTGAAATCCATGTCAATCACCCCGAAATTCATTGTGCGATAACCCCGATCAACATGGGTGTCAATTCCAATTAATTTCTCGAAAGTTGCATTTTGCATTTAAAAGAAAAGTAAAGGGTTACAAAATAAAAGCACCAAAAAGTGCAAAACTAGAAAGGAAAAACAAGGCTAGAATGACATGCTCACGGTCCAAATCTAAAATGCTAGAAAAGGGAAGATACAAGCATCTGGATGCCATACAAAATCGGACTCAATAGCAGCACGCACCGCTAATCTGCTCCGGCCCCCTGATGTGGAGAAGATCACTGGTGGAACCAAAGAAAGCCAATATCGTGCTGTCGGAAGAGCGCCAAGAAGTCCGCCGCAGGTCCGAAGATAAGTGACCACCGTGGTTGTCGCCTTCCAAGATCGCCTCATCATACATCCACTCCGAGGATGTGACAATTGCAAGCATACCGCAACTACCCGAGTTATCCTGTCGAAGATGTATCCCGCCAGCCTTGATGAGGTTGCAGATCATCTCTCTCGATGACGACTCCAATACTTGCCGCCCGGAGAAGAGGGCACCATCAACATTGGCCTTAAGCCATCCCGGAGGGGAGTCCAAAAGTGTGAGGAATCGGCCGCTGGAACTCCCATTGCTCTAAATGGAAAGGCGGATGTGTTGACTAATGCCTCCAAGATGTTCGCAAAGAAGCACCTGGGGTTCCATGAGGGTCGCCGTGAATCTTGGCATTCCTAGCCCTCCAAACTGACATATATAACATAGCAAGATGCCTTCCCCAAGCTGGGACTGGGATGTCTGTGGCCTCAAGAGATCCCGAGAACAGGGAAGGTATGACAAAGTCCCAAGAGGATAGAACTAAGGAGTGCCGTGAGAGAGCATCCGTCGATGTGCTCTAAGTCCTCCTCCTGCAGCCCAAGGACACCGGACCTCCTCCAACCCCCGTGACGTAGCTGAGAGTGTTGGAAGGGCCCTTTCGTGACACGCCACCAAAAGAACTTCTCATGCAAACTTCAAAGCCACCGGCGATAGGTGGGTGGAAAGAGAGCCTCATAAGCAAGTGCCGTGAGGGACTTGCTTAGAGGGAGATGTATCAGCTCTGGCTCATCGACAACTAACTCAGTGTGTAACTTCACTCCTGTGATCTGATCCACCAGGTCCTTCCCAAAATGAAGCTCCAGTCTTCCAATGTCCCAGGATCGATCTGACTGAATAAAAGAGCACACCCGAAGGTCTTCCAAGGTAGCAGTATCCAAGAATGTGGGTTTCCTGGAAAGTGGGATGTCAGTCAACCAACTCTGGGAAAGGACATGTACCTTGTTCCCGTCGGCCAGCTTCCAGCGAATCAGAGGTTTGAGGCTTTGAGCCCCACTGAGAATGATAACCCATGACTTAGAGTCACCTCTCCTCAGGGAGTAATCCCAGATATCATCCCAGACGCTCTCAAGACAATGTAGAGGAGGAGCTCAAGTCCTGTGCCAATCCGAGAGGGCCACCAGTGTGGCAGAGTGAAACCCAAGACCCCCTAGCTTCCTAGGAGTACAAATAGAGGCCCATTTCACATAATGGATGCTCTTCTGGGAAGAGCTCTTGTCCCACAAGAAAGATCTGCACATCTTCTCAATCTCTGACACATTCATGGGTAGATAGTATGTGTCACCGTAAACGGAATCAAGCAGGGTCGCGTGGAAATAAGACGCCCGCCTGTGGGAAAGGTGCCCCCAGTGTAAATCTTCTCCCTGCCCTCAATCACCGAGTGATCCGTCTTGAACAACCCACGATAGAGTCCCAGTAGTCCATCTCCGGACCTCTCGAACCCAATAAGCCGGGTAATGGTTGGTCCTCCATCTTTTGCGCCTTTGAACAAGATGGATGTCTTGGCACTTGATGCGCCGCCTCCAAGAACAAGAATCATCAAGGATAGCCTTGATTTGCATACCATGTGCCACCAAAGCGAGAGGTAATCAAAATGTCATCGATAAAGTAAGTTGGAGATACGAGTACCTCCGTGTGTCGCCATGCCTAAGTTGGCACCGTTGTTTGAAGGCCTGAAAAGGCCTCAACATAAAATAAAGAGGTAGAGAAGACACCAAAAAGCCACTGAGCTCTAACCCACTGCCCTACCATTCAAAAGAATGGAGTACCTGGGATGGGTGACAATCAATGACCCATTTGTCTGAACCCGGCAGAAACCCATAAGAAAGAGCATCTCCAAGGTTTGCCAACTCATCCTATCAGCGCCTGCCCATATCTACCTTGATTGCCATGAACCCAACCTGAGAGGTAGAATGTTGAAATTTGTTGAAGATCTCTTGGGCAAGGAGACAATGGTGAGAGATGTTCCGAGGGACAAAGGCTCTCTCTCCGAGATGAGGGTAAGAGATGCTTCAATCAACAGATTTTGGCAATCGCCTTATAAATGGTCCGACATATAATTGGTCGCATTGGAGGGACACTGGCTCCAACAACCTGGGATCGGGACAATGAGGGTATCCTTCCATGAGTCATCCATTCTGGAGGTACTAAAGAACTCTGGATCCAAGACATCGGGCTTCACACATCTCCAAAACTGCTTGTAAAAGGAAGCAGTAATCCCATCGAGCCCCGGGGCCCGATTGGGCCCCAAAGAGCTAAGGGCCTCCCAAACTTCATCCTCCACCATGCATCAAGAAGGGAAAAATATGAGAAGGTACCTGCTCAAGAGGCGTGGAAGGCCACCTCCGTGGAGACCGCCTCCTCAACCCATTTCTTCCGGAAGTAAGTGGTGAAGATCTCCTAGCCTCCTCTATCTACCACTGCCTCCCATCATCCCATAACATAGCTAATCTGGTGCGATGTCAGAGGAGGCAACAGGGAAGAAATGAGTGTTACCATCCCCTATCAGTAGCCATCTAGTCTTTGCCCTCTGCCACCAAGTAATCGAGCCTAGCCAATGTAGAGTTCGGGATCAATAACCTTGAGCTAAGCTCACCCTCCTCAGACTGTAGTGACAATCAATCGCCGGTCTGAGGGTTTCAATGTCCCGCCCAACTCCTCCTCGAGCAAATGGAGGTTCTTCAAAGATGCTTCTACCCACAAGAAGAGCACGGTGCGGCCGCCGTGGAGCACATCGCCTTAGAACCAGTAATCGCCTTGCTCCACTGCCACACTAGCCTCCACACAACAGATAGATGACCAAGTGTCCTCAAAGCGACCATCACTGGTGGAGTATATGGGATGAAGAGACCGAAAGAAGTAATGGGCAATGGTTTGAAGCAATGCGGGTGATGATGAACCTTAGTCTCCAAGTATGTTGCCACCGAATTGACCAAAACCCATCCGCCGTATGTGATTTTGCTTCTCCCATTTTTTGTTGTTGGTCTGTGTATACCCAAAGCCCAATGAAGTCAAGATCATGTAAGTCGGCGGTCAAGCAAGCTTCCATCAACACTGGGAACAGTGAATCTCTTCCCCTTCTTATCCCGCCGAGATAAGATACAATTGAAGTCACCCGATAAGTAATGTAGATCAACATTATCACTAATGTCTTGCCGTAGTCTCCCTGCCGGATAGCTGGCATACACCCAACCAAGCCCACCGAGAGTTATCAACCATGCTAACCTTCCCCAAAGACTAGATCGAGAGATAAGTGGATGAAAATCAACCGTGTCCCCGCCATAAGATAATCATATCCTCCTCAAGGGACAGAGAAATTGCCACTACTGCTCCCAATAGATGTCCACCCGCCCGTAAGTCGCTTCAACTCGGTCTCAACCAAGCCGATGATACATAGATCATGGCCACCAATGAGTGAAGGTTCGTGGTCTTCTTTCTGCACCCCTACAGCCTGCATAAGATAAAGACATCACCCACCATGGGATCCGCCCCGCCATCCTGGTGGTTGAGTGGAGCCTTCTTCCTCTTTAGAAGATTTTCACCTAGCCCCAAATTTTTTTGGAGCTCCCTCCAGTGTGCCTTGGAGACCCTTGGTTTGTGAATGGTGGTCTTCCCTCCCTTATCCCTAGGAGGTTTAGCATTTTTTCCAAGATTTGTAGGGGCTCGAAAAATAGGAGGTTTTGAGATGTCAATGCAGGAGGAGATTAGAAGGGTAGCGTGGTGGAGGCCTGCTCCCTCGACTTTGTGTTGACCACCTCACGTGGTCTTAAGCGATCAGGCAGCTAGTCTTCTTCTTATGGGTAACAAGCACCCATGGGCCATAATCATGCTCGGTGGTCTAGAAGGTATGGTGAAACTTCTGGCAGATCAAGTGAATATCGGCATTTGCCCTTATCCATAACCCTGGATCAGCATGGTATGGTGAGTCGCTTTCACCTTTCTCAAACATTAAAGTTTGAGATTTTTCTAGTGAAGTTGCTATTAGCTTGCTGGGGGGGTGTTTAGAATTACTTAGGCTTGGTGCATTTGGAGGTCCTGTCTTGGTAGGACAAGAATCTGCCTTATGGCCAACCTTGCCACAGGTAAAGCATAGCTGGGAAATCCCCTCATACTCAGCTGGCTGGAAGAACCTTCCATTTCTTCCATTGATCCAAGCTCCTGTGGGAAGCTTACTGGAAAGGTCCATTCTGATGCATACTCTAGCATATAAGCTTTGCCAAGAATTGGTGGGATGATCCACCCATAATGGCTCTCCAAAGAAGGAAGCAACCTAGCAATGTTGATATTGTCCCAATACGTAAGGGGAGATTAGGAATCGACCCAAATAGGAGAAGACATGAAGAGATTTGGGGTTGAAGGTTGGGGTCCACTTGTCCAAGCCAATGACATTTCCGCCACAAACCAAGGGCCATTCATAAGGACCGCTTCAAACTTCTGTCAAAGAGGCACACAAAAGCGGTCGAGAGACCATTACCGAAGGCTCCCCACTTTTTTCTCTCAGTAAATCACCATTTAGGAAGTAAGAAGGTCTTCTCCCAAGTATTCACTTTACAAGGGCTTTATCCACTTTTGGTTATCATCAATAGCATCATCATCTAGTCTAATAGTAGAACCATCCTCCATTAAGGATTTATCCACAGGGAAAGCTTCACAAACTCTTTCCGCTTCCATGGGTTAGCAGAATAGAGCTCCCTTGTCCTTGAGTTGGCGAGGCGAGTTTGACGCACACCCCCCAGATGGGCTATGATGCTCAAAGAGAGGATTAGTAGTAGTGGATCCACCTCCCTTGGGCGGAGCATGAGAAACTCCCAAAAAAATTGATTGGATAGCTTGGACATTTCCACAAACACCTTGTGTGCACTGTGCTGTAGCATCTTGATCAGCCATATGGAGGTCACTTGCAGCCGCCCCATTGCAGCATGGGTGTCCGGCAATGTCCATCCCTGTAGAATCATCCAAGCAGTCCAAAAAACTACTATTCATCTTGGCACAACCGCCATGGAATTAGGATTACCTTGCCGCTTGATCACCTCCCGAAATTTGGCAGCGGTAGCTTGTCTCACTGCCGCGAATCTCCATCCGCAACCAGACGCTTCTGTAATCCGTTGTCCGCAGAGGCTACGATGCGACTTCGATCAAGAACTTGCCACCCGGTTCTTCGAAATCCAGTCGCGAGTCAGAGTCGCTCGAGAACTCCTTCGCCCGAAATCTGATGGCAGCGTTCTTGAATTGATCAAGAACCGTGGGATATCAAGCATTGCGGCCGTCGGACAGCGCTGGCCTTGTCTTCCGTCCCCTGCGAATGAAGCGATTAATCGCAGCTTGCCATGGACAGATCGGCCATTTCGCCCCGCCGCCGGATCCGGCGCCAATTCCTTGCCACTGCGAATCTAATTCAATTAATTTCGACATTATGTACATAACGACGTTTGTTTTGTATTCAAAGGTCATTTGGTCAATTTCGATGTTGAAATTGGATCAATTTTGATGTTGAAATTGGATCAATTTCAGGTCAAAATGCGCGTCGCCACATTCGATCGCTCGACGCTCGCACAGACTTGTCCAAATTGAGCATAGACAATCTCGTTCGATAGGTTTTAACGTTTCAGCACTACCGACGCGATCAATTGCACGAACATAGTTCGTTTGAGTATCGTCGTAACCTCCCGACTACGATATGCACGTGGGCGCATCGACGACTCGTCTTCTCGATCAATTGATCATCGGATTGCGTGAAACATATATTTCGATCAGTTTTGATGTTTTGAACATAACGGCGAAGTCCGTTTGTCGATCAGAAATAGTTTCAACCAATTTTGGGGGGGATCGGGGTATTTTAGTTTAGATTTGTGCGACATTGCGTCTGTAATCCGTCAAATTCGCCATGCTTGCTCATCTTGACTTGTGTGACTTATCTGGAGGTCAACACTTACATCTATTAGAAAGCCATTTTTTAAATATATTAAAGTCTTCTTTGCAAACAAGCATTGGGCTAACATCCATCGGAATGACAATGTTTAGAGTGAGATTTACATTGCAAATAAGAGTTGAACTTTCATCTATTAGAATGCCGTAATTTTAAAAAAGTTCGCATGGCGAACAAGTGACTGTACTTACATCCATTGGAAGGAAAATTTAGGGTGATTGAAGTCTGCCTTGTAGACATGCATAGGACTTACATCTATTAGAATGTCGTAATTTTAAGAAAGTTCGCATGGCCAATAAGCGACCAGACTTACATCGCTTTGAAATGTCAGTTTAGGTTGGACTTACATCCCTTTGGAATGTCATTAGATTGGACTTATATCCTTTTAGAATGCCTATGTAGGTTGGACTTACATCCCTTTAGAATACCAAAGTTTTAGGGAAGTTCGCATGGCGAACAAGTTATTGATTACATCCATTAGAATGCTAATTAGAATTGGACTTACATCTATTTGGAATGCCCTATAAATTGATGTTTGCATTACAAATAAGTGATTGAACTTTTATCCCTTTAGAATATCATTAGATTGGACTTACATCCCCTTTGGAATGTTAAATTTTGTATTCGTTTTCATAGTGTAAACAAGTGGTTGGGCTTACATCCATTGTAATGTCGTATTTGGAGTGATTGAAGTCTACCTTGCAGACATATATAAAGCTCACATCCGTTCCAATGCCAGTAGATTAGACTTACATCCATTAAATTAAAATTTTTTAACAATTGAAATTTGGCATTTTGCCAGATTAAGAGATTCGCATTTCGAACAAGAGATTGGACTTACATCCCTTGGAATGATAGTGTTTATATTTGTTTCAATTTATGAATCTATGTTGAACTTACATCCCTTTGGAATGCTGTTATGGAGTGAGTTTGCATTGCAAACTAATAACTAGGCTTACATCTATTTGCAAATGATTCATTTAGAGAATTAATTTGATCATAATAAATGTTAAATCAACCTTGTAAATAAAGATTGAATTTACATCTATTGAAAGGCTCATTATTTATATGTGATATTTGCCTTACAATCAAGGGTTGGACTTACATCTATTAGAATGTCAATATTTAAATGTAAATTTAATTCTTATGAACATGAACTACTCCTATGTTCATTAGAATGTCTAGACAAATTGTAGGTCTAGCTTTGCAAACAAATGACTTAGGTTTAAGTCTTTAATTCACAATATTGATTAAATTATATTATTTTACTATTATGAAAGGATTGGAGTAGATGATTTTGAGTAATTTATTCCAATTTTAAAAAAAAATTCTCTTAATTTTGATTGAAATTTTAAGCCGCAATTTCGATAAAATTCAGCAACATAACGACTTAGCGGTATTATAATAACAAGTTTTTGTGTGATGCTCACTTTTCTCTTTTGCTTCGAGTCCAAGTTCTATAGAGGGAGGAAATTTCAACTCGCACCAGATCCAAGATCGATGATGAAAGCCTTCAAAAAATTCTCAATTAGATCCAAGATTAACGGACACAGGTCTTCAAATTTTAAGACAAGTATTTTAATTAATTTCATATAATTTAAATTTTAAGTTAATTATTTTTAATTTGGTATAATGACGACTTAGCGGTGCTAAGCTTCGCAAAATAGCGCACTCACGCTCTTCTTTTTTGCTCCAGATCCAAAATCAATGGAGAGATGTATGCTCATCTCACGCTGAACACAAGATCGATGGTGGATGCCTTCAATTTGACTTGTGGAGCAAGAAATTAAATGTAAAAAAAAATTATTTCAAATTTCACCTGAAATCTACACTTCAAAAACCCTTTTTTTCCACCTTTGGACGAGAATGTTCTTGTTTAACCCTTCCTTAAGACTTATGGAGGAGCAAAATGGGAACTAGGGTTTTTTATTCACTTGAAATAGCAAGGGGATCGGCTAGGGGTTGCGTTATGCTACTCCGCATAATATGAGAGGGGCGGCTAGGGTATGAGTTCTCTCTTCTCTCGAGTGAACCCACTCAACTTCTCTTCTCGTGCAACAAAGATGGCTAGAGAAGGTTCAACTAGGGGGGCTAGGGCTTCTTTCAAGCCGAAGCAAAGGGGCTTCAACTATTTCTCGACAGAGGCTCGGCCTGGGCTCTCACATGGAGGATAGAGTGTGACGACAGCTTCCTCCACGCAACGACAAGCTCTCAGTCTCTCCTCTCTTCTACTCGCTTGGGTAGGTGTATACGTATGAGGTCCAATCACTCTGTTTCTTCCCTCCTCTTATAGTCAAACAAGGCTTCAACCGTTCCCGCTTCCCCTCTCAAACAATTTTGGGTGACGTGGAAGGTGCGGTTAGGGCATCTATACTCCCCCTCTTTTTTTGAATTTTAAAGATCAACACCTGAGTCTAGGGTGAATTTTCATAGGGGAGGAGTGAATTTCTCCTTAGTGAGTTTGGGAGAAAGGGAAATCCATAGTGGGGCAAGGTGCCCCAACAGTATTAGTTTTCTTTTCCTTTCTCTGTATTGGGCTGTGTTGCAGCCATTTGGTGCAGATTCCTATGGAAAGGATCTTTGGTTCTGTGTTTTTTCAGGTGCAGCCATAGGTAGCGTGGCCTTGGGAGTCCAAATTTTGTTTGTACACCCATCAAAGGAGTCTGGTTGGCATTCAACGTCCCACCTGGCGTCTGCTGCAGCAAATCTGATACCCAGTGGCTCAATAGTGGAATAGAGGCATTCAAGATATTGTTTCTGCAGGATTCATGCATCCAGTCCCAGCAAGAACCGAGAATCCCAGCTAGTCATTTCCTACAGGCCTGTAAAAGTAGAACTTAAAGTGGTTTTTGGACAGCCTATTCCTACAAGACAAAGAAAGAACCTCAATTCAAACCACAAATCAATTCTAATCCATTCCAAATTCAAAAAAATTGAATCTTCCAGGTTCTCAGTTGACCATCTTTTGTTTCTTTGAATTCATTTTATTATTTAATGGAATGGAGTCTACCTAAGGACTGGTTTACTAATCCTTTGCAGGTATAACAGAGGAATCCAAGCCAAAACTGATTTCCTTACTTGCTGAACTCAATTTCTATTTAGCCGAACCTGTCAAGACAAAAAACAAGACATATCCAGTGATGGTTGAAGGTATATTAGATCAGAGAAATTCCAGACAACACGGATTCACTATTAAGCTAGCATTCCTATTAGAGCAACAACAAATTACAGAACTGAAATCTTCTTTGGGAGAAACAGCTCCTTAGATGGATTCCCAACTATAAAGGCTGCAAGAATTCGCTGGAATTGGACTTAATTGGATGAGGATATTAACTTCTTAAATCAAGATCTATCACTCATCAGGTCTTTTGTTTTTATGCTTTACTCGAATGGAATTGTTCTTGCTTTCTTGAATTCAGTCGTCCACCTGAGACTCCCTACTTCATCTACGGGAAAATAAGAAAAGCAATTCTGTCTCTAGGAGTGGAAATATCAGCACGAACCTAACTACTTACAGACATTTCTCCCCGCCATGTTTGTTCCTTACCTGATACGGTTCAGACCTGGAAGTTTATTTCAGTAAAGGGAAGTTTGCAACTGGTTAAATTGGGCAGCCAAGATAGTAATCTTAGATAGCAGTTTGGAAATCTTGTTGGCTGTAGAATTGAAATTTTATGTATGAAAGTGTCCTAGAATGTCTAAGACCCTGTAATCCAGTATTTTATTACTCTTTATTGACATATTTTGCTCTATGGTTGAAGATTGTATAAATTCTTCGAACTTAATCTTATATAGTTCCTTCAACAAATTCCATGGAATCAGGTGATGCAACATAAATTGACAATTCACTATCATTTTGAGCTAAGTTCTCTAGGCTGCCAAAGGTATATTTCAAGAGTTAATGATGGGGTCCCATTATTAATGTTGATAATCTTGTTTTCCTCTTTTTCCCCATTTGTCTCTCCACTAAAAGGTGTTCAATTCATCTCTCTTTTTCCGGATGAAACTACATATACCGGGTCTAGTACTGGGACAGGGAATTGGAACTTTCTCGCTTTGTCTTTCCTTTTTGAGATAGATTTGGCATTTATATGCCCTTTTTTATGGATTTCCACAGGACGAACTTCACTAGATTAACAATACAATTAAACATTTCCATTCTTCCAGCAAGAGAACTTGGTTGTCGCCCAAGAGAAATGAAATACAGCATATCTACTTTAAAATATCAATCTAATTCATCAATTTTGCAGTATTTTATCTTTTAATTTGTCTTTTATCACAGCCATAGTATTAGGTATTTATGTTATGCATGATTTTATGTCTAATATCCTTATTTGACGTTCTTCTAATTATTATAAGTTTAATAGCCATTTATTTATTGATTGCCAATTTTTCACTGTTATTAAAGTTAGAACATCCGTGATTTCATGGCAACTATTATATATACGTGGCCTAGAGTTATAGTTGGAATAGCAACTGATTATTGAATTAAGAAATGTATTCCCTAGAAGTATATCCCTTGGTCGATCCTTCCCTCCTGCAAATCAACCTCTCCAACAAGATGGCCTAACACCGCATTTTCTTGTCAAACTCTGAGGTTGCTTGCATTCTTTCTATGTAGTGCTTGTCTGCGCACTTGGGGCATTAATTCATCTCCCCTTTCTCATTACCTACCTGGTTCTGCCTCCAAACAAGATTCTTCACTCCTCTGCAAATCAAGGATTCAAAAATACACCATTTTCACTTCAACAAGTGGCTCAGATTAGTTGCAATGAACATCTAACTCCAATGAGGTATCTTAAATATTTCTTTGGCTCTACAACATGGATATCCAAGCGTGACTCAAATACAAATTAATTTAAACTACAAGTTCCAATACCAAGCATGTAGCTACAATATAGAACTGAAATCTGAAGTTACATCTTTAGTTACAGCTTAAAGACCTACAATCACCATCAATTCCCCTGATATCCCCTTCAAATAGCACTACGACTACATACCAGGTGCATGCACAGCAACATTTGCAGTAAAACTCCAAAATTCACCGCCTTCAAGAAGGAGATGAAATTATCAATGTTCACTATTGTTCAGATTGCAGACTAAAGAAGCAACTAACGCTAACCAGTTTGAAAAGAAAGATCATTAACTCAACTTTTGAGTGGCATCCTGTTCATAATATTAGAAACAATTATGATCATTCAATACTCAATTGTAACCAAAGATATTCATGCCTAACTGATGCAATAAAAAAATACAGCATTAATGAAAGACAATAAAGAATGGATGAAAATAGTGTGGCTAAATGAATGGCTACATGTATCCTTTTTCTCCATTGTGTCCTATTAAGTGTCAAATTCTAGTTTAATTTTAATAAAATAAGATCATTTTTTATGCTTCTTAACCAAGTCATGAAGGATATCTATTACAATATTATATTATTATGGTATCATTTTAGTTTGTAATAGTATATTATAATATTATAAAGAGAAAGTATAGTAGTTGTGTAATATAATTCAAGCAAAGGTAATGAAGTAATGGTGTACTTTAATCATGCAAAGGTAGCCATAAAAATGTAATTTTAGTTAACAATTCAATGTAAATCATCTTTTGAATTAATCATGCCTGGAATAGCCATGGAAGATGAGGGGTCAAACTAACTCAAGTTCAAATCATGTATTCAACCATGAGAAAGCTAAGAGTCAAATTATAAAAGTTCAAGAATCAAATTTACAATCAAGCTGCATGAATGAAAAATAAGAAAATCAAGGGTTGATGCCTGTATGTAATTAAACATAAATGGCTCTTCATATATCCATTTGATGCATGCATTTAAAGACTTCAGCCAAGGCAAAAAGAAGATACATTACCCATAGATTTATAAAGATTAGGTAAAAAGGTAACAAAACACTTGTCATGTGGATTCATAAAGATTTTGGACAGGGCATGAATGAAATATGCCCTTTGGATTCATGACGGGTTGGCAACCATAATTGTTATACGTTAATGTTTTTTGATATTCTCATGTATTATATTATATATACATGCACATGCATTGAAGTGAACAATGTAATCTTATAATATATAATTTTAGAAATTTTATCTTATTTTGGACTTAATTTGGTGGATTTATTCTTGACATTAGTTTTGGTGACCTTGCCACTCCAATTCTTTTTTAATGACTTGTTTATCCCCATTTATATAACGATTATCTAACAATTATTCCACACATATTTAGTTTCCCCTTTTTCTTCATCACTAACCTTTTTTTCCTATGAATCATTGGTTATATGTCTTATTATGTTCCATAATTCAAAAAACTAATATATGAAGTGATTATGTGGATCAACTTTAAGCACTTTGTGTTTGGAGATTTCAATCAATAAATCCCTTGAACTTAGTAATTAACTTGGGTTTTGATAATTTTGCTTAATAACAATGTGCAATAACAAGTATCAACTTTAATAGCATGAAGTAGCAACTAACAGATTTTAAATACTGCTGCAAATGAAACAACTTAATTTTCCTAGTGAAAGAACAAGAAGCAACCTCTCATCTGCTGGTGAAGATTCCGTATGACTCTTTCTTGAAACAGGCTTTTCATTGTTCATAGTTTCTGCGAGTGAACATAAGGAATTATCCTCATAACTAATGAATTTTCACATGAGCTTATACTTATGAAAAGAGCAAATTAAATCTCAATCTACATAATACTGCTAAAAGGATTTTCTAGAAAAATAACAGGGAAAAAGATCACATCATACTAGACCTTAAAAATCACCTTCAAATATATTAGGTTCAAATTTTAGAGAATTAAAGAACACTATTCATTATAGACGTAAAGCAAATCTGAAGATTTATTGAATCATGCACATGAAAGATGTAAAGGTTTGTAGATGTAGAACCTTTGCATGTAGCACTTAAAGTTTCAATGTTTAAATTACATCAATCAAACTATTCAGCATACCCAAGATGGCGTAATCTACCAATTCAATAGCAAACCTCTCAATCAACAACAACAACAAGCCTTTATCCCGCTATGTATGGTCGGCTATATGAATCCTTTTTCTCCACTGTCCTATTAAATGCCAAATTCTCATTTAATTCTAATAAACTAAAGCCATTTTTTATACATCCTAACCAAGTCTAGCAAACCGCTCAATCATAAAATTAATTTATACTCAAATGATAAAATGAAAAATCAAAGTATTAGTTAAGATTCCAAATGAAAAAATAAGTCAAAACTAAAAAAGGGCAGCATAATCATTGCCCAATAAAAACATGCTAACAGAGAAGCCTTACAAAACAAAATCTTGGATGACTTCTACAGAGCTACAGTTGATCTAATATTCATGATCAAGTCAGCAAAGAATATATTATTAAATTTCAAAACACTCTGTATGAGGAACAGATAAGCATCAATGCAAATACGAAAGCTCATATTACACAATCACCTGAAGGATGAAATTTTGATGCATAGGTGAGTTTAGATGTCCAATATCTTTGAAATCCATGATGTCTAGGTTTCGACAAAGATCACAAGGTCATATAAATCTTTTCTAGTTAAATTCAGGTTCAAGTAGGCAAACAAAAATGTAATCCATGACAATGAAAACAAAAGAACGGATGAAAGAAATGATATGAAGCCTTAGACAACAATGCATTTCAAAAACAGTAACGAACCAACTAAATGGCCAGCTACTACTCTAGGCTAGCAAAAAAAATAAAAATTTTGATTGCAAGGCCTTGTTATCAAAGGCAGGTAAATCAGAAATCAAGAATGTTTTAAGATGGGCATCGGAAAGGTGTTTCCGAGTTTGGATGAATCACAAATAGGTGGGAGATGGAGGGGGTGGGGTATAAATTGAACAAAATTTGAGAAATGGAGCTACAACAAGCACCACCACAACAAGCCTTTATCCCACTATGTGGGGTCGGCTACATGAATCATTTTTCTCTAATGTGTCCTATTAAGTGTCATATTCTCATTTAATCCTAATAAATTAAGGTCAATTTATTCTTCCTAACCAAGTCCTTTTAAGTCTATCTCTATCTTTCTTAACATAAGTCGAATCTAATACATCTACTCTTTTAATTAGGTCATCGCTCGGTCGGTGTTTTATGTGACCAAACCATTTAAGGCAACTTTCTCTAATCATACCTGCCACTAGAGGTACTACAACTTTATCATGTATATATTCATTTCTCATTTTGTCTCTATGTGTAAAGCCACTCATCCACCTGAACATCATCTCTACAACACTTAACCTAATTTTATGTTTCTCTTTTATTAGCCAATATTATGTGCCATAAAGTATTGCAGGTCTCACCATCTTATAAATTTTTCTTAAGTCTAAGCGGTACTTTCCTATCACACAACAAGCCCGATGCATTCCTCCAATTCAAACATCCAACTTGAATTCTACTAATAACATCCCAATCTATATCACTATCACTTTGAACAATAGACCCAAAATATCAAGAATGTTCACTCTTTTCAATGACTTCATCAACACTCCGTCACTAAATCTTCTACAACTAAAATTACACTCCATGTATTCAGATTTGGATCTACTCAAACAAAACCCTTTAGACTCAAGTTGACCTCCATACTTCATGTTTTTCTTAAACTCTCTCTAGTTTTATCAACAAGATCATCAACAAAAAGCATACACCAAGGTACATCCTCTTGTAAATGTTTAGTAAGAACATCCATAACTAAAGCAAAAAGAAATGAGCTTAAAGCCAATCCTTGATGTAATCAAACTGAAATAGAAAAATAATTGGCCAATCCTCCGTGTGTTTAAACACGAGTGACAGCTCTAGTATACATATACTTATAATGACTTGAATATAAGCAATATTAACTCTCTTCTTTTCTAGAACTCTCCAAAGCACTTCTCATGGAACTTAATCATATGGTTTCTATAAATCAACAAAAATCATATGTAGATCCTCCTTACTCTCTCTATACTTCTCTATCAAACTTCTCAACAAATATATAGCATTCATAATAGACATACTCGACATAATCTAAATTGGTTTTAAGAAACTTTTACATCACATCATAATCTATGCTCAATTACTCTCTCCCATAATTTTAATGTATGGCACGTTAACTTAATTTCTCTATAATTTGCACACTCTTGTGCATCACCACTATTCTTAAAAATAGGAACCAACAAACTCTTTCTTGACTCAACTAGAATATTTTGACTTTTAAAATAATATTAAAAAATTCGTAAGCTAAGGAATTTTTTATCTCTTAAGCATTTCACACTTCTATTGAAAAATCATCAGATCCTACAACTTGTTCACACTTCATTTTCTTTAAGCCTCTCTAACATCAGTTTTACTAATACGATGATAAAAATAAAAATCTTCATTTTTATTTAAGGTACTAAGATCATTAAAGTCAATCATATTATCACAACCTTTATTAAAAAGTTTATCAAAATATCCTCAAAACTATTTTATGAACACTTGGAGCTTCCGCTTGTTGAATCCTTGGCACACTAAAGTGGAGAAAGAATTCCAAGCTCGCCAAACAGTCCATGTGGACAAAGATTCCATTTGATAGTGCAATTATTGAGTTTTCACAAGTTAGAATGGCTGTATAAAGCATTAATCAAACAACTAAAAAATTGCATTACCTCAACATCATGAATCCATGAAACACAAAAAATGACATAAGCAAATATGCAACGACAAATTCAAATACAATAAAGCATTACCTCAACATCTAAAAGCATGGTCTTAATAGAAGTTAGATCTGAGAATATAAGCTAGGCAGCAAACAATAAATAAAAATGTCGTATATTCAGGAGGCTTGCATGAGAGTTAACGCTGAAACCAATCATTTCATAAAGCTTTATCCTATGAACCCATAGCTAAACCAACATGAGCTGAATTTATGTGCCACACAAAACCAACCTAAGGCAACAATGTGTAGATCTGTTGACATTAAGGTCAAGTAGAAACAATTCAAGGATGAATTACATCATCCCAGTATCATCTCATGGACCTAAGGCCCTAAGAGAAAACTTTGTAAGCACATCCTGCACAATGGATCAGTCAGTCACCCAATAATAATTCCAAAAACCTTTAAAAATAAAAGTCAATATAGTGACTCAAAGATAAAATAGTTGTTATTACTAAAATAAAACAATGTGTCATATATTTACTTAAGTTAACATCCATCAATCACATGAAGTCCCACATCATCCTTAACTGCTTCACATTTGACCAGACAGATAACAAACTGATAGTTCAGGAATGTTGCCACCAGATCTAAGAGCAGTATTTAAAAATCATCATTATAAAACGTTTAACGTGAAGCCTAGCATATTTAGAAGTTGTAGCATACTTCCTTGCTTTTTCTTCCCCTCCTACCGTATATAAGTTGAAACTTCTTATCTAATAGCTACCCAGTAGAAGAAAAGCAAAAATTAGAACCAACAAAAAGATAATTTGAATCACCCATATCTCCTATAACAAGAATAACATCATACGCAAGAATTTAGGTGGGTATGAAATATTAATGATGTAAATGTAGATTAAAATCACATTAGCATCACATTGATGCACTAATTCTAATGCAAGACCCAGATTATTCATAGTTTTGAGTACATAGTAAGCCAGAAGTACTCGAAGCAACCACCAATTCTTAAGAGCAAAGGATTTTATCAGATGGAAGACCCCCAACTTCCACAGTGCATAGGATTTTGTAACTCTAGGTGTGCCTTGAAGCAATGTTAGAAACATAACTAAATATTTTACATGCGTAAAAATAAAGATGAATGACATAAAACCTTTTTCTCAGCAATCATAAGATACATAATCAATCCAAAATTCTTTCACTTGTGGTGAACTAACAACCAATTCAACCAGTGCCCTAGCAACTAACTAGCTGGATAGCAAAACAATAATAGCATCAACCTGAAGCAATTTACTAAAAATTGAGCCAAGAGAAATATAAATAAATTGATTGAAGTAGTAAACTCGAATACATGGGACAACCACCTAAATTTGAGTAACAAAAGGTTCCATTAAATAATCAAATGAGGTAACAACTCTAACATATGTAGAAGGAACCCATCCACATAGTATGTTTCTCAAGAGAAGAGCCTTGAGTAATCACATTCTTGAGATAATAAAAACATGACTAGAATCAATAAGTCCAAAAGTATAATCCCTAACAAAATAAAAATCAGCCAAGAATCTATGAATAATCTCTATGTTGCAAAGCCAAGTAAATGATTTCCTTGTCATATAATTTGAGGGTGCTTTATCTTGAAAAGAGGAAGGCAACTTGTGATGAGCAGTTTTAGGTCATTGTTGAAAAAGCATGGAGAAACGAGAAGAATTAAGCAAAAATCTATAACCCTTATCTCCCCTAATAGCCTCAACAAACTTGTGAGGAGCACGTGGCAAGAGAAAGCCCATGGCGAAAATTTTTTATTTACCTAGAAAGGAGGAAGTCAAGTTATGATGAGTAGTTTTAGGCCCTTACTGAAAATACGTAGGAAAACCAGGGAAAGTAAAGGGACAATGAACCTTATCCCCCATAGCAACCTCAACAAAAGAAGGGAGCGCGCGCATAGAATGAGAGCCCATAGTGGAAGCACTTGAAACATGCAAACCCACAAGAGTAACCTCATAATTTGGTTGTACGAAAGGTGCAATTGGTGATCTAGATGAAGTGGATGCTAATAAGAGATCTAGAGTAAGAGGGTGATGACAAAAACAAGCAGTAGAGCAAAAAATTGATAATAAGAGAGCCTAATCAAAAAAGCGGGATGTCATCATAAGTGCCAAGACCAAAGACAGCATCACAACTCATAGCAGAGGTGCAAACATTGAATCAACTACAAGGCACACACCAAACCAAAACAAAGAATGGCCAAAAGTCAAAGCAAAGAATGTTGAGCATAACAAGGCTATATATCAAGACTAGCGGCAAACACTCGCAAACGTACCAAGGATACACGATTGGAGCATGTTGAGTACATGGATTGTGATCAGAGGTCGAACGCAAGAAGCACAAAAGCATGCACGAGGGGTGAGGGCAAGGGCAAGTGCAGCATCGAGAGCTGGGTGCAAGGGCAACTAGCGCATGTGAGCACAAACATAGCTAATGCACACAAGCATGAGGAGCGCATCAAGCTTGTGAAAGCATGGATAAGCATGGAGTGTATATGCAAGTGAGAATAGGGTTAAGCTAAGCTTTGATTTGTTACTCATACTTTAAGGACAAAATTTAGGTAAACCTTTCTAAGATGAGATATGTGATCCTCTATGGTGTGTTAATTACCCCTTGCTTAAACTATCTTTTAGAGGACTATAATTTTGTATTATTAATCACCATCTACCAGTAAGCTATTAATAGAACATTATCGCCCATATGTGGAATCTAAACCTTCGTGCAAAAAATGACTTGCATGCTTACCTTATCCTACTACTAGCACTACTAAATAATGAATGGCAGGAACATGTTTTATTAAGTGGGCCATTTTTTGGATGAAGATTTTTTTATTAAGTGTATGAATTTTACATACTATGGGAATAAAAGGCAGTATTGTAAGGAAACACAAGATATGCTTCAAAAATCAAAAGCCACAGTAGCACCCTTTAGTACAAGGAGCCAAAAAGATAAAAAATTCAAATTAAAAGTTAAATTAATAAAATAAATAAGGAGAATCTTAAAGTGCTTAAAAGCATTGAATAGATTCTCTCCTTACCATAAAACTAAAATAGGAACAACTCAGTACTAAAATAAGAACCAACAATATCAAAGCAAGATAAGGCTTTTACAATGAATAAGATAAAACTTGAAAAAAAAAATCAAATATTTTGATTGTGTTAGATATTTAGTTCAAATACCAAGCATCAACTCAAATCCATCAATTCTAACAAATCTAATTTTTCTTTAACACTACAAAAAAATAATATAATTATTTGAATCACATGAAAATAGTGTTTTAAAAGACATTTTTGGAGCTCAACTCCGTGTGAGGCTAGAAAAAATTTCCTTGAGGCAACAAGTGAAGACATTCAACCTCTAGGGCACATGCCCTCCAAATTGAGGCATCACCCCAACTACATGGGATGGGCATTGTATGAATGTAAATTAGGCAATCAACACATGTTATAATTTAAATTAGCTTGAATTGAATGATTGTATTGCTTGAGCAGTTATCTACTCAAATTATTTTTTCTCTTGTAATCTATTAAGCAAATATTTCAAAGTTTAGACATTTAAAAAAATTAATCCAACTCAAGCTGCTCTTCTCTCACCATTGGTCCCTCAATGACACTTCCTCACTGCTTCCCTACTCACTAACTCACTTCCTTACAAACTCACTCAACCATTACTTCTGCTGCACTAACTTACACTCAAACTCTCATAAACTCTTCTGATCACTACTACTCCCACACTAACTTGCTCACTCAGTTAATACTCTCATCAAATTTTCTCATTGGGATCAATTTGTCTCTATGAACTCAACAAAATGCAACCTCTCATCTTGTTTGCAAGTGCCCTCATCAAAGCATCTATGTTGTCTCTTTAATTGAAGAAGTTAGAGTCTTGAATCTTTGCAAATATCTCATAGTAGAAATACAAATCATATTATAAGGTTAAATCCATAAGATATTTAATAAGTTATCAAATCTTTATAGTTCATATGGTATGAGCTTTTTATGCTTTTGAGATATTACTTGGATGTTATTTAGTTCTTCACATTTGGATATTTTTTTAATATGCTTTCATCTTGTTCACAAGTACCTCTCATCTTGTTCACAGGAACCTCTCATTTGGTTCACAAGCACCTCTCATCATATTCGCAAGCACCATCATCAGAGCCTCTATGTTGTCTCTATAATTGAAGAAGTAAGAGTCTTGACTCTTTGCAAAATCTCTCAATGGATTTACAATTCTTGTTATAAGGGTTAAATCCATAAGGTATTTAACAAATTTTCAAATATTTATAGCTCATATGACATGAGTCTTTCATGCTTTTGAGATATTATTTGAAAGTGCTTTAGTTTTTTCATATTTAGATGTTTGCATAATATGCATTAGTTTAACACTTTTAATCAAACCCTTTGTTTCAAAATCATGACCAACATTTTATGTTTGCATCATTAAATCAGAGAATTAGAAAATGAATGAAATGATTATGGACCTTAAATTTTGGAATTTCATTCAATATTTCTTAAATTTAACTTTTGATCATATTTAAAATTTATAAATATTTCAAATATAAAATTCATATGGATTATACACTGTGCCTTAGGACTTACACTTCACCCTATCAAAGGTAAAATGCTCCACCTTATGCCTCCATCATTTAAAATATTCCATTGAAATAAGTAGAATATGGGTCAAAGCCAAGCAAATACTGTCAGGTAACCCATATTCAATTTCATAAACTCTTTCAACCCTTTTTTCCTCATCTTCCACTTTATTTCATTATTCATACTTGTATCTTTGCATAATTATTTGAAATAAGTTTAATAAGAAATGTAAACAACATATTTATGCCAATCACAACATTGTAACTCCTAGCCATAAACAAATTGAGTGATTGTTCCATAGTGCATTCTTCTTTCTCTAAATTCATCAGTAGTTCATTTATAAATAGCATGAGGACTTCCTTGAACAAGTGGCATGTGATTCTAGTTGAAAGACTTTTTACTAACTGAAAAAATTTACACCCTTTAGATAATCTTCAGTGTACTTAAGCCCTATGACAGAGTATAATATTCCATTACAAGTATAATGTCAAAGAAATACTGATGGCTTGTATCGTATATATGCTGATTCACAGCAGGTTCTTGAATGAACCAACCGGTGCTTACTTTCATTCACTTCCCTCTGAGCTCAGAAAGCTTCCCCATTCACGCATCACATATCAAACAATACCACCCTGCGCATCTCATTCCTTTCCGATCTAAGCATTTTATCAGATCCTATTAACAATGTCCAAGTCCTACATTATTCAACCTGTTCACTACATTACGATTATAGCAATCCATTTTGAGCTTTAATTACTAACTACTGTAAACAAAAGAAACTGCGATCTGGTGTTCCATAGTCGGAGATAAACAGCTTATTCGAATGCACCAACCTAGACATGTCCTGATGGCCTTCTGCAGCTCGGCGTACTTCTTCCCAGAGCACTCCTTGAGCATGGACTCCAAGGAGCGGGTAACGAAACCCCCGGCCGCGGCGCCCGCCATCACCGAGATCTTCGCACGATCTGGCGCCTCCTTTTCTCCCAAGGCTGCAGCGAGGCCAATAGACCCACGACCTGTACCAAGGTATGCAAAGGTCAGGCGAATTATGTATACCGTAAGGCGGATCCGGAGGGCGGGAACTGGGTGGATGAAATCAGACGTACCAAGAGGCGGTTCACCTGCGAGGAGGTTAAGGATCTTCGACGAATCAGAAGATCGGAGAAGAGAGAAGATCCTAAGAGAGCTTTGGTTCCTCTCTAATCTCTCACGCTTCCTTTCTCTTTTCCCTTCTCAGGAAGAAGAGTTCGGGGCCCTTCGCTAAAACTATTATCCGCCTCGTTACCGATTTCTCGCCTGGTTTACAAGTTCCGACAGGGTTAGCTGGAATTACGGAGCCCCGTGTAAGAGCTATGTCATCGGGTTTCCGAGAGCCTCAACGTAGAATGGTCGACATAAGAAGGCCCGGGTTTGTCTTCGAAGCATGAATCTTGAAGAGATTATGTTTTCTTTTTGTTCAATATTTGTAATAAATTTATTTTGAGATTTTTATATATATATCATCAAATTATTTATTTTATTCATTTAACACTCAAAATTTTATTATTAATTATATATTAAAATAAGGCAAAACTCATTTTATCATTCGTAATGGTAATTCCTATTTTCAGATACAGTAATAATAAAATTTTAGGTGTTAAATGAGTAAAATAGATAGTTTGAAGTGATATGTATATAAAAACCTCATTTATTTTTAGTCAGAATTTATTTTAAATGCAAATTTTTAAAATAAATTCTTAAAATATAAAAATTGCATATTTTTTACTTCAAAGATATTTGCTTTATACTTTTTTCGCTATCATAAAAAAAGATCAATCTTAACTACTAATGAAACGGAGTTGATCCACTCTTAGAAGTGGGGATGGCATGACCTAAAAACATTAATGTGATAAAGCAAAAAAATTGTGGAGGCTACTGGAGATGATCAGCTAAAAATGCAAAATTTGATGGCATAGGAAAATTGTTTAGGATTAGGAAATGATATAATATAAGCAAAAATGTAAGACTTTGTAACCAGATGAACAATCTTTCATTTGGTACTAAAAAGAACACAATTTGGCAAGTGAATTTTGCTATTAGTTATCATCTTGTCAATTTTATTCGTGAAAATATAATAATCCCTAAGGGGATGCCCCTATGATGTCTGTAGGAATAATAAAAAATGAGATTAATCTGCCTCTTCAAGCATCCTATTAAGTGATAATTACAAAATTAATTTCTTTACAGAGATCTAAATATCTCGTAAACATAGTCTTTTGAATATACACAATCGGTTAAGGTTTTTTTTTCTCTAAATAGCTTCTTGAAGATGTGAAACCAGGCATTAGCTTTATTCGCTTATCTATAGAGGTGAAAGCTTTTTTTTTACCTTTTTTAATAGGGACTCTAGCATAATGAAACTTCGAGGATCTACTCAATAGCCTTTAGATCTAAAATAGACACAATTTGATACACTGTCTTAAATGCTCAGAACCTTACTAAAGAGTCCTTGAAATGTTCTATATTAAACCACTTTAGGCAAGATGTGATAAGACAATCAATATTCTTTAATCAAATATCAATTACATAATGCTCCAAATGTTATTCCCACTAATGATGGTCAATTCGAGGCTTTTTAAGAGGTGGATTTTACATGTCCTGAATGTGATTACATGTCGAGCAAGAAAGTTATGAGATCACTATAGTTGAATGGATAGCCTAATATATATATATATATATATGAAAGTTATACGATGTACCCTAATATATATTGAAATATTCTTCTTGTCTACAAGAAATGGATACAATGATGGTGTATGAGTGAATGAACCATCAATATTGATAAAGGTGAATAAAGTGGTCAATGATGCTGATTAAGAAGTGAGAAATGATGATGCATAAACTAAGGTGCAAGTGATAACTCCATATGTAATAGTGCAAGTGACGACACTAACCAAGAAGCTAGCATTGAAGCGATATGCAAAGTATAAGCATTGAAACTAATTTAAAAGAAGCATATATAACTAAATTTCAAGATGCAAGTGATGACAGTTTCATTAACTAAATCAAGGGTATTAAAAATAATATATTTTTTTGAGACATTTTGAGCCAATGTAATGGCAAACTCTAACTTATGTGCAAGGCTTGAACCCAGTACCTCTTAGTTGAAAGTATAAGCTCTCAACCACTAAGATGCCTTGCACAAAAATCATATAACTAAGATCATCCTAAATGATAAAGGGATCTCAACAATCAAGGATTATCTAGACTTAGGACTATCTTAGGCAGACTTACTTTTCTAAGGACATGAGAGATGATTAAAAAAAAATGTGATTTTCACAAATCAAGGATGACCTAAGTGAGGGTGGCCTCACTTGAGCATAATAGAACATAAAGAATTAGGATATTATCTTATTCACTTTAGAGATATGATGAATGCAATGAGCTTAAAAAAATCCTAAAATTACTTATATGATGAAATGAGTTGAATGACATAACCTAAATGATATGAATGCAAGAAGATAGAGTAATATAAATCATAAAAGGAAATCTCAAGTTATTTTAAGGGTGATAGAAGGTTGATACTTGATCATGAAAGCATATGATATGCATGCTTTGACATCTAAGGCAAGGTTTATGATGATTAAACAATAACTTATTACACTAAAAGGGTATGAACAAGCTAAGCATAATAGAGATATAAATAAATAAATATATATATATATATATATATATATATATATATATATATATATATATATATATATATATATATATATATCCTAAGACAATGATTCAAATGTGTACATATGTCACAATATAGTCTAACTTAATATAAATTTTGGTTTCGCTAAGCCAACCCACTTGATTAACTTAGGCTAACCCGATGAAACCAAAACATATGTGTGCTTCTCCATAAACTTCAACTTGACTCTAAATAAATTACCAAATGTGAGAGGTTATTAGGAGGACCTAAGATCCTTTGACAATTTTCTCATGAATAGGCAAAGCTAACAAAATTTATGATCTTTTTGGGGCAATTGTAGCTGTCTTAAAAAGCAATAGTGGAGTTGCTACAAAAGAAGTTAGTGTCTAAAAATTTGTTATGGGTATTACAATTTTTTTTATTTTAAAAAAGTCAGATCACAATTTTTTGACATCCACTACAATTGGATAGATCAAGCTGAAAAATGCAGCTTTCTTATCACATAATTTTAAAAATACAGCTAGAATGTGATTTTCAAACAACAATATGGTGAGTTTTCGCACTGCACTATTGCCCCAAAACACAACCTTAGAAATTATCATTGATGAAACATAACTTATATTCTCTTAAGATATATACATGAATTAATATAATATTATGTGTTAAGAAATTGGTAACAAAATATATGAATATGAACTTTTGAATTGATATTTCTTTTATTTTTGAATCAATGTTTCTTTATGTGTGTGTGTGTGTGACAAGATAATTTTAGATGATAATGACTGTACAAGATGTATAATACTTCCAAATGATGAATGGTGAATAAACACATAAATTTATGCACACAATGATATGTTTTTTTTTCCGATTAATTTTAATTTTTTTGTAGAAATGAATATTCACTTTAAGAAACAAAATCTAATACCAAACACATTACTTGAATACTCAAACTAAGTGATCATGCATAATCAGCATCTGTGATGCGAGATGAAATATATGAAATCGATAGATATGCCAAGTGTATTTAAATTAATTCTCACCGCATATTTTCTTAAAACAAACACAGACTACGATACAGAGAAAAAGAAACAAAATTTAAAATTATGAGACTTTGGAAGGGTATGAAGGTAGAGTTTTGATGACTATATTGTTGGAGTTTTTGATAATTCTTTAAAACTCTCTTGAAGGAAGCAATTGAAGAAGATTCAATAAAACAAGGATGTGAGGAAGAAGATGGAGATCAGAGTTTTTTTCTCCATTTATTTTCTTTCTTCTCTTGAATTTATTTAATCTTAAAAGTTACAACAACCCCAACAACAGTATACTCTCCATAACAAAGTAAGTATAACCCCAACAGCGAACTTTAAAAAAATTACAAATACTTTATGATTTTGATAACATTAAATCCAAAATGATGGTAACTACCCACATAAATTAATAATCTTATAAAATAATTTGATCACATTAAAATCAACAAAGATTTAAAAGAAATTTAACAAAATAAATGTCATACTAAATTTATATAGATAAGCTCATTTTCAAAAATGATTTTGCAATGGACATATATTAATGCAATTTATCAATTATTTCAAAAACTATTAACAAATGTGTAATCAAATTTTGTAATACTTGAAATGAAATTTTAGCAACTATATAAATTTATTTAGATATGGTTATGGCCAATTTTAATTATGCAATTTAAATATTATGAATCTTTTCACAAAAGCTATATTTCATTAAATGTAATTAAATTATTTGAACAAAATGATTTTAATTCCAGCAAGAATATAAAATTATTTCAGGAGAATTGAATATTATAATGCAATAAGTAATTGATATAACTTCAAATACACTTATTATAAAATTAAATTTCAGCACACCAATTTATTTTTATGTTGATATCTATAGTTTTAAGAAAAAATATATTTCAACAAAAATAAGAAATTTCAATAGATATGAAGTGCCAAAATGCTATAATTAATCAACACAATTTCAAGGCACCTAGATTACTTAAATTTCAACTCACAAAATATTTTTTAAAAAATAATAATTTCAATAAATTAAGAACTTTTCAATTAATCTCTTAAACATAATCTTGCAAAAAGATGATTTAAATGCGTTAATAAGTATTAATAACTTTCAATTTAAGTATTAATGATAACCAATAATAACCATTAAAAATAGGAAGGTTTTTAATTAAAAAATAAATTTAATGAGATACTATTAATATGTGGCCATCATCTCCAATTTTTGATCAAATATGATAATTTAATTAAGTCTAATTAATCAAGGCATTTAAGATGATAATTTTAAATTCAAATTTGGGAGATTAAGAGCAAAATAATCACTATAATTTGGACATAAATTGGAAAATTTGGTCTATTAGAAATATTTGAGAATTGGATGTATAAGAAAATAATTATTCAAATATATTATTATTATATATATATATAATAATAATAATAATAAATATTGCCAATTAAATTCAAGTGAAATAAAATAAAAATAAAATAAAAGAAGCTAAAATTTGCCAAAACAAAATTTGGAACTATGGTAAATTAAAAAAGGGATTACATTAAACTTGAAAAATATAATTTTATAATTGTAGTTTAATTAATTTAACCAATAATTTTAATCAACTAAACATATTTTTTTGCATTAATAACAAAATAGTTTTATAATGATTTAAGAAAAATAATTTACTAAAAATATACCATTTTTAATAAGAAAATATGCAACATGAAGTTTAACATAAGTAAATGGGTCATTAAATGTATACAAAATAAATTATGCATGTACGATTTTTAAAAAATTGAAAGTGCAATTTTTATTTTTGATAAAATAAAATTATAATAAATTAATTTATAAAATAATGACTAAATTTTTTCATTTAATTTTATTGTGAGCTCATTTGTCAAATCTTGTAAAGTACAACCTAAAAACTTCTAAAACCTATTAAAATTATGGATGTTTGTGTACATGATTTACCCACTTGATTATAATTTTTTATCCAAAAATTATAATAGATTTAAGATTAATTTATTGAAACGTGGGGCATGTCGGCATGTCGGCATCATAGCCAAGCTAGTATTTGGGATTTGAACATTTACTCAATGAAACTTGCTTTGATGAATTTATGACAATGAGTTTTTTTTTGCAATGGATATCCACCCTATCTTGTAGATGAGGATGTCGTTATATTGTAGCATTAAATCATCCATTGTGTTACTTACTTTCACCGGTATGGTATAGCTATGGAGGAGGATTCTGTCAGGGGTTTCGGCCCTTTTAGAGAAAGAGGTGGATATGACAATGAGTTTGATTCCACCATCTTTTAGCTTATTAAATCGAATTATTTCATGCAAACACAATAATATCAAAATTATTATTTTACACGTATCACTTCTCTGTAATTTTATGAGGTTGAAGAGTCGACATAGGGATCATCTTTCCTATTCTAGACAATAAAACAAGCAATTTTCAGTTGAAACATAACCACAGAAAATAATTTTTTTTTTTTTTAAAAAAAAACTATTAAGATAACTTATATGAAAAAAAAACCTACAGTATTTAGTTTCAGCAGGGGACTACCAGGCCAAATGCATCAAGGAATCGAAATCTGCCTCCCCAACTTGCACATTAGTACAAATTCACTCCTGCCTTGCAATTCAAAACAACTGGATGCTCAAACTCTAAGCTCAAAATGCTGGAAATCTGTGCCTGTTTCCAAGCGTGTGAAGCTCATCAGAATATGGCTGCTCACTACTAGATGGTTCACCTTCATGGCCATACTCGGCTATCGGTCCGCTGTACTCTCCACTGTACTCAGGGCTAGTAAGTTCCACCCTTCTGATTCTTCTCATGTTTGAGGCATACAAATCTGAGTCGTAGTCCGAACCAGAGCTAAAAAGCATGCTCTGCCCAGGCCTCACCCCCTCATTCAAATCCTCTAGTGACACATCGCCTTCCAATGCACGCACGATCTGCAATTTAACACTCTTGGTTTTAAATTCATATTGATAATAAGTTCTATGTTGAGCTAACAACTTTCTACTTTTCACTCAGATTTGAGACCGACAATGATGAAAGATCTCAAGTTATATTGATAAATAATTTACAAAGAATAGCCTAACACTACCTCCATAGGGCTCATCGGAAATGAATGAAAAATGAGGATTCAGAGCGCCGACTCTAAATATTGGGATTAGGTTAATGATATGGATGATGGTTTAAATGTCTTTTCTACTATAGATAAAGCTATTTTCTAGGTCTTAAGCATTCTTATGTGTTCAGTGTGGACACCACGTAGATCTTAGGGAGTACTTATTAAAGTGATTGGATACTATATTAAGGTGTGATGTACTATCTCGAAAGAAAGAAACACGAAGAAAATTAGAGTCAAATTAGACAATACTAGTTTATTTGGCTCGTATGTGGGAATCAACATGATTGATAATATGTATGTCAAATATTGTTGCATGAGAGGTTCATGGAAGGTTCGCAGTCAACTTAAGTCAACAACAAGGCCACATCAGCCACTATACTAAAAGTTTAGGTTGGCCACTGCTCTCCACGCATGGAACAATTATCTCTTCTAAAATATGAAAGACTACCCGAAGCTTTAGGAATTTTGAATTTTTGTCTCTAGCTGGGACCTATAAATGGATGGTTTAAATTATGTAATTGTTGTAATGAATAAATTATTGAAGATTGAATCGTAATTTGTAAGTACTTCCAACACTACCTCTTTTTCTCATAGGTTTGCTGGCTATAAACACTTATTTCTAATTTCCTTACATCCCTTCTCATCTTAAACAAAGAAATTCAGCCATTTTTTTTTTGAAAATTTTAAGGAAATAAAGCCATGTCTCAAGTTAACTAGATTAGGTTATCTATGTTCTAGTCTTCCTTTTGTCAAAAAATCCCATAAACTTCATATCATATCTATAAGCAACCCAAAACCCTTTCTAAGTGCATCCAAGACAATTTTTTCATATTAGCAGACCCTACAATTTCAAACTCATTCTGCATGATCTATGGTTCAATGAGTATACCTTGAACAATTCTAATCTTTTCGCCACCACCTCTACACTCGACCACTTTAGAAGGCCTCTTTGTACAACAAGCTTAAGCCTTAGAACACTTATATCCAAAGCTATATCACAATCTCATTGTCCAATGCGCTTTCAGCCTTCATAATTATATCACATCTCAGCCTTCATCATTGCACCCTTTCCATCTTGATTTTGCTTCATGCAAATACCTAGTCGATCTTTCTGCTTTCAATCATCATCATCAACTTCAAGTCTTCAACAACGATCTCTTCCCTCTCCATTACATGACTATCATCAAGGCCTCACTCATTGATCTTTACTTAATGTTGCAGTGCTACACCAATCCTAGCTATGCTAATTTCTTATCAAACTCTACCTCATTACTGACCTCCATTGATCCATAAATAAATACCGTAAGCATAGTCATGCATCCATGTATGAAATCAATGAAAATAGAACGCGACATCATGCAAATCGGGGTTGAAATATCTCTATTGCGATCAAAATCGATCGAGATGTCCTCCGACCACAAAATTGACTCCGTCGATCTCCGTTGATCACAAAATTTTATGTTCTTTGTTCATAAAATTGACTTTGTTGATTTATTTAGGAGGTCAAAATTGATTAGAATTGATCTCTACCATCCTTTAATTATTGTTCGATGAAAAAAAAAATCACATATGTAATTTCACACATATCAAAGTAAAAAATTCTTAACAACAATCAAATAAATTCCTTACTCAACAATAAATATGTAATTTACCATCATTTAATTATCGTTCAATGAAGGAAGATAAACCGCATATGTAATTTCGTGCATATCATAGTCAAGAGGTCTTGACGACAATCAAATGAATTCCTTTCGCGAAACAGAATGCATGGTTGTCAGCTAAATAGCGAAACCTATCAAATGAGACCTTTTCAAATCTGTCGGTTGAATGTCTGAAGTACATGATGGCCAAATTAAGCTTGAATTTGCATCGATCGATCTCGACATTACTCAAACGATCTCCAGTTACAAAATGGATTGTGTCGGCGTTCGGAACATCGAATTACCTAGAAACGACACTCATATTGTGTGGGATCGATTTTGACAAAAATTCTCACGAATTTCGATGCAATTAGATCATAAAAAGTCAAATACTTATTTAAATCAAATTTTAATATTATATTTATTTCAAAAATAATTTGAAATTCATTTTTTAAAATTTTGAATTAAAAAATTTCCTATATTCTCTCAATCTCTTTGGTTTTGGAAAGTACAATTCTGATTCTCATTCTATTTTCTATTTCTATTCCTTTCTCAACTCTCTCGGATTCCCGTTCAAACCATCACTCTCACCTAGCAAATAAGGTGATCCCTCCCAGTCGAAGCCCTCGACTCCCCCTTTCTTCTCTCGTTGACCTTGCCTACTTCCCAACCCCGCTCCTTCCTTGGTCGATTGGTCTTTTCCTCTCGTCACACTGCAACATCGAAATAGAGAACCCAATTCCTCTCACACAGTTGACTTGATCCTCCTCCCTCCTCTTGTCGATCCACCTAGAGCCAAAAGTCCAACTATCGAGCTCCCTATGCTGAATCCCACACATCAGTCGACTCTCCCTACCAGATAAATCCCCAGCCTTGTTTAATAGAACCAAAAAAGCCCTCCTATTCCACATCTCCCATTTCGTCATCACCTACCTGCTTGTCACAACATCTTGTCTTTCATATACTCCCAGCAAACGACAGGCTTCTTCGCCTTCACCTCTCCCCATGATTCACACAAACAAGCCAATCTCCACCATAGTTGTTCGTCCAGCCTACTCGACCCCTCTTCCTAGCTACCCGAGCCTCTTTGTCCTCACTTTCTGTCTCTAAAATCAATTCAACAAAAAAGGCAGAGAGAGGAAAAGTTCCCCCATCCCCACCTTAATTTGGCTCAAAATTCATGTTACTTACATCGTTGTTGCCTCAATTGTGTGTCAAAGGTAAAAATACATTAAAATTGCCTAAATTTTAAGTACCCGAATGTTATTCCAATGTGAAGAGAAAACGATTTAAGTACTCACGTATCTTGAAGCTCGATCTCGCGAGAAAAACTGCAAAAATTAAATACCTGAGTGTGTTGACGTTTGACCTCATGGGGAAATTCGTTGTTATTCATGCAAGTATTTGAAGATCTTGTTGCATCTAAGTTGGAATGATTAAAAAGACTCAAGTGCTTCAAAATATCAATTATCCAATGTCACACCTAGCGGTGTGACTATAACACCTTGATGTACGAGGAGACAATGCCAAGATTTTGTTGAAATATTGCCAAAATTCTATTTAAACTCTATAATTACAAGAAAACTCAAGTGAGATAAAATAACATTATTTAAATTGCCAAAATCCAATTAGTGTTGAATTTAATTTGAAATCATAAGATGAAAATTGAATTTGACATAAGTTTGTAGGCTACATTTTCAAATGAATATTGAAGTAAAACAAGGATTCAAGAAATCCATCACGAACTTGAATTTTATCAACACACATGAGCATAATTTTGCAATCCCCATTTCAAATGATCCGAAAGTGAATTCAATTAAACATTTTGATTGTCTTGCAATCAACATTGAGACAATCAAGAGGATCTCAAGTGAATATAAAACTAAAGCACATCAAGGTTTGCAAGATATTTAAGCACTCGCCTACAAATAAAGTGAATCAAATAACCTACTAATGAGCATGAATTAAACTTCCAAAGAATGAGTTGACTATATCACAATATTAAATTGCAACATAAACCTAGAATACCTAACGCCACTGGATCTGCACCATACTTATGCTAGTAGACAGAAGGCGTTGTTTTAATTTTTAATAAACTTCACATATATCAATCTTGCACAAATTACGGAGAAATTATCATTCAATGCAAATGCTTCATAATTCATGTAAACGCTTGAAAGAAACTAACTCTTGTGTGAAACAGAAGATAATTCTCACTCAATCTAAGCATATTAAAATTCATACAAGTGTTCTAAAACACTCGTATGGTCCCCAACATAATGATAAATATCTAAATTCAGTATCTGAAGATACTGCGTGGGTATGCTAACACTGAACTTTATAGTGTGTGATTATAATAAATCTAATCCTCTATGCTTAAGATAGAATTGAAAGGATCTATCAAGTGATGAATCTATAACTGAATTTGAATCATAATAAGTCATGAATATCCAATCTTTTGTCAAGAAAGATATAGTTGATAAGGTCTATAACTTGATCAATTATATATAAAACTAAATGGCATTTAATCAAACATCATAGACCCAATCCTTTCCTAGGTAGAGTTGACACAGTCCATCCTGATGATTATCGTGCTGAATTAATATATCAACCGGAAGGGGACATTACCATCAAAAGATATTTATGCCTTAAATTAAATTAACATAAAACTAACCTTCAATTAAATGCAAATTCAACTCAAATGAAACTCATCATTTAAAATATTTAAAACAAAATAATCTATCCGCCTATCCACAATTATTTGTCCGGGATGACAGATTAAGAAAAATCTAGCTCATAAAGGAGGTAATGTCAAGTCAAATGTATAATTATGTTCAAACTCAAACAATCTTATGCTAATAAGGACGTAACCCACATCCTCTGTCCATGTGATTTGATCAATAACCTCTATATATGATGCAATTACGATCAAAGTCCTTTAACCAGGTAGTTTAATTTTTAAATGACTCAATTATATTATGATCACGACTGTAACTGATATGTTCCCCAATGATGCTATCATTTGAGTTGTCAATAATAAGATATATTTGATATGCCATAAAACACTCAATCAGCTAAGATGAATTTAAAATTATCTCCTTAAATAAACATTAGCCCATATCTACAAAGTTACTTTGGACATCAGCAATGATCCTTCAATTAGGCTAGGTCGACTACCTCCTTTGATTAAGTAGATCAAGGACAACGATAGCCTAGGATGATGGAATCATGAGATCTTGATCGGGCCTGTCATCATCTCCTTAATCATATGCTTTTAGGTTGATAAATAATGAATCTCATAAATTTTCAAATTTCACCTATTGCTATTATATTCTAAGCAATTAACAACCTAATGACTAACTTTAATCGAAAGTTCTCTCACATTCTAAGGAGAGGTAATTAACTATAGGTATTTGTGCCTATAGGAAACAAGGAACTAGATCTAAAATTTTCACAAAATGAGAGCAAAATCTATTGATAGTGCCTCATCCATAAATATAGGTACTCTTACAGGTAAATTAATAGAATTAATAGATATTATGGTTCATAAAAAGATAAATATTTTATGTGTTCAAGAAACTAAATGGGTTTAGGAGAAGGCCAAGGAGATTGATAGTTTAGGTTTTAAACCTTAGTATTCAGGTAGAAGTCGAACTAGAAATGGTGTAGGTGTGATTATAAATAAAAGTTTGAAGGATAATGTTATAAATATTAATAGATGTGAAGATAGAATTATAAATTTAAAGATTATTGTTGATACTAAGATTATCAATGTTAAAAGTGTTTATGCTTCTCAAGTAGGTTTGGATGTAAGCTCAAAAGAAAAATTTTGGAATGAATTAGAGGGATTAAACAAAAAATACCTCTTGAAGAAAAAATATTAATTGGAGGAGATTTAAATGGATATGTTGGTAGAGTGGTAGAAGATTTTAAAACTAGACATGATGGTTATGGATTTGGAGTGACTAATGAAGAAGGTAGGGTAGATTTTATTTTAGCTTATAATTTTGTAGTTGCTAATACTTTATTTAAGAAGATGTACCTTAGTGTATGCTTTTTGCTGATGACATTCTTCTTGTTGATAAGATTAGAAAGGGAGTCCAAGAGAAACTTGAATTATGGAGGTCAACATTAGAGTTTAAAGATTTTCATTTAAGTAGATCTAAAACTGAATATATGGAGTGTAATTTTAGTTGTAAAAGTTCTAGTGGTAGTGTTGTAATATTAGATGAACAAGTCATTAATAAGAGTGAGCGATTCAGATATTTAGGCTCTATTGTTCAAAATGACGGTGAAATTGATGGAAATATTATTAGTAGAATTCAAATTGGATGGTTGAAGTGGAGGAATGCATCCTTTATTATGTGATAGAAAAGTTCACTTAAACTTAAGGAAAAATTTTATAAGATGGTGGTAAGACCTGCAATGACTTATGGTGTAGAATGTTGGCCAATAAAAGAGAAGCAGAAGACTAAGTTAAGTGTTATAGAGATGGGTGGCTTTACTCTTAGAGATAAAATGCGAAATGAGTATGTTCGGGAAAAAGTTGGAGTAGCTCAGTGTGAGATAAGATTAGAGAGAGTCGCCTAGATGGTTTGGCCACATAAAGCGTCAGTCAGATGACTCGTTAGGAGAGTAGATGCATTAGATTTCTTTATGTTAAGAAAGGTAGAGTAGAAAAAGGCTTGGTTAAGATGTATAAAAAATGACCTTAGTATACTTGAATTAAATAAGAATTTGACACATAATACAACACAATGGAGATGAATGATTCATGTAGCCAACCCCACTTAGTGGGATAAAGACTTGTTGTTGTTTCAAAAACTTCACTCAGCACAAATCTATACTCCCTTTATCGACAGGCAAGGCACGAATTTTTGAAGCCCACAGCCTCTACTTAATTTTTGTTTGACATTAGCCTCTGCTCGACCTCCTTTTGTCCTCAACCTCTTGTTGTGGTCATGTCTAGCTCCAGTTCCCTAGTATTATAATAGTTGCATCTACTCTAAAACAATTGTGCCTTCCTCTGCTCCAGCTGTGATTAACAACATTTCTCTAGAGGCAAAACCTCTGTTCTCTTGCAATTTTAAAATTTTCACCATAATACTTCCACAATTCCTTCCTCTCTCTCTCTCTCAATTGTGTAACACCCATTCAAAACTCCATGACATTATCTGGAATCAAGGCATTACAGGCCACTATTCTATATGACAAAATCAACTCACGTGGAGTATCAAAAGATCTGCAAAATGCCCAAAGTCAACTCAGATCAAGTACTTGAACGACAATAATTATCCCAAATGGTCACAATTTGTCAAATATATTTGAAGGGAAAAAGAAAGGCTTGATCAAGTTTTAGGGATAGAACCAAAAAAGAGATGATCTAATGTTTGAAGCATGGGATGTAGCTCCTTGATTCTGGTATGGCTATGGGACTTAATGGAACCACAAAATAGTGATACGTGTATTTCCTGACCACTGCTAACGAGATCTAAGACTCCACCTGCCGCATCCACTCAAAATCCCATGTTGCAGTCCAATTACATAAAATAAATGAAAACATAAAAGATTCAAAATAAGGAGAAAAAAATGACAGAATAAGCCAACTTGGTCAACAGGCCTTTAATATTTATGTTTTGGATCACTTTTTTTTTAGTTTTATATTTTTATTTTATTTTGTTAATATTTTGAATCAAAATAAAATATATTTAGTGGTGATAATTATTCTTAAAAATACTCAAAACATCTAAATATTATTTTGAAGTGTTTTTAAAAATATTTATTTTTTATTTTTAAAAATAAAAAAAATAAAATACTTAAAAAGTATACTAAACAAACATATTCTAAAAATAATATAATAATAAAAATAAAAAAACACAAAACAAAATTATCCTAAACAGGTCTATTTTTTCCAGAAAGTTAATAGTAAGCTATGAGATTTATGAATATTTGTACAGAGATGCTTAATCAGGAAGAGAAGATCAGAATATAATGAAGAAAACACTTACTGGTCATTATTTATGAAACACGAAAAACCTTCAACTAAAAGGGATAGGAGTGTATAACCTGACTCATCTTGGGGCGCCGCTTAGCAGAATGACGAATACAAGCAGCAGCACATGCAATCATACGCGCCATCTCCATTGGGTCATAGTTACCGTTGAGACGATGATCAACCACATCATCATAGTTTCCATCAGCTAGTGCTTGGGAAAGAACTGGCCTTGCCTGTTGGAAACCAAAAACTTTCAAGTTCAAGGGGAAAAAATATCTTTGCAATTACGATTCTTCAATTTGATCCAACACCAGAAAATGAATAAAGCAGAATCAGACTGACCCAGTCAACTAAGCTGTCTTCCATGAATGCATGCGAGCTGCCTACGGGCCGCCGTCCTGTTATCAATTCGAGAAGCATCACTCCATATGAGAACACATCAGATTTCTCAGTTAGCTTGCCACTGGATGCATACTCTGGAGCTAGATACCTAGAATCATAGGTAAAACTGTTGAATTAGAACTAGATTTCTTTTGGTCTTATGATTACTTCCAAGTGTGGACATTCTGGTTTACCCAAATGTTCCCATGACTCTTGTGGAGACGTGTGTGTGATTGTCAGATGAAAGTTTGGCCAAACCAAAATCAGCAACCTGAGACAAGTGAACTTTAGCGGACATCTCTATGACATAATGAGAAATAAGACAAACACATCAATGGCGATTAGTAACAGACTTGCAAATGTTCTCAATTAATGTAACTAGAAAAATGATGTGCGCATGTATTAAAAGTATATCATTGTCTAGCAGAATATCCTTCGTGAAGACTCTTTAAGTTAGTCCTTGAAAAAGTTTTATGTTTAAGGTTGGTATTGTTACGGAGTAATTATACCATTCCTACAGCTAGCATAGTCATCATCATCATCATCATCATGGCCTTAACCCAACCACTTAAACATCTTCCTCCTTTCATTTAGGTTGTAGACAACATTAGCTGTTCACTCTAGTTTGCATAGTCTTTTTGCACACCTAAATTTTTTCTACCTACAAACCTTATTAATGCTCTTCAAATCTTTGTTATACATTCCCTAGCCAAAAAATAAACCTCATTAGCTAAAAGACTTGTAATCATGCTTGAAGCTCAAAACTCATTTGATATTGGTTCAAATTAATCAACTTGGAATCAAACCAATTTTACTTCGACATGATGATGGTTTGCTTAAAAAGTTAAAATAATAATAATAATAATTTGATTGAACTAGAAAAAAAAAAAAAAAATATATATATATATATATATATAGAGAGAGAGAGAGAGAGAGAGAGAGATTATCTTGGTCTAAGGTGAGGCCTAAGCCCACCCAACAATAAAGCAGATAACTAGATCAATAAATATGAATCATCATTAGATGTCTAATAGATATCTATGCAGAGAGTCAATACGATTGCACCCAAGAAGCTCAACATTCTTAGGTCTGGCATATTTTTTGAGAGAGAAATGTCATCTTTGATGCAAACAAACTCAAAGTCAAAGAAAATATTTTGGATGTCTCAAATTTTTTATAATTTTTTTGGAGATACTACTTTAATTACTCAATATTAAAAATATAATCACTAGTAGAAAAAAAGATCATCAACATGAATAATGAGGATCATATTACCAAAGGACAAGTGGTGGCTGAATATATAATGATTGATTGAGCTACTTTGAAGACCGAAATCTTATGAAATCAATAAGATTTCATAAAATTTATCAAACTAGGTACAAGGGCTTTGTTTCGACTTGTATATGATTTTCTGATGCATATAAATTTTGTTCTCCCAGTTATTAACATACCTTATAAGTTGCTCCATAAAATCAACTTTGGATAATCTCTATCAATAAAGTCAATGTAAATATTTTTTTTAGTGTAAGTTTCACTCTTAATAGCCATAGAGAGCAGGAGAGCATAGTTAAGGCAAGCAGCCAAAAAAATATCTCAAAATAATCAAAATCATGAATTTGTGTATTCTTTAGCCACCAATCGAGCTTTGCAGCACTTAATAGTTTTATTGGGATGGAACTTAAATGTGACAACCTACTAGCCAAAATTAGGTTTTTATCCAAATAGGGGGTAGGTAGGTCTGAGGTGTAATAATTAAAAGGAGCACCCATTTCAGCATATATTGCATACTTCCAAATAGGATCATATAATGCTTCTTAACAAATCATAGTAATAGAGATAATAGAGGGAGACAAGACAAATTGACAAAACAAAAGGGACAAATGTTCAAAGGTTGTAAATATTGTATTGGATTTTTTAAGTACAACACCATGTACATTTCAAAAAAGCAAGAAAATCAATTTATATATGAGGTTTCAAGTGTATGTGGATGCCCAACCATAATAGATTAAAAGGAAAAAGATACATTAGGAGGAGACAAATGAAGTTGACAAGTACAAAATAGTGGGGGACAAGAAGCAGACACCAAAGAAAGAGGTAGAAGTAGAATACCTGTAGAAAACTTTATGGTGGAGAAAGCAAGATGGTAATAAGAAGATGCATTAGGGAAGGACCAACACAGATAAAGTCCATTTGTCACCATTTTAAGTATATGAATGATAAAAAAAAAATGCACACTTAATGGCATAATCAGAGACTTCACCATGATCGAAGATTGAGAGGGGATAAAACGAACATGGCTCAAAACTTAAGAAATTAAGAGAAAAAATATGTATGTGAATAAAGAAGAGAAAAGAGAGCAGTCTCAATCACAACAATAAATGACACAATTTATTAAGAAGTGAGTTGATAAAATAGCATCTCTCCATTAGGTGAAATATTACGTATGAGCACATTTAGCCATAAAATTTATTGAGATGTGTAAAGATAAAATTATTGAAATACAATATAATTATTAGCACAAATGAACAAAATATATATTACATATACTCAAATGTATTATTGGAAGGACAAAATTTAAGAGACGTGGAGAATTGAAATTTTAGTTTTTCATGATAATATTTGAAAATAATGAAAATTCAAACAAGATTTCATGGATACATAAGAGATTGTAAAGAAAGTACAAACTTGAATAAAATCATTTAACAAATATTATTGAAATATGACATAATAGAAATAAATTAAAATGATATCTTTTAATAAACCTGGCTAACATATGGCATGAATGATATGTGTGTGGCATCTTTACACACACACACACACACACACACACACACACACATATATATATATATATATATATATATATATATATATAGAGAGAGAGAGAGAGAGAGAGGTTCAATTCTTAGGACACACTTGAACTTTGCATCTTATAGAAAACATCAGTAAAGTTTCACTTTGAACACTAGGTTTACCAACTTGGTGCTTGAAAATGAACCACTTGGTATTTTGGTTGGTTCGTTTACTTTCCAAGATTTGATCCAATAGTCACGAAGAAGAGCTAAGTAGAAGAAGTTCACTAATCATATTCAAAGAGCTATCTATTACGAGTTGATATCTACATAGTTTGAATGATTGAATATTTGATAAATTATACAATTCACTCAATTGATGCGATCTTTTGGTCAAATGAGTTTCTTTATATAGCTTGCATGCTAACGAAGATGACAAATGACATGGTGTATCGTAAAATAAAACACAAAGGAAAACGAGAACACAACTAAAAAAAATACCAAGATTTATGTGATTTCACTTCAACCCAACCTTCCAGAATTTGATTATTAACAACATGAAAACAACAATCATGATATACATAATGACGAAACACTCATTATCCTTCACAAAAGCACCACCACGTGATAAAAATAAAAAAAGGTCAAAATAATCTATCACATACAATATGATTACCTCTAAATAAGAAACCAACCACCAAGATGAAGTTGCTTAAAACCCACATTAATTTTGCTTTCCAAAGTTGTAATTATATAGACACCATCTCAAATATAAGTCAAAACAAAGAGATCTACGCTTTACAAGCCTTGGTGCTTGAAAATGAACCACTTGGTATTTTGGTTGGTTCGTTTACTTTCCAAGATTTGATCCAATAGTCACGAAGAAGAGCCAAGTAGAAGAAGTTCACTAATCATATTCAAAGAACTATCTATTATGAGTTGATATCTACATAGTTTGAATGATTGAATATTTGATAAATTATACAATTCACTCAATTGATGCGATCTTTTGGTCAAATGAGTTTCTTTATATAGCTTGCATGCTAACGAGATGACAAATGACATGGTGCATCGTAAAATAAAACACAAAGGAAAACAAAAACACAACTAAAAAATACCAAGATTTATGTGATTTCACTTCAACCCAACCTTCCAGAATTTGATTATTAACAACATGAAAACAACAATCATGATATACATAATGACGAAACACTCATTATCCTTCACAAAAGCACCAACACATGATAAAAGTAAAAAAAGTCAAAATAATCTATCACATACAATATGATTACCTCTAAATAAGAAACCAACCACCAAGATGAAGTTGCTTAAAACCCACATTAATTTTGCTTGCCAAAGTTGTAATTATATAGACACCATCTCAAATATAAGTCAAAACAAAGAGATCTACGCTTTACAAGCCTTGGTGCTTGAAAATGAACCACTTGTATTTTGGTTGGTTCGTTTACTTTCCAAGATTTGATCCAATAGTCACGAAGAAGAGCCAAGTAGAATAAGTTCACTAATCATATTCAAAGAGCTATCTATTATGAGTTGATATCTACATAGTTTGAATGATTGAATATTTGATAAATTATACAATTCACTTAATTGATGTGATCTTTTGGTCAAATGAGTTTCTTTATATAGCTTGCATGCTAACGAAGATGACAAATGACATGGTGCATCGTAAAATAAAACACAAAGGAAAACGAGAACACAACTGAAAAATACCAAGATTTATGTGATTTCACTTCAGCCCAACCTTCCAAAATTTGATTATTAACAACATGACAACAACAATCATGATATACATAATAACGAAACACTCATTATCCTTCACAAAAGCACCAGCACATGATAAAAGTAAAAAAAAGTCAAAATAATCTATCACATACAATATGATTACCTCTAAATAAGAAACCAACCACCAAGATGAAGTTGCTTAAAACCCACATTAATTTTGCTTGCCAAAGTTGTAATTATATAGACACCATCTCAAATATAAGTCAAAACAAAGAGATCTACTCTTTACAAGCCTTGGTGCTTGAAATGAACCACTTTACTTTCAAGATTTGATCCAATAGTCACGAAGAAGAGCCAAGTAGAATAAGTTCACTAATCATATTCAAAGAGTTGATATCTACATAGTTTGAATGATTGAATATTTGATAAATTATGCAATTCACTTAATTTGATGCGATCTTTTGGTCAAATGAGTTTCTTTATATAGCTTGCATGCTAACGAAGATGACAAATGACATGGTGCATCGTAAAATAAAACACAAAGGAAAACGAGAACACAACTAAAAAATACCAAGATTTATGTGATTTCACTTCAACCCAACCTTCCAGAATTTGATTATTAACAACATGAAAACAACAATCATGATATACATAATAACGAAACACTCATTATCCTTCACAAAAGCACCAGCACATGATAAAAGTAAAAAAAGTCAAAATAATCTATCACATACAATATGATTACCTCTAAATAAGAAACCAACCACCAAGATGAAGTTGCTTAAAACCCACATTAATTTTGCTTGCCGAAGTTGTAATTATATAGACACCATCTCAAATATAAGTCAAAACAAAGAGATCGATGCTTTACAAGCCTTAGCAATGAGAATGTGTCTAACTTCTTACAGTATGAAACCTTAAGTTGAGAGGGGATGTAGTAGAAGCCTTTAAGCATGGCTTAAGAAACCGTAGAAAGATATCACCATCTTATAGCTATTATCTTCTTTGTATGTCACCCATGGAGAAAATAACATGCATAGATGCCAAGGCCGATCTCCCGAGACAATGCAAACCTTAAAGCAAAGTTAGTTTTTGATGGAGATCTGATCAAAGGAGAATATTTCAGATATTTGTCAATTAACATAGTATCACATTTTAAGAATTATTCCCCTTTACTCAATAGTATGGCAAAACTAGATCTCCTCTATGACTTGTCTTTAAGTTGAATGCTTTAAGCTCCTAAACACTGAAAGATTTAGTGCATAACAATCTCTAAACACTCCAAAACACATCTATTACACACAAAGATGGATGCATCAAAACCATGTTCTTGCCATTAAATTTTTTACCTCTAAGGTGATAGCCTCTTTACCCTAAATGCTATAATGGTGACCACACACCTACATAGACTATGAAACAAAAGCCTAAACCATCTATTCGCTTGAAGTCCTCTCATAATCTAGTGTCTAAATTTGTTTTAGAACTTTTCTTACAACAAAAAAATTAATTCTTTTCTACTTCCAAAATATGATGTTTGTCTAAGGAGACAACTTAAATCCATTTTAGCTAATAAAAAGCTTTTTTCCATATTAAATGCATTTTATAATTTATAACTCAAAAAATAAAACATTGAAAATTTATGAGCTACAACTCTGACTGTAATTTAATTGTGGCACTAGTGGTAAACCTCTCAATTAAAGGGTTCTAATTATAAACGTTACTTTTTATGGTGTTATTTAGTGGTTAAACTATGTGAATATAGGACATAGGTCACGTCTTTACAAGCGTAAAATTATTTGAGACTAAACATAACGATGCACTTAATATTGGCTCCTTTGTAAGCTTGAGTTTTCCAAAATTGTCATCTACGATAAATATTTGTGGAGTGGATAGATGGATTTTGCTTTAAATTCTTAGACGAAGAATTTCAATTGCTTTAACTTAATAACTTATCAACTTTTTTGTATTTTTGTTAAGATTTGATTTATGTTAACTTGATTTAGAATTTTGAGATATTTTGATGGTAATATGCTCTCCGATCAAAGTCTTCAATTAACATGACCATCATCGGGGTGTTTAAGTCACTTCATTTTAACATTTTGGAATTTTTTGGGTTACTAATCTTTTTAATATTATTTTAAAAGCTAAAAAGATGCTAGGTGAGTTGAGAAAGAGTTTATTGGTTTCTATTTTTTATAATAAAGGTGATCTATAAGAGTATGCAAATTATAGAGGAAGTAAATGTGTCATACATTAAAATTATGGGAGAGAATAATTGAGCATAGATTATGATCTGATACAAAAATTTCTACAAATTAGTTTGGATTTGTGCCAGGTAGATTTAGCATAAATTCTATACATTTGTTGAGAGGTTTGATGGAGAAGTATGGAGAAAGTAAGGAGGATCTACATATGTATTTGTTGATTTAGAGAAAGTATATGATACAATTGCAAGAGAAGTGCTTTGAAGAGTTCTAAAAAAGAAAGGAGTTAATATTATGTATATTCAAGTCATTAAGAATATGTTTATTGGAGCTCTTACTTGTGTTCAACACAAAGAGGATTGACCAAGTATTTCCTATTTCAGTTGGTTTACATCAAGGATAGGCTTTAAGCCGATATCTTTTTGCTTTAGTTATGAATTTTCTTACAAGACATTTATAGGAAGGTGTACCTTGGTGTATGCTTTGTACTAATGATATTCTTCTTGTTGATAGAACTAGAGAGAGAGTCAAGAAAAAATTGAATTATGGAGGTCAACCTTAAAGTTTAAAGTCTTTTGTTTGAGTAGATCTAAAACCAAATGCATAGAGTGTAATTTTAGTTGTAGAAGATCTAATGGTCGGGTTATGATAATGGGTGAGTGAATGTTTTAGATATCGCTTGTCTATTATTCAAAGTGATGGTGAAATAGATGAGGATGTTATTAGTATATTCAAGCAGGTTGGTTGAAGTGAATGAATGTATCGGGCCTATTGCATGATATAATAACTTCTTACAGTATGAAACCTTAAGTTGAGAGGGGATGTAGTAGAAGCCTTTAAGCATGGCTTAAGAAACCGTAGAAAGATATCACCATCTTATAGCTATTATCTTCTTTGTATGTCACCCATGGAGAAAATACATGCATAGATGCCAAGGCCGATCTCCAGACAATGCAAACCTTAAAGCAAAGTTAGTTTTGATGGAGATCTTATCAAAGGAGAATATTTCAGATATTTGTCAATTAACATAGTATCACATTTTAAGAATTATTCCCTTTACTCAATAGTATGGCAAAACTAGATCTCCTCATGACTTGTCTTTAAGTTGAATGCTTTAAGCTCCTAAACACGAAGATTTAGTACATAACAATCTCTAAACACTCCAAAACACATCTATTACACACAAAGATGGATGCATCAAAGCCATGTTCTTGCCATTAAATTTTTTTACCTCTAAGGTGATAGCCTCTTTACCCTAAATGCTATAATGGTGACCACACACCTACATAGACTATGAAACAAAAGCCTAAACCATCTAATCGCTTGAAGTCCTCTCATAATCTAGTGTCTAAATTTGTTTTAGAACTTTTCTTACAACAAAAAAATTAATTCTTTTCTACTTCCAAAATATGATGTTTGTCTAAGGAGACAACTTAAATCCATTTTAGCTAATAAAAGCTTTTTTGCCATATTAAATGCATTCTATAATTTATGACTCAAAAAATAAAACATTGAAAATTTATGAGCTGACTCATTTGTAATTTAATTGTGGCACTAGTGGTAAACCTCTCAATTAAAGGGTTCTAATTATAAACATTACTTTTTATAGTGTTATTTAGTGGTTAAACTATGTGAATATAGGACATAGGTCACGTCTTTACTAACGTAAAATTATTTGAGACTAAACATAACGATGCACTTAATATTGGCTCCTTTGTAAGCTTGAGTTTTCCAAAATTGTCATCTACGATAAATATTTGTGGAGTGGATAGATGGATTTTGCTTTAAATTCTTAGACGAAGAATTTCACTTGCTTTAACTTAATAACTTATCAACTTTTTTGTATTTTTGTTAAGATTTGATTTATGTTAACTTGATTTAGAATTTTGAGATATTTTGATGGTAATATGCCCTCCGATCGAAGTCTTCAATTAACATGACCATCATCGGGGTGTTTAGGTCACTTCATTTTAACATTTTGGAATTTTTTGGGTTACTAATCTTTTTAATATTATTTTAAAAGCTAAAAAGATGCTAGGTGAGTTGAGAAAGAGTTTATTGGTTTCTATTTTTTATAATAAAGGTGATCTATAAGAGTATGCAAATTATAGAGGAAGTTAATGTGTCATACATTAAAATTATGGGAGAGAATAATTGAGCATAGATTATGATCTGATACAAAAATTTCTACAAATTAGTTTGGATTTGTGCCAGGTAGATTTAGCATAAATTCTATACATTTGTTGAGAGGTTTGATGGAGAAGTATGGAGAAAGTAAGGAGGATCTACATATGTATTTGTTGATTTAGAAAGTATATGATACAATTGCAGAGAAGTGCTTTGAAGAGTTCTAAAAAAGAAAGGAGTTAATATTATGTATATTCAAGTCATTAAGAATATGTTTATTGGAGCTCTTACTTGTGTTCAACACAATGAGGATTGACCAAGTATTTCCTATTTCAGTTGGTTTACATCAAGGATAGGCTTTAAGCCGATATCTTTTTGCTTTAGTTATGAATTTTCTTACAAGACATTTATAGGAAGGTGTACCTTGGTGTATGCTTTGTACTAATGATATTCTTCTTGTTGATAGAACTAGAGAGAGAGTCAAGAAAAAATTGAATTATGGAGGTCAACCTTAAAGTTTAAAGTCTTTTGTTTGAGTAGATCTAAAACCAAAAGCATAGAGTGTAATTTTAGTCGTAGAAGATCTAATGGTCGGGTTATGATAATGGGTGATCAAGTCATAACAAAGAGTGAATGTTTTAGATACCGCTTGTCTATTATTCAAAGTGATGGTGAAATAGATGGGGATGTTATTAGCATATTCAAGCAGGTTGGTTGAAGTGAATGAATGTATCGGGCCTATTGCATGATATAATAACTACTTAAATTTAGGGAAAATTTTATAAGATGGTGGTGAGACATGCAATGTTTTATAGCATAGAATATTGGCCAGTAAAAGAGAAGCATAAAATTATGCTAAGTGTTGCAGAGATAAGGATGCAAGTGGATGGGTGGCTTTACACTTAAATACAAAATGCAAAATGAATATATATGTGAAAAGGTTGGAGTAGCTGCAGTGGCAAATAAGATTAGTGAATCGTCTTAGATAATTTGGGCACATAAAACATCGGCCATCCAATGACCCAGTTAGGACAATAGATGAAACTTATGTTAAGAAAGGAAGAAGTAGAGTTAAAAAGACGTGATTAAGAAGTATACAAAATGACCTTATTAGAATTAAATTAGATTTTGACACTTCACAATGGAGAAAAAAGATTTATGTAGCCGACCCCAAGTTGTGAGATAAAGGCTTGTTGTTATTATTGTTGGATTTTGTTTACTCTATTTAATTGCTAATAGAAAATCGAGTTTATGATTTGTGTATAATTTAAATTCACTTGATAATTTGCTACATTGTGGACCTTATCAACTCTACTTTGAGTATAAAAGATTGGGTCGTCAATTGCATTTTGATTAGTCAATTTTGAAATCTTCTAATATTGTAAACTATTCTACTCCTATAGGAAGAGGATCGAGTCTATAAAATGAAGATTGTAGTTGTGCTTTATAATTTTGAGATCAAATGTTTGCATTTCTTAAACAAAAAGACAATTGAATGTCATATGCAAATAATAACTGATATAATCGATTCGAGGAATATGGTTGTGGTAGTGTTAGATGGAAGGAAGAATGGGCTCAAGCAGTGAGTTGTGGTAATTGAATTGGGGCTGCTGGCTTAAGGTAGACGAGGGCTATAGTTCGGGTCGAGCAACATGAGATGAGGCCAGTCGGTGCGAGGAGGCCCGGTGTGGAGCTGGTAGAGATGAGACGAGAGGGAGGCTCGCAAGCTTCTATGGCTTGCAAAGGGGACAGAAGAGCTGGCTCTGACAGAACTAGGATGAAGAGCAGAGAATAAGAGAGGGACTAGAGAGGTAGGGGAGGTGCATGAATGGGGCTTGCAGTTGCTGACGAGAGAGGCGAGTTGCCGCGTGACTGGAGAAATGAAGATGGCGTAGATCTAAGAGGAGGGGTTCTGTTTGGTTGTAGCGTGCGTGAGCGAGATGGAGCAGCAAAGGTCAAGAGGCTGGTTGGTGAGGGAGGCCGGCAGGTAAGGTGGAGCTAGGATTCACACGTGTGAGGGAGAGGAGGGAATCAGGTTTGGCGTTGTAGCAGAGAGAGAGAACAAACAGAAGAGAAAAGGGGCTTCTGTGCAGCCCGAAAGACAAGCACAAGGAGGAAGAGTAGTGGTAAGGGGTTTCCTGTTCGACAGGAAGGGACGGAACGCTGGGTAATCCTAACTGGTGGGTATGACGATGACGACAACAACGATAAAGATATTTTGAATTTAATATATATAAACAAAATAATAAATTTATTTATATATATATAATTTATATTACTAATCTTATTAAATAAAATATTAAACTTAATTTTAATTTAATTTAATTAATTAATAGAAGTATTTTTAATAATACTAATTTAATTAATTAAAAAATTTAGTGTCTCATTTCTTCGTAGAATTTTATCATTTGTATGCATCGAATCACGTATGCAAGTATTGATATTTTACATTCGTGCGAAAGTCCTGATAATATGTGAGTCATTTCTACATCATTTTGATGTTCAAATATGTTGACATAATCTGTTTCGCAAATAGGGATCATTTACCTGATTTTGACGACGATCAAAGTGATTTTGGTTCAATTTACGTGATGTCTAGTCCACACTTCGTTGATAGCATTATTTTTAACTAAATTGATTGCAAAGATTTCCTCTTAGTAAATTTTGGTGCTCTCGATGCATTGGAGAAATCCATTTCGTGAATTAATGATGCTCAAGCAGCTTTGCCAATAATTGAAGCGGCTTAACTTATGTGATATTGCATTCATCATTTGACATCATTCATTGAATCGATCGAAAATATCCTCTTTGATGATTTTTGTCTCCCGGACACATTGGCGATGCCTGTTTTACAAGTATGCATTATTGCAAATGATTCTAACTACCACTGAAGCATTTCAAACTTGACTTGTATGACATTACATTCATTGTTCGTTGATTCCATACCATTTGCCCAATTCAACTTATTAAATAGATGAGAAGGTCAACAATATTTATTAAAGAACTAGATTATAATACCCAAATATACACAAGTCATGCCAAAATCATTTGTTCTTTAAAAACTTTCCCAACAAAAAAAAAAAAAATTAAAGGCAAAGGCCTAAATTCATCATTCAAGAATAAAACACACAAAAAACTAGTAGATTATGATATAGACATTTTCTGCAAATGATACATGGGATCCTTGTTTAAAATTGTGTAAAAAAAGATCGCCTTAATGCTTTTTTGAAAAAATCACAATGAGATTTACACCTCATTAGTGTTATGTGAGGCTTACACCTCACAAGATGTGAGGTTCACACCTCACAAGATGTGAGGCTCACTGTAAGTCCCGCCTCACCTTAAATTTTGTGAGACATATATTTTTAAATCTATTTAAAAATAAATAAATATAAAATTCAATTACCTAATGTGGGCTCATTAAATCCTCGACAATACCAATTGAAGAGTATGATTGAAAGTGTCGGTGTAATTTTCAGAAGACAGATAAAATAATAGATAAGACACTAGTCAGAGATTTCGTCCTCATTTGGTGAGGACTTTAAATCTGGTTTTAGGTTTCTTATAGGCGCAAGCTCCTATAGTTAATTACCCCTCTCAATAAGTGAGAGAGAACTTTCGATTAAGACTAGTTGTTAGATCGCTTAATGCGTAGCGTATAGTAGCAGCAATATGAAGTTTTAGAATTTAAAATTATGAAATTCATCATTTAAACAAACCGATGGTTGGGGAATGATGATGTGTCTGCTCATCCCAGTTAGTCATCCCGGGCCGTCGTGATCTAATCTACTTAGTAAGAGGTAATTACCCAACACAAAGGATCTTATCGATTAATACATGGGTTACGTCGTCAAGAAATCCTTGTAACAGGTGGTGTTTATCTGACAACATTCTATCGGGACAGACTTGGGGTGGTGTTTCTATCAAGTATCTATGATTCACAACTCAAAGAAGCGGCGAGATGGGAACATGATCTATGGTCGTGATAATATAATATAATGGCTGGCCGACCAAATCACATGATCGAGGGCTTTGGTAAATCTTCATCGTGGAGCCTACTGGCCAAGTCACGCAGTCAGAGGACATGAGCCACATCCTTACTGGCGTGAAATTGATTGAGAGTAAACATAACAGAACACTTGATTTGACATTGGCTCCTTTGTGAGCTAGAGTTTTCTTAATTTGTCACATTCGACAAACAATTATGAAAAGTGGATATATTGAGTTTTGATTTAAGCTTTTAATGATGAAGTTTTATTTAAGCCGTTTTTAGATTGATATTTAACTTGAGTTGATTTGATTTGAAAATAAAATCACATTTTAATGGAAGTATCCTCTCCGGTTGAAATAACCATTCAACACAGCCATCATCGGGGTAGTTAATTGATTGAATCGAATATATTTGAGAACTTTAGATCGACTTATTTAGCTCATAATAAAAGATCAGTCTTGTCGCATGATATTAAACTTTCCGGATATTTTACTGAGTTAAAATTTTTATAATAAATTTTTAGGTTTTGTTAACACCCAATCCACGAAACTATCGGGTAGAACTACGCTATCCTCGACACGAATATAAACATTCAGCATAGTGTGGGGCCCATGCGATGTATCTAAGAATGCTTTAATTAACGTCTTTTGTTCGCTTGTACGATGTGTTGCGAATCCGGTGGCGTTACGTGTTTTGAAGCTATAAATTCAAAAGACAGTTTAATTTGTTATTTTTTAAAAGAAGATTTATCCTCAGAGTTACTTCTGTGAATCAATAGTATAATACTTAAGTTGATTCCTCCCCTTTTTGAAGGTCCCTCATTTGACTTGTTTCTTATTTTCATAGATAAGATTATGAGTTTCTGTATGTTTTCATGAAACATCCCCAGATATTTCAAGCTTATCAGTAGGTTGACTCATATCATAAATATAACTATATTTTCTCTTTTCAATTCGACCTTCAAATCCATAGGATCTCTCCGTGCAAATGCTTTCTTTTAATTAGGTATTAAAACTAAAACTTCGAATATCAAAATTTTAAGTGCTTGCATTGAGGTTAATTAGGCTACAACTCACGTAGGAGATTTGTTCAAACTTTTCTACATTCATTTTTCTCCTCTTTTTTATTCAAACTTTTCATTCATTTTCCCCCCTCTTTTTCTTTTGAAAGTGGGTCATTCACTATCCCTTCTAATCTCTATAAATAAGGTCCAGAAGGAGTCTTACATTCCATTCCATTTGTTTGAAGAGTTAGAGTTGGAGCATTTGAAAGAAAGCGGTTAGAAACTTTAGTGGACTTTTAACTCTGCTTTAATAAATTTAAATAAGTCTTTTCTTCTTTTGTTTATTTTACTTTTATTGTTCGTTGTATATTATTTTTTCCCTTTTTGTTTGGAGTTTTTAATTTAAATTTTAGTTTTAATTTTCATTGCTAGACGTTCTTAAGCTGATTCTTTTACTTTTCATTTTTTCTAAGTCGATTCGATGAAATTCGATTTTTAAGCGGCATCTAACGGATGTTGGCTTACTCGATGCCTCATGAGCGTGGCAGTGGTGTCTTGCACAATAGCCAATTTTCATCTCATTCGCCTCATGAAACCGACAGTATGACCAAAAGCATGGCGTATATATCCACATTCACACATCCCACAAGTTCTGACTCGTTTTATGCATGCATATATGCAAGGAAATGGGGTTGAGTATGTCGAGCACCAAGAGAAGAACCCGCCTCATGACGGTGTTCCTCTCCGGTTATGACGAAGAGAAGGGTCGAAAAGGGGAGGGAAATAGGAGATGACGTCGGAAACTAAAGAACCGTCTCATGTGATGTTCTTCGATTCTGATGTGAAAATTAAAATTGATCTGAAAGCGATCTGAAAATCAGCAGAACCTATCATGGCGTTGTTCTTCTTGATTCTAGAAAATCATAATGAAAAATAGGAAATTCAGATTTGAAAAAAAAGGGAAATTTCGGATTGAGAAAATGAGCGAATTTGAAAGTTGATTTTCGATTTGGGTGAAAATGTGAAAAAAATAAAAGAATTTCGGATTGGGGGTAAGGTAAGGAGAAATTCGGATTTGTAAGGGTGAGGGAAAAGGATTTTCGATTTAGAGAGGGGAAGAAAATAGGGAAAGTAATTTTCGGATTGGAAAAAGAAGAAGAAATAAAAGTAAGAAGAAGAAAGAAAAGAAAAACTTGCTTGCCGATTCGGATGGGAGGAAAGAAAGAAGCTCTTTTCAGTTTTGAGAGAGAGGGGAAAATCGGAGAGAGGGGAGGAAGAAAACAAGGGTTTTACCTTTTTTTTCGGTTTTGGAAGAGGAGAGGAAGAAGGGCTGTTAATTTTCGGATTAGGGGAGAGGGCTCTTTGCGGCTTGCGGTTGGGAAGAAAGAAGGAGAAAATGGGAGGAACGGTTGACGGGAGGGGAAAAGTTGCTGTTCGAACGAAGGGAGGGAGATCCGAGCGGTTAGGGGCGTTCGGTTGCTTCACGCGTGGAGGAACGACCCCGATCGGAGTCTTGCAGCGCTCCGTGCGGCTCGCTCACGTGAAGAGGGCTCAGTTTCTCCCCTGCGTGCGTGAAGAGGAGCGGTTCGGGTCACTATGCGAACCGAACCGAGCGAAGGAGAGGAAAATAGGGATGGGGCCAGTCGATTAAGTGGGATTTTAGAGCTAGGGTTAGATTAAGTTTTGAAATTGATTTTTTTAAATTGAGTAATTAATTTTAAATTGAATTTTATGTCAACATAATTAGATAATCAATATATATATATATAAATATAAGGTTATTTCGATATTCGAACGCGGCACGTATTCCGTTTTGTCGGGCCCGTTTAGTTAATGTCAATGAGTCAATTTGGAAAATATGAGTCTTGACCACTGATTTTCACGCTTGGCGAATTGAGTGTGAGCGATGCTGATAGATTTTAATGTTTGGTAATGGATCAATTTGAATGGAAGTCGTTTGACTTTAATCGGCGCTTTGACTTGATATGCGTGCGGTGCGTTGACTTCGATCGTTTGATCACTTGATCATCAAGTTGTGCAATATTTATATTTTGACTAGTTTCGATATTCTGAACATGATGGCGAAGTCCGTTCGTCGATTGGAGGTCATTTGAGTTAATTTTGGTGACATTCTGTATATTTCAACATCGATTTGTGCAATGTCACTTCAAATTATTCGACATTTGCACAGACTCGTCCGAATTAAGCGTGGACAGTCTCATTTGATAATTTTCACAATGATAGCTCGATTGCTTTACGATTGCTCTTTGAATTATGCAATATTTATATTCTGATCAATTTTGACGTTATGAATGCGGCAGTGAAGTCAGTTCATCGATCGGAGGTCGTTTCAACTATTTTCGGTGGCATCCAGTGCATTTTGAGCCTCGATTTGCGCACTGTTACCTCCGAAGTCCGCCAAATTTGATTTGTAGGCTTGGCTTGACTTATGACACATATATGAAGGTCAATAAATGCCCCCCAATAAATGTGATTCGCGCATAGAGAGAATCACGTTTGTTGAGAACTGGTTGACTTTTTAGTTTTCTTCTTTCTTTCCCCTTTTTTTGTTCCACTACTTTTTATTGCGGCTTGAAAACTAGTTGAGATGCTTTATTATGCTGCCATTTAATTTTTTTATGTGTTGTTTCTCTTATCACTTGACAGGAGAATGTTCAGTTGGAGAAGACCTACGCTTTATTATGCTGTCATTTAAATTTTTATGTAATGTTTCTCTTATCACTTGGCGGAGAATGTTCAATTGGAGAAGACCTGATGATCTATCATCTGTTGAGCCTAACGAGGAGGCTATTTGATCGGAGATTGCAGACATGATCCTTGTGGAGATGCTGATATTAGGGATAGGATTGAGCAACACACCGATATATTACGAGGACATGATTTTTACCAAGGTTTCCTTGCACGCTCTTCTCTACTTCCTGATTGTACTTCAGATTCCTTTGCTTTTGAGGATCCTGCAGATTGGGTAGCTACCCTTAAGCTAAAGTGCGGGGACTACAATCCTTTGGATAACACAGTCCAGGTTAGTTCTGGATATTGTGATGTCTTATAGCCTGCTTCTGATAGCATTGAGCAGATGAGACAGTCTAGACTCTTGAGCCACCGTCAACTACAGTCGGGCTCATTAGGCCTGCTTCGGGATTCTTCCATTGGCAGGATTCCTACTCTTCCCCGTGGATATGTCACATGGGCTAAATATGTTCTACAGGTTCACAGAGGTACTTTACAGACCTACATTTATGAGACAATATATGTATCTTTATTTGACTTTGGAGGAATGCCTTCTTCTTGAGCTTGTGGAGTAGTGGAGTTCTGGATCATAGTAGTAACACTTATTGGATTAGCCTGGAGGAGTTGACAGTCACTCTTTTGGACTTACAGGCTATATCAAGTCTTCCTGTATTTGGTTATCGCTACGAGGAGTGTGTTCTACCTGATGAGGAGTTATTTCGTAGACAGCCTTCAAATGATTGTGATCGACGAGGTAGGCTAGCTATGCCTTATGTTTATATTGATCTTCTGGACCACTATCACAAGACTTTCAGGGCGTTAGGACGTTCTAGACGATCACGAGCTGCACTACCTGTGAGTATATGGATTCAAAGCTTCTTGCAGGATCATGCTCTATATAAGAAGATTGTAGCATTGCATGATCCTTTTCAATTTGGTGTGTCGATGTGATTACTCTGGAAGCTACTTTATTAGCGAGGCGACTTCTCCGACTCTGATTGAGCAAGGATCTGTTCTTAGCCGGCTTTATAGTGACATGGCTCTGCATTTTTGTGGTTCCCATTACATAGGGCTTAGTTTTCCCAAGTGCTTTATTAGCAGCCAGCAGGATCTCTCGAGGTGAGCGAGTTTCCCTAGCCCCAACAGTGTTGGCCAAGATTCATATGATATTGGGGGTGATTTTCGGGGCAGGTTCTCTAGAGCTGCAAGATGTGACTTTACCTTGGCAGTACTTATATGCTTAGGTTCATCTCCACATACATGATGCCTTTTGCTTATTTTGAGTATCCAACATTCTTTTTAGAGCGAGGATATCCTACAGTCTTACAATTATATCGAATCGAACATTCTATGCTTTGGAGATGGAGAGGATTCACATGCTTTTCTTTGCTCCTCATTTGGTCAGAGATCGATTTTTGTTGGTTCACCAATCAAATATACTCGACTTACCATCCGACTTGATAAGGCTTGATCTATTGACAATCTTGATGAGAATGGTAGATATTCGCTTCTTCGCGTTAGACATTGAGAGTAGTGTACCACCTTTCGTTGGGATGATTATGTTATCGATTTGGACAGTCGGTTGTTATAGGGCTATCGCTAACCAAGTTGCATGGCGGTTTCTTCCGGTCGATTGCTCGTGATGGTAGGCCATTCATCCCCGGTATAGTGGATTTCAGAAGGATCAGGATGATTCCCCTTGAGACACGTTACTTTGCTGCTTTAGTTGTTTGGCTACATTTACTAAGGCTTGGTACTGTTGTTCATTTTCGGATAGCCCCTCCACAGGGTCGCACGGGGGTTAATTATGGCAGTCTTTTGACCATTTTCTGGAGTGTGGTTCCAGGAGATATGAACAGGATGAGGCCTTTAGAAATTCCTCGAGATTAGAGGACCCATCATCGGTTACCATTGACAAGAGATTATAGTGCTAGAGGTATAATCACTATCCTCCTCTCTTTCAATACTTTTGTCCTCTCTCCCTCCTTTTTTAATCAAAATATGCTCAGTGTATCTGATACTCTAATTTGATTCTTGACAGATGCACCAGTTGGCGAGCAGGTTAGGGCTGAGGATACCACTTATCGTGGCAGAGTTAGAGCTAGTGATTCTGCTCCAAGCTACCGTTTCTTCATAGGCTTCCGACGTAGTGTAGCCAACCTCCGTGAGTCGGTTTTAGTTGATTGTTCCACGAGTCCGCCTCCACAGTAGTTTATGACTTCTGATGAAGTGTCACAGGCGCCAGACAGCACTGGAGATGTTATTGAGGACTTTGGAGTTGGGCTGTCGTGCGTGCTGGCCTTTGATACTACTACTTCAGATTTTGCTACTCCTTCAGCCACTTTTCTCTTAGCGACTCGCCCATTGTCCTATGTAGAGAGGTGAGAGATTTCATGCCTGAGAGGCTGTTGAGCCGACATGGCCACAGCTTATCGAGTGAGGGTCCCCGAGGATTATATCGCTTACGATACACCAGTTCAATCAGATTCATCATGTTCAGGTACTTCTCCCTCTCTTTATTCTTTAGCTACACTTCTTTACATTTAGTGCTCTGCTTCATAATTTTTTCAATTGATCCTTGCAGTGCCTGATGTAGGTTATGAGTCCGAGATCTACCATCGATATCCCTATAAGCCAAACGTGACAGGGGCATGCAGGATTGCGGCTTGGTGTTTTTGAGGGACGTCTCGGCTTACTTTGGACTCACCAAAGTCACTGTACAACTTTACATCCTATGCAAACACCATTCTGGATCTTTTAGCTCGTACTGGCTTGGAGGAGTATGTTCTCAGGTATCTGGAGACTCTTCGTAGAGACCGAGTTCTTGATCCACCGGATGAGATCACTGAGTATTGTCCTTTATTGATAGTTTAGAGCGGTCGCTTCGTAGGGGGGTGACCTAGCGCATGATGAGTTTGAGGAGAGTCGAGGCTACGACATGGCCAAAGTTCGATAAATGCTTCTTCCGAAGTTAGACAGTTATTTGGGATCAATTGCAGTTGAGGACAAGAGAGCTCGGGCTATAGCGGGAAGCGGCGTGCTATCACAGTGCTATGGTAGATCTTTGAGGCTACTTTGATCGAGCTACGATGCTACATTGATTGAGTGAGTAGCGGTCTTTTGACTTATTTAGCAACTTTAAAAGCAGCCAGATGATGTACTTTTTTCTTCTTTTTTGTTTCTCTTTTCATCAATCATGTATCATCTTGTTGTATTAGTGGACATAAGAATTTCCTTTGTTACTCTTGTACTTTTTGTCTTTGGAAGATTTGATGAGAAAATCAGTTTTGATTTATGCTTTGGGCTTAATTTGTGTGCTGGCTACAGAACTTGGATCATTTCAGTTCCGATTGCACATCTACTCTCTGCTTCGATGAATTTGTTGAAGATCTCTTTCTTTTTGATTTGAGTCTCCTCCAACCCTAGCTTCGTGCTTGGTTGGGTTTGGTGGAGGAATTTGTTTATTTGTCTTGATGAAGGACTCAGCTGGAGAATCGGTTTATCCGTGCTTGGTGGATTTGAAATTCCTTATGTCCTAGCTTTAAATTTGACGGACTTGATGAAGCTGATTTGTATTGACTTGTCGAAGTGTGTACGCTATGAATCGTGCTTGTTGCTTTGTGAGACTCGTTGAAGGGTACATATAGATGACCCGGCCAAACTATATAGGGTCAATATTGAGTTATCGATCAGCAATGTGCTTTAAGAATAACTACAAAATTCCTTTAGTTGCCTCGGCTTTGTATGAACTATGGAATTGCTTCCTGGTCCTATGCTTTTGCTTGTGAGACTTGATGAGGAGATTGACTTTGATCTGTGCTTTGAGCTTGATCAGATCATTTGAGAATAAATTGAGATATCACCCCGCGGGCAATATATAGATTGATTTGAGGCAGTCCTGAATTAAAAGTTTCCTCATATTATCTTGATCTATCGATAAAGTAGAAAGATCTCTTGGATCCCGGTTGCTTGTAATCACTAAGCTGGATTTGGTTTGAGATTGAACAACTATTATCTTTGGACTGACAAGTAGGGGCTCTTTCACTGCGGCCTTTTCTTACGGCTTGCTGAGTGAGAAGAGCATCAGCAACTCGACCACATTTGGGCTTATTGAATTCGACCTTTATAACCTACTCGAGTCTTCGACTTAAGCTATAGTGAGTTTGTGGTTTTGTCATCAGACTGACGAACGGGGGCTCTTTCACTGCGGCCTTTTCTTACGACTTGTTGAGTGAGGAGAGCGTCATCAACTCGACCATTTGTGGGCTTGTTGAGTTCAACCTTTAGACCCATCAGTATCCTAGACTTTAAGATGTAGAAGTTGATGTTTCTCCAACTTAATTGATTGAATCTTCTGAAATTGAGAGTTCTTCTGACTTGATCTCCAGAATTTGACAAATCTGGGAGACAAATTTTAACATTTAGGATTGTCTTTTCATGTGTAGCAATAGATTCTTTTTGTTCCTGTAAGAACTTGCAACTTAACAATGACAATTATGAATATATTCAAGAATTTTGGCATAAAGCTCAATGTCAACCTGAATCAGAATATATTCGAGGATCTCGTCTTATAAACGATATCAACTGACATAAACTAAAATGCCCCATGTCTCTTGGAAATTCTAAATCACATTTAGAAGAACTTTCAAGATAAAAATACGCAAATACATCAATATTTGAATTGATATGCTCTTAAGAGAGTTTTAAGATGCAACATAGATTTCATCTATGTATAAAAATCTAAAATGTCCCCTGTTTAACAGGAAAATTTTCACAAATTTTTTTTTCATCTAGAGTGTGCTTATTTAGGGATCTTGGCATGAAGCACGGTGTCGACCTAAATAAATATGCTAAAAAAATGTCCCCGCCTCTGCGGGATTTTATTATGTGAATGTATTCCTCAAGTATAATACTTTTTCAAGTATCAATCGTTAATTGCGACATTGGTCTTTCATTATTTAGGTCAATGAGTTGGTATGCTCCTCCTTGATACACTTTTTCAATGACAAAATGACCCTCCCAATTAGGCTCGAATTTGTCACCAAATTTTCGATTAAGAATAATTGATCTTCTCAGCACCAGGACCAATTCTCCTTTCTGGAAAGTTCGAGACCGCATCGCATGGTCAAAAGCCGCGGACATCTTTCCGAGCAAACTTCCGTGATTTTCAATCTAACTTCATCAAGCACGCCGAGTTCCTCCATTCTCATATGAGCTTTTGATCTTCGCCAGATTTGTATTGGATGGCTACTCAAGTGAAGGCAAATTCAACTTCAAGTGGAAGAACCGCACCAAATGCTAATGAATGGGGAGTGGCTTTATGCCTTGTAGTGGTTCGATACCCATAGAGCCTCTATTAGCTTGGTATGCCATTATCTTTTATTTTTAGTGAGAATTTTCTTGAACAGTTTGACCAATGTCTTGTTGAAAGCCTCTATCAAACCATTTTATCTTGGATTATATATTGAAGAGTATCGTCAATCAATTTTGTGTCAATTGACGAATCTATAAATCTTTATATTTTTGAAAGCTATGCCATTATCAGAAATTATTCGGCACGACACTCCAAATTTATAGACCACGTTATCATGAAGAAGCTAATCACTCGATCAATAGTAACTTTTTAAATGCCTTACCCACTTAGAGAAATAGTCACGGATGAAGCGGTGTCCACCGACGATGGATCAATTGGTCTATTACATATGTACCCCAACATTGAATGGCCAAGATGCTTTGGGTGTAGTGGATTTGGAGGTTGATGGATTATATTTTCATGTACTTGGCATTCATGCACATCTTAGTGATTGATATCTCACCATATACCACCAATAATAGCCCATCATTTTAATTTTTTACCATCTTGGGACTGATCGATGTGCACCACAAAGTCTTCATGAACTTCAACCATCACTTTGGTGCTTTCATCTCTATTTAGGCATCGTAGCCACAGTTGTTCAAATGATCTATGATATAAAGTGTTGTTGACGAAAGCATAGCGCAACATTCTCTTCTCGATTTGAGCTACCAGTGATTTATTATTTGATAACTTGCCTTCTTTAAAGTAGTCAATGAAGGGTTGCCTCCAATCATGTGGCTCTTCTACAATAAAGGCTTCTCATTGCTTTTCTGAAGTAATGTCCTTCTTAACTCTTCTTGGTACAACTTCTTGTTGATTTTGGGAGTGAGGAGCAACTGAGTGCATCATATTGTGTCAATTTGTAACCCTCTACTGTGGATTGATACTTTGTCGCTTTAGAACTCGTGAGTAAATATATACCAATCATGACATAATCACCATTCATACTTGCCATTTCCTTAGCTAATTTTGCTAAGCAATCGGCTTTGCAATTCTCGGATTGAGAGACTCGAGTTAGTGTGATATTTGATATTTGCTTCATAAGCTTGAGAACTCGCTTGTGATAGAAAGCTAACTCAAGCTTGTTGATTTTATAGATGCCGAGTACTTGATTTATAATAAGTTGAGAATCACCGAAAATATGCAAGTTTTGGATGCCTATGAAAATAGCTTCTTCAAGACCTGCCATTAATGCTTCATACTCGACTTCATTATTAGTTCTTGGCTTGGTCAATCCATATAATCGTCTCAATATCCCTCCTTCTGGTGTTATGAAGATGATGCTGATTCATGCTCTTGCCCTTGGGAAATTTAGAGGTTTAACTTGTTTGATCGATGAGGCTCCATCAAAGTACATTTTTCAAATTTGTGATTTTTCTCTTTCATGGATGAGCATAATTTGCTCATCGAAAATCATCTTAAGGAAGAGTCCGATGGATGTGTAAACTAAAATCAAGACTTGTCCCTTCTTTCTGGAACGTATGTGATATCAAATTGTAAAAAATAATCGCCCATCATGCCAAGCACGCTGCCATGTCATCAAATACTTCAGCGAATCGATCCTTGAGATGAGAGCAATTTTGTGAGATAACAAATAGTGACGTAGCTTTTGAACTGCAAAGATCAATGTCAAACAGTGCTTCTCTATTAGAGAGTATCTCATTTTCCTATTAATCTTCGACTAATATAATAAAGAACATTCTCTTTGCTTTCTTCATTGTGTTGTGCCAATACTCCGGGACTCTTCTAATGCGTATAGAATGAGGGCTTCCAAGAGAGTGGCCGCAAGTATTGGTGGATTTAACATGTAATTTTAATGCTATTGAAGGCTTCTTGGCACTCCTATCCCACTTGAATGGAGCCCTTCTTCATCAACCTTGAAAATGGTTGTCCCCTGATAGTTTGATATAAATCGACGGATGAATGCAAGTCGTCAAAGAACGAAGTCGACGAAACTCTTTGGTGGAGGCATCTCAATTACCTTGATTTTGGCAGATCAATTTCAATCTCTGACGCATACAATATACCAAGAATTTTCTGAGGATACCCAATGCACATTTTAGAGAATTCATCTTGAGATCATATTTTCTGATTCTCTCCAATACAATTCTCAAGTCTTCGAAGTGATTTTCATGGTTTAAGCTCTTCATTACTAAATCATCAACATAATACTCCACTTTCTGATGAATCAACTCATCAAAAACACGCGCCATGACTCTTTGGTATGTAGCTCTAGTATTTTTCAAGCCAAAATGCATGACTGTGTAGCAATAAATAATAGTGTTCAACGATGTATGTTTCATCTTGTGCCATCTGATTTGATTATATCTCGATGATCCATTCATAAATGAGAACATGTCATTGAAAGTATTGTCCACTAGTAGTTTGGAAGTTTAAAAGTCATCTTTTGGGCACGCCTTATTTAGGTCTCGAAAGTCAATGCAGAGATGAATTTGGCCATTCTTTTTTCCTAACTGGGACAATGTTGGCTATCCAATCTGCATACTTCTCCTCTCGGATGAAGCCTGCTTCGATCAACTTCTTAGTTTCTAATTCTTCTCTCCAATCTCATCCACCTGGAGTTTGCTTAAGTGCAGATCCGGTTTAATAGCTAGTTTATAAACTACTACATCAGGGGATAAGTTTGACATTTCAAAATATGTCTAGGCAAAGAAATCCCTGAATTCACAAAGTAGTACTTTTAACTCTTCACCTTTCTCATCAAGTAAAAGGGCACACAAAAAAGTTGTTGGGGATCGCCTCGCCTCTAGGTTGATTTCTTTAAGTTCATCCATAATAGCTATTTGTCCACCATCTTGAAGTTCTTCGTGTGCAGTTCTACTTCTTCATCATTTTAAGAAGAATTTCATGAGATCATCTTCTTCACTATTAATTCTCGATCTCGCCTTCTATTATATTATAACAAGCTTTATTTTGATGAGATTTATGAACCTAAGACCTTTAGTGATAAACTTATCATTTCTTCGATGCTTGAGACTTCTTTGGCTCCACATCTTGTTAAAGATTTGAGTTCTATGTTTAGTAGTTCCAATATAAATTCCAAGCTTATGCATCATTCTTCTAATTTTGTGGATAATATATTGGTATTCTTGTTGACACTATATCATCGTAATTTTCATGTTGAGTGCTCAAAATTGTGAGGTGAGACTCTTGATTTGTAAAAATAGAGTTCACCACTCTCACTCAACCACACATAGAATGTTAAATTCTTCAATATTATGAACTTCCAAAGGTGATTTCTTTGAAGCACGCTGAGGGATGAGTATAATTTTGAGTGAGTCATCCGACTACCAAGTGAGCTATCCTCCTTGATGCACCATCAACTCTATTTCCATAAGTAGATTCAAAATCACCAATCGAATCACTTATTTCATACTCGCCTTTCTTGAAAGTTTATAAGTTCCTTAGGTTTGATAGAATATCTTCTCCTTCTTCTTGTCACTTCCCAAATGAGGAACGATTTTCTTGACTTAGTGAATCAAGTGCTTTAGGGAGAGTCGACATTGCCTTCTTTCTTCCTCTTTTTTCGCTCTTTCACTTTGTGAAATTGCTTTTAGTTCCTAAAGAGTGGATGCTACCGCTTCAAGAGGCTCATATTTAGGCTCTTTGAGGACGAAGTACTTTGCATCGTCATAAATCTTTGCTTCATTGACAGAGAATGGTTGTAGGTTACCGAAAATTCTGAATTCTTCTCCATCTTTTAGGTACTTCATACACTGATGCATAGTTGATGGACCATGTCATACCCATGCAACCATGGTCGGCCCAAGAGAGCTCTAAATGATGTATCGACATCGATTACATGAAACTTGGCTTTTGTATATAAATCTCTGAACTTGAGCGGGAGAATAAAAGAACCCAGAGTTTTCTGCCCTTTTTCATTAAAATCATGAACCATCAACTTATCTCTCCTAAGATGTTGGATATCAAGTGATAATCCTCTTAATACCTTTAGACTCATAAGATTGATAGAAGAACTGATAATCAATATTCGACCGATCGAGATGTCATCACTCCAGTAATATAATATGAGGTTGTGATCTGTTCCCAACATAAGATCTTCTTCAAAATGTGATTAGAAGATCTTGAGTTTGCTGCTTCAGCCATGCATTTTCAAATAAGCTTCATAACTTTCCGATCTTTGAGAGCTGTATCAAAGTTTCTCGGAGATCTTTGACATCAAGAGAGCCTCACACTCGCCGTGTATGGATCTTTCTTAGATGCGATAGAATATTATAATCTATCTTTTCGCTTGATTTAGGCTTTAGTTTAGGATTTTTGGGAAGGATATCTTCGTTGACTTCAATTTATTTGTCTTTATTTTTTTACATTTCCCTTCTTTGATGAAGGTGGTAGGACTTTACCGCTTCTCAATTGAACTTGAATCACCTTATCTTGTTCAAATTCTTCTGAAGACGTAGTTTCTTCAAATTCCATTCTTATTCTGGAGGTTTGGCCAAAATGGTTAGACTCATTTTTCAACTTCATATTTCATGTGATGATATCGATGAGTCTGACTCTTCTCCTTCGATAAAACATAGACCTTCATCTAAACTGTTATCATCTTGTTGAGACATTAAGTAAAATTCAGATGTTAACTCCTCAAGCTCTTCTTACTTTCCTGATAAGAATTTTGACGGGTTAGTCGAGCCTATCTGACTACCCTTGTTATTTTGGAGTAACTGACACTGAAGAACATCTGATATCACATAGATGATTCGGCATGTCTCTACTAGACAAGATTCACCATTATCTTCTTTATATGATTCAGCAATGCAAAGTTTAGGCATAAAGTCTGCAAGCCTAAACAATTGTCTTGCCGATTGGTGATACTCTTCTAAATTGTTAATGATCTTTTGAGCTGTAGTTCTCTTCTTGATCTTCTTTTCTTAGCGCCTTCTTTGATTTATGAGGCGCATTTAGTAGACTGCTTCGCGGATGAAGTAGCCTTATCAGAATGCCGCTGAGAAGCCCAAATACTTTGTTTAAGCATCTCTCTTAGGGTTCAAGTGGTGATTTCTACTTAACGCTAGGGACATCTTTTACCGCTTCAGATCATTTTTTGGAGACTACCGCTTTCATTCTTCGCCTAAATTGATTTCTCCTTCTTTTATCTTTGATGATACGAAAGATGACGTAATCATCCTTGTAGATTCTCTTTGGTTGATTAGAACATCGATAGTGTAAATTCACCTCATTACTTCCTTTCTAGCCAATCTTGAAGATATACAATCTTCAATAGATGACCGATCATCCGATGATAGGGACAATAATTTGGATTAGACTTGATCGCCTTCTTCGTGCCTTTTAATTTGGTAATTGTAAATCGCTTTGACCGCTTGCCAAATAATTTAGCCACACTATCCCTTCTAAAAGAATAATCTTTATTCATCTTTTTCCTTAAGAGATGGTCGCATTCACTCATCATCTCTTGTTGGTTGTTTTGGATGCTTTCCACCACTTGGAAAATTCTGAGGTTTGTCATTACCTTCTAATACCAAATTTTGTGATTAGAATAGATAGGCTTATTTTCCTTATCATCATTATACATTGGTTGTTTTCCTTTATTCACATTATATATCACCTGCTTTTTGCCATTTGAGCTATATGAAGCGGCATGAATTCCATTTCTTCTTGAGTCTGAAGGTTTGTTTCTCTTTGCTTTATCTGCATAGACTGACTTAGTATTCAACTTTTCAAACTTAGCCACCTTATCGAGCAAGTCTTGAAATGTTGCAATCGATGCCATACATAAAAATAGTGTCCATTTTATCATCCATATTGCCCATTAGCAATTGGATCGCATGTTCTTCTTCCAATTATTGCTCGTATTTCATGCTTAAGTTACACCAACGACTTATGAATTTTGTCACTGACTCATTTTTTTCTCCTTTCAAGGCAAAGAATTGTGATTTTCTGGTTATAACTTTTCTGAATATTTCCTCTAATTCAACAAAGGTTTTAATCGAATCATTTGACAATTCTACATACCACTCGAAAGCGACTGAAGTCAGGCTACTAACGAACTGGCGGAAGAGCAGTGCATCATTCCCCCTTGTGTTACCACAAGTAGCCTTAAATTGGGCTATATGTTGCTTTGGATTACCAAGCCCACTGAAAGTATTAAATTTCAACCGAAAAGCTTTTTATGACACTTGATTAAATTCAGGGTAAGGCTAATTTACTAGCTTTTCAACCAGCTCTGAGACTATGACTATCTTTATCTTTTCATTGATTATTATTTCTAGCTGAGTAATTGTTACTACTCTAGATGTGCTAGTCAGATTTTGAATTATCGGCTGAAGAGGTGATGGGTTAACTGCTTCGCTCATGCATATGTCCGTAGAGCTTGAGCCGAAAGGTGGTATAGAAGTTTCATTATTAAATACTTGTTGGTTAGCGACAAAATAAGCACATTTGATGTGATATTCTTCTACAACATCTCCATCATGATATTCATTTGTACCATCATATTATTCATCTTGGTACCAAGCTGCGCGATTTCTTTGTCTTTGACTTCCATTTGATGCTGCATTTCTCTTTGCTCTCTAGCTAGCCATGACGCCAATCAATACATGCTTCTTCTTCTTCTTCTATTTCTTGTTGTTGTTATGCCCCCGCTCATTTTCATGGGGAAGAACTTTGACTATCCTTCTCCTTGTGCATTTGTAAGACAACTATTGTTGTTGTACGATGACGAGTATAAAAGCGTACCGTGACTAATCATTTCGTTCAACCATATACCGACACACCATGATCTCTTTCTCATTCTCTCTTCTTCTCTTCTCAAAGAAAGATCAAGATCCATCCTCCATTTGCTTATGGAAGACTCTTCTTCATAAATATCAATTCAGTTCGTGTTCAGTTCATGTTCGTTGATGGTGCCGAGTGAGAGTTCATCTATATCTCGACCATATATACAACTTCCACTTCCATAGTGTCCTCTCTTCATTATTTTCTTCTACCTAATTGATCGACGCTTCCAAAGTGGATCTCTAGTTCAATTGAATAAACACTTCTTCTATTAAAGGACTGATCAAAGTCAACCTTCTCTTGTGAATCGACGATGATGGGATCCCCAGGATTCTCGTGGTGTCGACCATCATGTCTTTCATCAATGATATCCCTTCTTTTGGGTATCCACTCGATGAGTTATTTTGAAGCGATTGAGTATATGTATCAAATGTCACACCTCTTCATTCTTGATTTCATCACGGGCCTTGGCCTCCATATCTGCTTACCTTTGTCGGGACCTTTCTAAGGGATTCGGACATGAAACTATCATCCCCATGCTCACCATGCGAAGTGTATTGGGCTCAATGGCTAGTTACCATAAAAGAAGACAACTTTTTTGGTGGAGCTTCAACATTTTCCATGACCACAGGCCTCTGAAATCTTCTTTTCATTAAGCCTCTGTCCTTGACTACTTTGAGAACTTTATGTATTATGCGACATTACTGCCTCCTCGGATGGTGGAGCTTGACATTTTTTCAAGATTTTATTGATTCTACAGTAGTTGTTACTCTAAATGTGCTAGTCAGATTTTGAATTATCGGCTGAAGAGGTGGTGGGTTAACTTCGTTCCTCGCTTCATGCGTAACATGTACTGTAGGAGCTTGAGGTACCAGAGCGACTGGTGGTATAGAAGTTTCATTATTAAATACTTGTTGGTTAGTAGACAAAATAGGTGTTGCATTTGATGTGATATTCTTCTACAACATCTCCATCATGATATTCATTTGTACCATCATATTATTCATCTTGGTACCAAGCTGCACAATTTCTTTGACTTTGACTTACATTTGATGCTGCATTTCTCTTTGCTCTCTAGCTAGTGCCACGACGTCAATCAATACAAGCTCTTCTTTCTTCTTCTTCTTCTTCTGTTTCTTGTTGTTGTTATGCTCCCTGCTCATTTTCATGGGGAGAATTTGACTATCCTTCTCCTTGTGCATTTGTAGAGACAACTATTGGGGTTTGACGACGAAGTATAAGCATACCGAATCATTTCTGATTCAACCATATATACCTTGACACCCATGATCTCTTTCTCATTTTGATCTTCTTCATCAGATCAAGATCCATCATCTATTTGCTTATGTGAAGACTCTTCTTTATAAATGTCGAATTCAGGTTCAGGTTCCCTGAGTTCATGTTCCTGTTGATAGTGCTGAGCGAAGAGTTCATCTATATCTCTGACCATATAGACAACTTTCACTTCCATCCTCTTCATTATTTTCTTCTTGCACCGAATTTTTCGATCGATTTCCGGTGGATCTCTAGTTCAATGTCGGAATAAACACTTCTTCTATTAAAGGCGTGATCAAATTCAACCTTCTCTTGTGGAGGTGAATCGACGATGATGGGATCCCAGGATTCTTCTAGGTGTCGATCATCATATCTTTCATCGTGATATCCCTTCTTTTGGGTATCCACTCGATGAGTTATTTTGAAGATTGAGTATATGCATCAAATGTCACACCTCTTCCATTCTTTGGATTTCATCACGGCCTTGGCCTCATTTACCCTTTGGACCTTCTGGATTCTTGGACATGCGATCTAACTATCACGCTCCGATGCTCACCATGCGAAGTGTATTGGGCTCAATGGCTAGTTACCATAAAAGAAGACAACTTTCTTGGTGGAGCTTCAGCATTTTCCATGACCACATGCCTCTGAAATTTTCTTTTCATTAAGCCTCATCCTTGACTACTTTGAGAACTTTATGTATTATGGCAGACATTATTTCAAGCTGTCTCCTCTGTGATGGTGGAGTTTGACATAGTTTGTTCGAAGAATTATATTCGTGGAGCTATTCCTCTTTACTCACTTTAGATTATCAAAGTTGTTGTGAGTAGGAATACTCTTTTGGCGATATCGCTTGTTCACTAGTCGTCAGGGATCCGATCCACCTCGATTTCTCCTTCTCTCGTCTTCAATTTGCTCCCTGATGAGGAAGCTTCATGATCATGCTTTCCAGGTATAAAGGTTTAGTTGGCGCAACAGCTGTACCACGAGACAATTAAAGAAACCGTTTTCCATTGACGATTCTTTTCGTCACGGGGGCTTCAGATTGACCTAACTTTTTGAAAACTAAAATTCTCTATCAGGAGAATTATTTGACAGCGGTTGGTTGTTGAACTGATTGACGCACATGGCTAGAAGGAGCTTCAGTAACTTGAGGCATTCCAGCATGGCCTCAAATAATGTACCATGGGTGTGTTCTTGAGTACGATAGAAAATTCAACTACCAAATTGAATTATAGTTCCAACATCGTGTGTTGATGGCGATTCTGCATATGTTCGCACACCATGACGAAAGGAATGTTTTGTAGATCCATACTACAAAAGTGAAAGATGGAGATTAGTAATTAGCAATTATTATGTCACCCCATACTTTCAAGATGTAGAGGCGCTATAAAACAAAATAATGATGTAATAAAGATATACTCTACGAAATGATTCATTCTACATAGAGCCTCATATTGAATTTATTACACACTTAAATCACCATTTTTTATTTTGAATTTTTAAAAATTTTATTGATAATAAGACATATATGACTAGCCAAAGATGGAAAAGAGAATCTTGTCTCGGAGTCAAATTGTGGCTCTCAGACCCCTCTCGACAATATTGAATTGAAGAGAGTATGATCGGTGTAATTTTCAGAAGGCAGATGGAATAGTAGATAAGACACTACCTAGAGATTTTGTCCTCATTTGGTAAGGACTTTAAATCTGGAGTTTCTATAAAGCAAGCCCCTATAGTTAATTACCCTCCCATAAGTGAGAGAGAGAACTTTTGAAGGTTAGTTATCATAATGGGTAGTGATAAGTAGCGATATGAAGTTTTAGAATTTAAAATTATGAAATTCATCATTTCTGCTTAAATCGGATGGTTGGGGAAATGATGACGTGCCCAATTTAGATCACATGGTTACGTCATCCTAGGCCATCATGGTCCCTAGTCTACTTAGTTAGAGGAGGTAGTCGACCCAACCTGACAGAAAGATTCTTATCAACAACACATGAGTTACATCGTCCAAGAAATTCTTGTAGACTTGGAGTGGTGTTTGTCTAAGGAGACAGACTTGAAGTTTACCTTATGAGGGTGCCCCAAGTATATATGATTCATAACCAAAGGCAAGCCATGGAGAAGCCATTGATGGTAATATAATGGAGACTAGTCAAACCAGATCGTAAAGACTGGTCATAATGCATCATGGAGCTCCAAGCCAAAAAAAACATGCCACATCCGGAGATTGATTGAGAGTGAACATAACAAAATAATTGACATTGACTCTTTGTGAGTTAGAATTTTCTTAATTTTATTCCACAAATTGTGGAAAGTGGATAGATTGAGTTTTGATTTAAGCTTTTAATGATAAAGTTTCATTTAAGCCATTTTTAAATTGATATTTAATTTGAGTTGATTTGATTTCAAAATAAAATCACATTTTGATGAAGTATCCCCTCCGGTTAAAATAACCATTCAACACAGCTATCATTGGGATAGTTAATTGATTGAATTGGATCGCCAACTCTATTTAGCTAATAACGAGGATCGATCTATGTCACATAAAATTAGCTTTATATTTTTGAGTTGAAATTTTATAATAGATTTTATATTGTTAATCTCACCTAAGACTAAACCGGTAAAGAACTCAATGCAACAACCTCAAACACTTGAATCAAACATTCGATATATGGCATACGGGTGTATCTAAGAATGCTTTAATAATGTCTTCCGTTCACTTGTACAATGTGTTGTGTTACGTGTTTTGAAGCTATTGATTCAAAAGATAGTTTAATTTGTTATTTTTTAAAAGAAAATTTACCCCTCAGAGTTACTTCATGAATCAATAGAGTATAATACTTAAGTTGATTCCTCCCATTTTTGAAGGTCTCTCATTTGACTTGTTTCTTATTTTCATAAATAAGATTATGGATTTCTGTATATTTTCATGAAACATCCCCAGATATTTCAAGCTTACAAATAAGTTGACCCATATCATAAATATAGCTATATTTTCTCTTTTCAATTTGACCTTCAAATCCATAGGATCTCTTCGTGCAAATGCTTGCTTTTAATTAGGTATTAAAACTAAAACTTCGAATAACAAAATTTTAAGTGCTTGCATTGAGGTTAGTTAGGCTACAACTCATGCAGGAGATTTGTTCAAACATTCCTACATTCATTTGCCTCTCTTTTTTATTCAAACATTCCTACATTCTTTTCCCCCTCTTTTTCTTTTGAAAGTGGGCCCTTCACTATTCCTTCCAATCTCAATAAATAAGGCCAAGAATGAGTCTTACATTCCATTCCATTTGTTTGAAGAGTTAGAGTTGGAGCATTTGAAAGAGAGCGGTTGAAACTTTAGTGAGCTTTCAACCCCGCTTAGATAAATTTCATAAGTATTTTTCACCCATCTTTTTGTTTGTTTTACTTTTGTATTCATTGTATATTATTTTCCCTCCCTTTTTTGTTTGGAGTTTTTAATTTGAATTTTAGTTTTAGGTTTCATTGCTTGGCGTTCTTAAGCCGGTTCTTTTACTTTCCATTTTTTTTTCTAAGTCACAAGATTAAAAATGTTGGTAGTATTTAGCGGGACGAGTGATTGACTTACTGAGCAGCCTCATAGAGTGGCGGTGTTTTGTGACACCTGTGATTTTCATCTTGTTGCCTCATGAGACGACAGGCCTTCAAACTTGAAAAAAATACAAAGTATATATCCACATTCACACATCCCACAAGTCGACTCATTTTTTACGCACGCAAATGATGGCAAGGAACGGATTGGTATGCAAAAGAGAAGAACCCGTCTCTCATGACGGTGTTCCTCTCCTCAGAAACGGAAAGGGGAAAATGGATACATGAAAACCGAGAAGAACCCTCATGATGGTGTTCTTCGATTGGGGAAAATTGAAAGGTGATGGGAGAGCGAAGCGAAAGAAGAACTCCATGATGGTGTTCTTCTCTGCAACGAAGAAATCAAGAAAAAGGAAATTGATTTGGAAAAAAGGGGAAAATTTTGAATTGAGAAAATGATGGAATTTGAAAGTTGATTTTCAGTTTTGGTGAAAATGCGAAAAAAAATAAAAGAATTTCGGATTGGGAGTAAGGTAAGGAGAAGAAATTCGGATTTGTAAGGGTGAAGGAAAATGATTTTCAGTTTTGGAGAGCGAAATGAAATAGGGAAAGTAAATTTAGGATTGGAAAAAGAAGAAAGAAAGAAAAGGAAGGAAGAAAAAGAGGAAGAAGAAGAAAGAAAAGGAAAACTTGCTTGCAGATTCGGATGAGGGGAAAGAAAGAAGCTTTTTTTGGTTTTGAGAGAGAGGGGAAAATTGGAGAGAGGGAGGAAGAAAAAAAAATAAGGGTTTTTATCTTTTTTTCGATTTTGGAAGAGGAAAGGAAGAATATAATTTTGGATGGGGAGAGGGCTCTCTTCATGGGTTGGAAGAAAGAAGGAGAAAATGGGAGTTAATACTTTATTTGGAGTGATTATGAATGAGTAGAAGAAGGTAGACTATATTAGATTTTGCTTTAGCTTATGATTTTATGCTAATACTTTATTTAAGAAAAGAGATGAACATATTAGTACTTTATAAAATGGATCCAAAAAACATTTGATTATTAGATAAGAAAATAGAACGCTTAGATTGTAAAGATTATAAGGTTATTCCAAGTGAAAGTTTAAGTACCCAACATCGATTATTAATTTTAAATTTTAAGATGAAAGAAGAGGAAAAATAAATCAAATTATTGTCCAGGATTAGATGGGGACATTGAAAGAACACAAATAAAAAATATTTTTAAGAGCAAGCCAAGAGCTTAGAATTTGGGATGTTCATAAGGAAGCTAATGTTATGTGAGAAAAAAGTAAGTGAAATTAAGTAAGCTAAAATGCTTGGAGAATCAAAAGAAAAATCTTCTTTAATAAAAAATAGAAGTCGAGTGTAATAAAAGATAAGAAATAAGAAGATTATTATAAACTTGGTTTAGATATAAAAATTTGGAGAATTGGGAAAGATATAAAGCTGTATGTAAAGATTCTAAGAAAGCAATATATGATGCAAAAAATTTAACTTTTTGTGATTTATATAATAGATTAGATACCAAAGAAGGTGAAAGATGTATGTATAAGCTAGCCAACCAAAGAAATAGGAGAAGTAAAGACCTAGTTCAAGTGAGGTGTATTAAAGATTAAAATAATAAAGTATTTTTTTTAGAAAAAAGATATTGAAAATAGGTTGATGAGATATTTTGATAAATTTTTTCAATGGATCTGAAAGACGATTGATTTTAGAACCTTGATACTAAACAAAAAAAAAATATAAAATTTTATTTTTATCGTCAGATTAGTAAAAGCTGAGAAGCTTTAAAGAAAATGAAATGAAAACAAGAGACCTTATGATATTCCAAGAAGGAAATATTTAGGAGATCAAAGAATTTCTTACAAATCTTTTAATGTTATTTTAAAACCTAAAAGATGTCGATGAGTGGAGGAAGAGTTTGTTGGTTCCTATATTTAAGAATAAAGGTGATGCACAAGAGTGTGCAAATTATAGGAAATTAAGTTAATGTGTCATACATTAAAATTATGGGAGAGAGTAATTGAGCATAGGTTACGATGTGATACAAAAGTTTCTCACAATCAGTTTGGTTTCATGCCAGGTAGATCTACTATGGATGTTATACATTTGTTAAGAGGTTTGATGGAGAAGTGTAGAGAAAGTAAGGAGGATCTACATATAAAGCTTATGATAAAGTTTCAAGAGATATTCTTTGGAGAGTTCTAGAACAGAAAGGAGTTAATATTATATTCAAGTCATTAAGGATATGTATACTAGAGTCATACTTATGTCCAAACACAAGGAGGATTGACAAAATATTTTCTATTTCTTGGATTACATCAAGGATGTTTAAGCCCTTATCTTTTTTGCTTTAGTTATGGATGTTCTTACTAGGCATTTACAAGAAGATGTTCCTTGGTGTACTTTTTGTTGATGACATTCTTCTTGTTGATAAGACTACAGAGGGAGTCCAAGAGAAACTTGAATTATGAAGGTCAGCATTAGAGTCTAAAGGTTTTCATTTAAGTAGATCTAGAACTGAATATATGGAGTGTAATTTTATTTGTAGAAGTTCTAGTGGTAGTGTTATGACATTAGATAAACAAGTTTAATAAGAGTGAGTGATTCATATTTAGGCTCATTGTTCAAAATGATGGTGAAATAGATGGAGATGTTATTAGTAGAATTCAAATTGGATGGTTGAAATGGAGGAATGCATCATCGACTATTGTGTGATAGAAAAGTTCCACTTAAACTTAAGAGAAAAATTTTATAAGATGGTAAAGACTAGAATGACTTATGGTGTAAATGTTGGCCAATAAAAGAAAAGCATAAGACTAAGTTATGTGAATGAGATGAGGATGCTCAGTTGGATGAGTCTTTACTCTTAGAGAAAAAATAATGAAATGAGTATGTTTGGAAAAAGTTGGAGCTCAGGCGATAAGATTAGAGAGTCACCATGGTTTGGCCACCTAAAGTGTCAACCGTCAATGATTAGAGAGTAGATGCATTAGATTATGTTAAGAAAGGTAGGTAGACCTAAAAAGACTTGATTAAGATGTATAAAAATTGACATTAGTATATTTGAATTAAATGAGAATTTGATACATAATAAGATACAATGGAGACGAAATATTCATGTAGCCGACCCCACTTAGTGGGATAAAGGCTTGTTGTTGTTATTGTTGTTGAGTAATTAACTTTAAATTAAATTTTACGCCGACATGATTAGATAATCAATATATATATATATATATATATATATATATATCAATTCAAGGTTATTAGAGTTTCGCCGCTTTCAAGGAGGCGTTTAGTTCGAAGTCGCAAATTGAGTCAATTTTAACTCAAAATATGCATCGTCGCTTTCGACCACTCGATTTTCACATACTTGTCCGAATTGAGTGCGAATAGTCTTGCTTGATAGATTTCGATGTTTTGAAGCTAATAACGCAATCAATTTCATATATGAACGTCGGCTAGCCCCGACTTCGATATGTGCATGCACGCTGACGACGATCGACGGCCGGTTGATCATCAAGTGTAATATTTATATTGACCCGCTGACTTTCAACGCGATGGCAAGTCGCTCGATCGGAGGTCATTTGAGTTGATTTTGGCAACGTCCTGTGTATTTCAACCTCAATTTACGCATTGTCACTTCAAATCATTCGACATTTGCACAGACTCGTCTTTCATTTGATAGTTTTCGATGCTTCGAAACTAACGACATGATCAATTTAATGAATGAAGATCGTTTGGACATCATCGCAGCTTCCTTACTTTGATATGTGCATCGACACATTGATAACTCTATTATTTTATCGATCGCTCTTTGAGTTATGCAATATTTATATTCTAATCAATTTCGACGTTCTGAACGCGGAGGCAAAGTCCGTTCGTCGATCGGAGATCGTTTCAACCATTTTCGACGCCCATGCATTTGGAGCCCGATTATGCGACTGCCATCTCTCAAGTCCGGAATTATTTGTAGGCTTGACTTAACTTATGACACATATATGAAGGTCAACACTCAAATAGCACAGACGCAACTGACCTCACGATAGATAATAATCATGTGCCTTTTCTCTCATGCCCTCTCCTCTCCCCACGCACTATGCTGGCAACCACTGCTACCATCATTATTTGTGCTACTCTTACTTTGATATTAGATAATTGGAATTGGAGAGAAAAACTTAATAATTTAAATTGATTATAAATTGTTATATCATTAGCTCTTACTTTGATATCTTAAGTTACTTGATGTTAGCATAACACTGCTAATTGCATGATCAATGTGAAGATATTAATTGCTATTTTATGCAATTTTTACCTCTTATTATATTAAGATATTAATGTATTAGATTTTAATATGTTAAAAAGTTAGGATATTAATATATCACTTCTTACTTTATATTTTGATATGTCTACAATACTTCTTTGGACAATTTATTGATTTTAAGGCTTATGCCTCAAAATTCCTCTAGGCTAACGAAAAGAGCACAATATCCGATTGTGCAATTTTAAACTTTGCTGGGATTATAAAATTGCACCTCAAAAAAAAATTGTAAGCAAAAAAAATTGTTTGTGAAAAATCCTATATGAACACATTTAAAAGCTCCTTTGAAATGAGAGGAGAAAATGGTCACTAATTGCATCTTTTGTTTTTTAAATGGAACTCCCTACTTTTTTGTTTCTGCAGTATAAGGTTTTAAAAGCATCGGGGAACTCCACAAACATGATGGGTTGTGAAGTGCAGGCGAAACTCAAATTATCTACGCTGCCAGTGGCCATTATATGAGGACATTAGAAATTGAGATATTTTCTAACGATTTTATCATAGAAGGTCAATTTGAAGTGCAAGTTAACCTCAAAAACCCAAATGTAGGCTCTTTAAAAATGTAACCAAAGTGAAGCGCACCTTAAACCTTGAGAACCAAAAATATAATTTAACTTTTTTTAATAGCTTTAGGTTGTACCTGGTGCCATGGTGGTACTCAAGATTATTCTTTGAATTGCATTATAATCTAAAGTGAATAACTATATCTAGGTATCAAAAAGATCTTCCGCCTTCTCTACCCAACAAAAAGAGAGTAGTAATTCTAAAAAAGGTAATAATATGATATGACTAGGACTTACCATGGCATCAAACTTTAAATCTAGTAGTATGTTGGCAGATTTGATATCACGATGGATAATTCTTGGATGGCCTTCATGAATAACATAGCATAGTATTAAGATGGAAACCAAAAAAAAAAAAAAAGAACCATGCTTTAAACTCATTAACACATTTAAAACTTACAATCTTCATGCAAGTAGGCAATGCCCTTGGCTGATCCAATCGCAATCTTGAGTCTTGTAGACCAATCCATCACAGGAAGCCCCTTCCCTGAATTAGAAATAAGGTGAACCTCAACTTCAAGAGGGAACCAAAAGTATTTCTACAATGTCGATAAAAAAGAGCTTACCATGGAGGTGGTACTCAAGAGTCTTGTTGGGAATAAAGTCATAGACAAGCAATCTATGTGATCCAGCTATGCAGTATCCAACAAGGGAAAGCAATTGACGATGATGGACACACTAATGATATCAACCTCAGCATGAAACTCTCGCTCTCCTTGTCCACTCCCTAACTTGAGAGATTTAACAGCAATTTCCTTCCCATTTGGCAGCAACCCTTTGTGCACATACCCAAATCCACCCTGTCCCAAGAGGTTGGCTTGTGAAAAATTATCAGTGGCAGCTTTGAGTTCCTCATAGGTGAAGGCACTTTTGTTGAAACCTAAGGCCAAATTAGGAGATGGAGGTGGTAGAACTCCTTGTTGGCTAGAGAAGAGTGAGCTGATTTCATTGCTGCTTGTTAACATGGTGGCTGGCTGTAGCTGCCATCCATCTCTGGATTCGCCATGCACGCTATGAGGTGGTTGGACTGTCACAACATGATCCCTCGCTTGGTGCACATTGTGCCAATTCTGTGTTACTCCACCAGGATAATACATGCTGTCTGATATCAGAAGCAGGTAGTTTAGAGAAAATGAGAGCAACAATATTTTGTTCTTGATTTGTACTTTTCAAATATTTGGATAATCATGCATCTTATAACTTTCTTCCTTTTTTTAGTTGCTTCTACAATGCTGTCAAGCTCTCTCTATCTAAACTTTTCCACATTCACTTCAGAAAAACTCAAATGTTTAAAAATTCAAGGTACATTTAATAAAAAAGGCATTTTCTTGGAGTTTTTTCAGAAGAAAAAGCAATAGTTTTCTTGATTAGTTAGATGAAAATTGGGAACTATCTTGACTTATTTTGTCCATCTTAAACTATTTAATAAGCCTAACATCACATTTTGTCCATGCTATTTACTTTCCGTGAAATTTTAAATTATGAACTTTCAGCAAGCGCAACATATTCCCATTTTGAATTTTCTCCCTCTTACTGTTTTGAAAACTCTAATGAGGAGAAAGTTAAATCAGAGAATCTTTTATAAAGTTTAACTTTAAAATTTGCATTTGTGTGCTTTAGTGAATGAAAATCCAAAATAATCCACAATATATAAGCTTCGCATTGTTTGTAAACCAACAAACCTTTCCTTGTTGAAGGATCAGCATAGTACTTCATCGAGTTGTGTGGTTTCTTCTTTCTCTTCCAGCAACAGATGCAAACAGTGGTCATAATAATAAGAAACAATGCTACACCAATTGCAACTCCAGTAATGAGCAGCACATTAACATGGCGATTGTACTTGGCCTCTGGTGAATTGCTCTTAGAATTTGAAGAGGCAAAAGGAATAGTGACCGCATTCCTTGTTGACTCAGGTAGAGGGCCAGCTTGAGCTGGCGAGGGAGACATGGTGGAGAATATGTTATCTGAAGGTGGTGGAGAAGATACAGAAGATGGAAAGGGAGGGATAAATGATGGCAGAGCAGGAGACTTTGTAGAAGGAGAAGATTCTGCAGCCATCACAGAGTGAAATGGTGATAAGAGTGAAGCTGTGGAACAGGATGACGAATTGTTCGAAGGTCATGAGCTGAAGGATGAGGACATTCGCACTTGAGCTGTCATGGTACTCGAGGGAGAAGTCAGTCTACAGAAATGGATTACACAGTTTTCACAATTGCTCCCTAAGGCAATACAGCCAATGAACTCTCTGCAAAAGAATGCCATAAAGCCAGATATAAGTTTCAGCATTTCTAAAGCCATTATAGTGCATTAAAAAACCCAACAGAAAAAGGTATTAGCCAAGGTACTACTTTTATTCAAAGAACGAGGCAATAGCCAAAATATAAATCTAACAATTTCAAAAGCTGTTAATGCAGCCAAAGCTCTCTACAGAAGGCAAACAAGAAGCCAATACTCAACCTTATCATCCACATAGCCATTATATAGTAATCAGAACACTCCAAAGAAGACAGTTATCAAACAATTTGCATTTTGGCATTTAAAAATAAGACAATTATTAGCTAAATCCCAATCCTTGGCAACTAAAAGCCATTGAAAGGATATCAAAGCCCTTTGGAACATGAAGAGAAAAAGTAAGCATTATTAAAGAACATGAAGTTAACCATGTAGAGAACCAGTTTAAACAAATAACCTGAAATCAAAGCAAAATGATGGGAATCGTTTCAGTCATTGCAAAAGATCTGAACCCCCTCCATCTGATTTCTCCCAGTTGCACCGCCTTCTTCTTTTGCAAGAAAAATTTGCAAGCCCACACCTTGTTTCATCTACTATAATCCGCTTGAATATCTCGCCCTTGTCACCGAACTCTCTACCTTGTTTTCTTCCTTTAACTGAGATCTACCATAGCCATAAGTATTCTTCCCCCTACATTCAACCTCCTTTTCTCTCTCTCAAACTATTATCCTAGCCTTTCTCTTATTTTTCCTTGAATTCTCCTTCCTCTTCACCATTACACCTAAAATTATCTTTTTGTTTTAATAATAGAATTATAGAAAATTATAATTTAGTATTCATAAGGTCACCTCCATCAAATAGAACACTGGAAAGAAAGGAATAAAAGCTATCACATTGCGAAAAGAACCTTCAATAGAAGTGGAGTAATACTCACAAAAAATTAATACATATGAACACCAAAGCTAGCATAATTTCAAAGCATGATAAAAAGCGTTTATCTCGTTCCATGTGCAGATTTTTTTTCTTTTACTACTATGGGCAGAAGTTTAAGTGAAATAAACCGAGAAAAAAATACAATATAATGTAAAAAGTTGTTGCATTGCAATCACAATATAGAATAAAACAACAATCAAGAATTCCATGTCCAGCACCCTAAACCTACAGCATTGCAACCAGGAATAAACAGCCGCCTCAATCAATGCATGCATTTAGGAATCACGAAAGGTTGCGAAAACGAGATCAACAGGAAGCAGAGCCAAATAACGAAATGCTAGCAAATTACTCTAGTGAATAGTTAAAAAAATTGCGCGTATGTATCAGATGACATGAGAAAAGTTACCTTCTTTTCTCTTACCTTCTGTTCAATGGTTCCTTCTTCCGGAAACGAACGGTTCTGAGACGTCAAAGGGGGAGCTGGATAGAGAATTGAGCGCGTTAAGCACTCTGTTCCTGATTCCCCGGCCATTGCCATTCCCAGCTTCAGCCAAACCTTTGCTATTTTTATCTCGGAAGTAGCTTCGCGGTTCATCGTTGAGAGCTAAGAGCTTCGGTATCAATATGGCTTTGGCATTTGGTGTTTTTGAGGGTAATTACAAACAATACGGTTGTATATATAGAAAACTCAATAATATAGGGCCTAATTGTGATCAATTTTATTTTTATTTTATGTTATTTTTTTAAAATATAATTTATTTAATATAATTTTAAATATTTTTATTAATTATTTTTAAAATTAAATCATATTATTTTTTAAAAATATTTAAAATAATTTTTGACTATTTTAAGTATTTTAAAAATAATTATCATCATAAAATATATTGTATTTCAAATCAAAATATAAATAAAATAAAATCAAGTAAAAATATTAAAAAATAAAAGTGATCCCTAATGGCCCTATGATATTTAGAAATTAGGATTTTATGTAATCAGTGAAATATCTTTATTATTTAATTTTCAAAATAAATATATAAAGAAGTTACTTTCAAACCAAATTACTTGATGATGACAATGAAATGTATAATCATTCATGATATTACCAATGTTTGAATGAGATAGGGGTTAAAACATATTCTTATGAGTTGTTGACATTCATATATATATGTAATGCTCATAAAATAATTAAATTGATTGGAAGTGATACAAGAAATCGCTTTAAAATACACTGACGTCAATAAAAAAGATCGAACGACCTACTACAAACGACTCGTCACATTTAGAATGTTGAATCGTGAATGTAAATATATAATCTAAAGATCAATCGATCGCAATCGATATCAATACGCCGACGCTCATATCGAGGCGCGACAATGTCCAAACGACATTCGTTCATGAAATTGACAGCCCGGAAACGCCAAAATTACCAATGAGACTATCCACACTCACCGGATGAGCCGAATGTCGAATAATTGGAAGTAACAACGCGCAATCGAACAAATACTGATCCGCCAAAATCAATCCAAATGACCTCCAATCGACGCAACGTATTCTTCATCGCATGAACGCCGAACTAGTCAAAATATAAATATTGCACAACTCACGATCGTGAAGTGCCAACGCTCCAGACGCATATCAAGACGTGAGAGCCGACGCAAACCAAACGTCTCGTGAATGACTACGGTTATATTCGAAACATCGAATAACCTTAGATCAACATATATATTAACTGTATAATGATGTTGTCACAAAAATTCAAATTAGAGATTGATTTAATCACCTAAATAAAAGAAAAATTTATAAATGCGCTAAGCCCAATATTCTCTAAAAAAAAAATCCTGATTCCTCTATTTCGTTCTTCCTCCGCTCCTCATCCTCTATTTCGTGCAGTTTGCCTTTTGTAAAGACATAAAGAACATTCTTCCTTGGTGAGAGGGAAAAGCTTCTATCAAATGGCCGGGAAAACTTATATCCTCAAAATTTCGAAGCCATGAATGTAGTTGGCAGATTTCCTGCAAGGATAAGATTCTTTCTTTCCTCATATTCACTAAACAACAGTCGCTCATACCAAAGAAAGAGAGTCAAGAGAGTCACTTCACAATGTCAGCCATTCATATACTCTTGATCATAAGCAGGAGAAGTGGTTTAAAGATATATCTGAACTTCTTTCAGAACTTTCACAATTGCATGATGGCCTGACGAGGATAGATGCCAATACGGAAAGTTTTAACTAATACAAGTTGGAAAAGAAAGCATAATGAAGTTGTTACAAAGCTTCAAGCAGGACAAGATTGTTGGCCGTATGATTGGAACAACTGAGCAGAAATCCTATAGTCAATGTTGTCATGGGTTACTTCAGCAATCACACAAGAGGAGCAGAACATGATGATGGATATGTGGAGGCAGGCAATAAGAAATACTATATTCAATTAGTGGCTAAATGAGTGGTGGAAGGGTGCTCCAAGTTGTTCACAAGTTGAAACAAGGAATGGTGGTCTTCCAGAAGGGGGTGGAACCAAGCACTGTAACCTATAATATACTAATAGCTTGAATGTGTGGAATTATATATATGTTTGTATTTCTCTTGGTTCTAAGACCTCGCTAATGCCTCATAGATAAGGGTGAAGATCCGCGCGAAGACACCACTAAGACGCTTCAGTACGACGAGCAAGCAAACAAATCGTTAGCTCCCCAAGTCGAAATATTGCTGAAATTTTTACAAAATTCTAGACTTAGAAAAAAAAACAGAATATATATATTTATATATTGTATTGTATTTCTTTTTATGCATATTTCAAGATCCCGCTAATGCCCCATAGATGGAGCGAATGAATGATCATGGATCGCAAAGACACCACTGCTCAATAAAGATCTGAGTAAGTCAAAACACTCGACGAACTCTGGGACGACGGGAGGCTAAATTATCTTGATTTTGGATTAAATTTGAGACTTAAGAAAACTTGAATGAAATTATTTAAATTTAAATCAAATAAAAAATGCATAATAAATATGAATGTAGACATTAAATTAAAGAAAAAGTAAATGGAGAATACTAAAAAGGAAATTAAAAAAAAGAGAAATATAGTAATGAAGTAAAGTACTTACTTTAAATGCAAGTAAATTTCCTTCATTTATTCAAAATCTTTAAAGGCTATTGAGTGTTTTTTCAAGCAAATGATATGAAAGATAAGTCCCCCTCTTAGCCTTATTTATAGTTAAGGAAAGCCACATTTGTGGGACTCAATTATAATTAAACTAACAACATATGTAAAACATATCACAATAATCTTATTCCATATTTGTTATCAAAATAAATGCAAGTGAAACTTAAGAAATTTAATATTAAACTCATAACTAATTTATAATAAATTTGAAGTCTAATTTTTAAATAAACAAGGAATTTGATATGAAGTTAATAATGAATCTAAATTGGGTCTAATAACTCTTGTTGTGGAAAATATGAAAAGTCCTTAAATGATAAAATTAGAGAGGCTTGAAATTTTTTTTTGGGTTAACTTCATACGTATAAATTTGTATGAATACAACTGCATGAAGTATGTTATCGCATATATCTTATAGTGGTCACTCCTTTGGGTCAAATATTCCAAAATACATGTAAACACTTGAATGAAAATAAATTCATTACACATATCTAACATGAATATATTCTTATTCAAAGCTTGTGCAAACTTTCAAATAGTCGTCATCGGATCTCTAAACAGACAAACTTAAGTTTACCTTAGTTGACATAAGTTTTCTTATCTGTACATGATTCAAAATCAAAGAGAGTCATTTAAAATATGCTCAATGATGATCGTAATATAATGGAGCGACAGTAAACCAGATCGAGGACTCATCGAATAATCATCATATTTAAGCCACGCAATTAACAATTGTCACGACCGGTAAGAGATCAACAGAGTGAAATATAAGAACACGATTTGACATTGACTAAGGAGCTAGAGTTTTTTTAATTTGTCACCTCCGATAAACTATTGTAGAAGGTGGATAGATTGATTTTTGCTTTAACCTTTTAATGATAGAATTTCATTTAAGTAATTTTTAGATTGACACTCAATTTGAGTTAATTCACTTTGAGCTTGCAAGCACATTTGATGGTAAGTATCCCCTCTAGTTAAAAACCACCATTCAACATAGCCATCATTGGGGTAGTTAATTAATTGATTTGAATATATTTAAGAGCTTTAGCTCCTTTCAACTCTGTTTAGCTCATAACAGAGGATCAGATCTACTGTCATATGACAGGATTAGCCTCTCAAATATTTTACTAAGTTGAAATCATTATAATAAATTTTTAGGTTTTGTTAACTCGGACCCAATCCTAAGACTAAACCGAGAAGCAACCCACGCAGCATCCTTAGACACTTAAATTTAAGCACTCAACGTAGTGTCTGGGCCCATGCGGGTGTATTTAAGAATACCTTAACTAGCGCCTATGTTCGCTTATACAAAGTGTTGCGAATCCGGTGGCATTGAAAGTGTTGTAAATTGATCTAATATCTTATTATATTTTTCATATTAATATTTAATTGATTCCAATTTAGCCTACGCAAACTTTTTAGATATTAAAATTTGCACTTTAAATCTTTATGTCTAAGCACATGCAGATTTTTGTAGCTTAGATAATTTCACCTAATTAGTGACTTTATTGATTTTAAAAATCATAATTTAGAATGAAGTTCCTTAATTTTTGTATTAAAGGAAAGCTCCTTCATTCGTGCAGCATTTAGTTTAGTGTCATCTTCTATCTGCTTGTATAAAGAATTGCAGACACCATCCCAGGTCTATAAGGATTTCTTTGACGACGTAACCCATGTGTTGCTGATAAGGATCTTTCGATCAAGTTGGGTCGACTACCTCCTCTGACTAAGTAGACAAGGGACCACGACGACCTAGGATGACGGAACAATGGGATCTAGATCGGACACGTCATTATTCCCCAACCATCCGATTTAAGCTGAAAAGATGAATTTCATAATCTTAAATTCTAAAACTCCACATGCTGCTATTATACGCTACGCATTAAGCGACCTAACGACTAGCCTTAATCGAAAGTTCTCTCTCACTTATTGAGAGAGGTAATTAACTATAAGGGCTTACACTTATAGGAAACCTGAAACCAGATCTAAAGTCCTCACAAAATGAGGATGAAATCTCTGGGTAGTGTCTTATCTATTATTCCGCCTACCTTTTGAAAATTACATCGACACTTAAATCATACTCTCTTCAATTCAATATTCTCGAGAGGTCGGTGGTAAATTTTTGGAGCCCACATGAGTGCCATAGTCATCTTTCAAGTAAATTTTTTTGCCTTTTAGTAAGCCCTATGTCATAAACTTCATTATAAACTCTTTCAAATGAAGAGAGGTTTCATATGAAAGGAGGTTAGCGACTATATTTTTTTAGTTAAGCATTTGAATGCAATCAATAATGCATGATTATTTTAAGAAGAAGATGGAAGGGGAATCCTAAATTTAGACCTTCCAAAAATTGAACACCATATTAAGTATTACATGAACAAAGATTGAGCAAATGTTTTGAACCTAACATTCAACCATTAGATGGAAAATTAGGTTCGGTGCAAACTTCAAATAAGATTTGAAAATGTTCAAAAAGATTTTAACTAGCCCCAATAATATTTGAAGTTCTTATATGCATAAACTTAATTGTATAAAGGAGTTCAAATTAGAGGAGGCTAATATAAAAGGAACAATAAAGATACTTGTAGAGAAAAGACTTAAATTATCTATTAATGGAAGCATATTTTTCATTAATTTTTCCTTCACAAATATGTTTACAGATGATTTTATTATAGCTTCCTCTATTTTTAGTCTATTTGTAAGATTATGTTAACATATATATAATTTTTAAAGAGTAGAGAGGTTGGTTCAAATTTAGTTCAAACTTGATGTGAACAAAGTTTATTTTTGAACTAAGTATTCTCATTTCATATTTTTCAAATTACTTTTAGGACTATCAACACTAGAAGGGGTAATAAATGCATTTAAATTTATATAATAAAATTTGGAAAGTTACCTTTCACTTATTTAATGGAGTTCATAGTTAGTGATTTAACTCCAAATGTTTTATAATAGTTACACACAAGAAACTATAATTTTGATACAATAAAGTGTAATCATAATAACTACAAGACAATTGACTATAATTTTAAAAGATATAATATAGTATATTATAGTTTTTTAAATTATATATAACAAATTATAACTTAGCCACATGATACAATATAATTAAATTTCTACTCTTTATGTCTGAGATGAATGTCCAAACTAGTTCATATTGATAAAGATAGCCTCTTCCCATTCATATTTTTTAACCCAAGCATAATACTCAAGAAACTCATCTATGCCATTATAAAATGCTCAAATTTGTCTTATAAAACTTTGACTCACATTTTAAAAGTTATAGAGTTCCTAATTTATACATTCATCTTTGTTAAAGTTATCAACCATTTTAAAAAGATCAAAAGCATCAAATAATGTAACAATTTTATGTATCATACCCTTTCTTTATATGTGGCCGAAGAAGTATAGTATCTCTTTATAAGTATAATTATAGTGTGTGTGTGTGTATATATATATATATGAACTCAAATAAATCAATTCTATATAAGATATGAGCTTAAAATAAAAGAATTACAATCATATTTAAATATTATTTTAAGATTAGCCAAATCATGTTCAAGCATTGTTTGAACTAGTTCAACCATTATTTGAATCATATTTGAATACTATTTGAACTTAATTTAATAAACATTTGAACTTGGTGTTGGCATCAAAATTTGAAACCTATGAATCTTGGACCTACTTAGTCTATATTACTTCTTATACTAGACTAAGTTAGCTAACCCAAACTCATCTATTATATTAGAATTATCCAAATAATCTTTAATTTATCTATTATGAATTCAATTCAGTCCTTAACTCGTTTCTTCATTAAACTTTAGCTTAGGTTATCTAGAAATCCCAATCTAGTCCATAGAATGAATTTATTAGGACTCCAACTTAGAATAGCCATAAGACTTACTTTGAGCTCATTAGGCTTATAGAAGAAGGCTCCAAATTAGTCAAATAATAATTTCAATTATCCCCTCTTCCCTATGATTAATTAGATTTAACTCTAAGTTAGTCCTAATCTTAAGTTAACTCTAATTAGACCTAATGGACCCAATTAGTGTCTAAGTAATATTATCTTCTTGAAAGATTTAAATTCAAATTTATTAATTACAATTGACCATTAGATCCTTAGATTTATATTGTGGTCAACCTAAGCATCAAACCCCTTTTATCCAATATGATTCAAACCTTCAAATTGGATAAATTGATTGAATTTAAGGCTACAAATTACTTTCAATATGTTAAGCATAAATAAACAAAACCCAATTGGCTCCTTCAAACCAAAAGTGGTCTATTTGAACACCTTTAGGACATTTTAACTATTCTAACCTAAGTGAACTAAGCTCGCATTCCAAGTGAGTAACCATAGTTGACATAGCCTTAATTGACCCTTGAGCTAACCCAATTTAACTAATTTAATTGAACTTCTTAGGCTAAATTACCTAAATTGATCAAATTACTCTTATTCAAGCCTTTCAATTAATTGAAGTAAGTTCACTTTTGCATGAAGTTTGATCTAATTGCCACTTAGTACCATTTAGCATGATTACATCCATTGGGAACTTAGTTACATTTTGCATTTAATGCTTCAAGTTGATCAAACTAATTAAATTAAACCATTAGATAGCTCATTACATTCTTATTGAGATAAAACAACTTTTAATTTGATCAAATTGGCTTAATTAGCCTAATTGTACTAAGATAATCCCACACCTATTTGAGCTAATTAAATCAAATTTATGAAATTGGCTACGTCAGACCTAACTCCAATTAACCCAAATTAATCAAATACACTTTAATTGACTTTATAAACATATTATTTTGACCAAATTAAACAAATAAAATCATCTTAACCCAACAAGACCCATTATGAATCTATATGAGTTCAAAGTAAATTCCATGCAAAGTTGGCCAACCTAATGGATTTAATTTACTTTTGAACTATCACTACTCTAAACAACAACCCTATCCATTTACCAAGATTTAATTCTATGCATAAGAAGGTGATTTGTATGGGATTAATCTAATCCATTGTAAATAAACAAATTTAAAATAAGAATTACCCTTACATACCAAGATTATCTCTCAAATCATCCTAATCATTCACCTAAAATGCAAACTTGATATCCATTAACCTAGCTTTAAATATGAGTTTAAAGGTTGAGTTATGGCTGTTAAGAAAATTTAAACATATATAATTCTCTAGATTTTGAAAGAAAATATGTCAAGAAGGCTTTCAAGTCCTCTTTAAATATTAAACCCCAATAGAGCCTAACCCATTATTTTAGTTATGGTGATTAAGCCAATATAAAAAATATTACATTCTTCATTCTCATATATTAGCTTCTTTAAGCTAAAATAAATTATACATACCCTCAATAGTAGTAGAAGTCCTTTAATGAACCTCCTTAACATTAATGTCAATAAGATATTCATTTCTTCTTTAAACACCAAATCCCCAATATATCTTAACCCATTAGATTAGACTTAGTAAAACTCTAGAATGAACTAGTGTAGAAGAGAAGATATGTTTCCTACCTTATAAGTTTGACTATATTTATCCCTTATTTACTATTTGAGCTCAATCATTGTTTAGTGAAAATAAGCATTGAATTCAATAATAAATTTATCTCATTAATTCAACTATTTGTATGATTGCTTATGAGACTCTAATGATTAGCTTAACTATTTTCAAAATTAATTTGATAAATTTGACTCAAAGTTGAGTTAAAGGTATCCACTCACACTTACTCTATTTAAATCCTTAACTGGGTGACAACACCACTTAACTAAGTTGGTTAATTACCTTATACACTCAATCTTAGGATGTTCCTAACATGGTTATATGCAAATTGATCTTTAGAACTACTTGATATTGTTGAAAAATCTAGTGGAAACCCATAAAATTTGAAATAAATATTATTTTAGCAATTGAATATGACATCGAGAATAATATATTATCTCAAAAGATAGAAATACTATTCTACAATAAATTCAAAGACTAAAATAAAGAGAATTTTTTATTATATAAAAATACAACTTAGATGTTAGTATGCTATCTCGAGAGACAAAAATATCATTCTACTATGGATTCAGATACAATAATAAAAAAGAATTTTAATAATTGCATAGTCCGTGTTTCCAAGAAATTTAATTAGTTTCAATTAAAATTTTATTATAATTATAAGGGTATGAATTCCTTATAGAAGCAAACCTAATTGTTAATTTTGTCTTAAAAATGTGAATTCTTAATAATCCTCTCAGTGAAAGTAGTGGGGGTAAATTTTATGATTTTATTCAACTTTGATTTTAGTTGTTCAACCATTTTAAAATTCAAATGGGATTAGCTTAGTTTAGAAAGGGTTATTTTCAGAGTTTAAAGGAAGAGAAATAGAAAGCACATGATGCTAAGAAGCTTAGTAGTACTTCAACTATCTTATGATTAGGCTTTATATTTAGGTATTTGAATTTATTTATATTTTGAGTTATTAATTTTATTAAAAATATGAGACTTATAATTTGCTAGCACATGATTATGAATATGCCTAGGAGCACTTATAGCTTAAGATTATCAATCTCAAAACCAAAACTAAAGTTGAGAACTACTACAAAGTAGTCACTCAAACTTAATCTAACAAATGATTCTGATTTCAACTTAACTATTTAAATAAGCTCTACTAGATTTACAAACCTCATAGAATCAACCAATCGCTTTAAAATTAGAGGTTTAATCATATGAATGCAAGACAAGTAAGATTATTATTAATTAGAAAAATTGCTAAGCCCAGACTTAGGCATTTAATCTAAGATATATATGGCTATGCAATGCATCTACTAATGTATTAATTTATAATTTACATTTTAAATGCTTTGTTTTATATTGAGGTTATAGGTCTGCAGATTATATCTACAATGCATGCAATTAGAAATGGTCAGAAGGCCAATCAATTTTTAGAGAAAGTCTTCTTAAAGAAGGGCAATCATCCTCACTAAACATATTCCCCTTTATATATAATAGATGAAAAGCCAAATCAAGGAGATCAAGATGATATTCTTTATGGTGTTGCATCTTAATTTATTTTACTAAAATTTATTAATTATGCTTATAGATTTTAAAGTATTTTGGTTATAAGTTATATCAATTTTATGTTTAAGTTGAATAGCTAGATAAAGAAATTATTTTATCTTAAGTGCATATCATAATAATTTCTAGGCTTTAACAAGCACAAATAAATCACAAAATTAAAGTTAGAAAAAAAATAGATATTTCTAGTGGACAACACATCAATATGACTTGACCTCGATGAGTGGAGGTTGTTGTCTCTTGGCCTAGACCTACAACTAACAAACTTGGCCTATAGGTCTTCTCACATCATCTTCTAATTCTTCAAATTCTAAGGTCACAAGGCATTGCCTATGAAAGGCATACCCTGGCTTTCTTTTCTTTAATCTTTTGAAATTCCATAAACCTAAAAAAAGACATCCTAGGACTCTAAAAAATAATTACATTCACAAAAATTTAATAACCCCCATCCTATAAAATAGAGATAAGTTCAGCAATTTATATTTTAAAATAAATAATCATTTAAATGTTCATCATTCATCATAGAATGCTACCACTTTTAGTGCTAAGCAAGCCACCTCTCTTATTAGTAATGCTTAATGTAAATTAAGCATTATAAGAAATGCTTACAAGAAATTTCAGTAGTTTAAATATTTATTATAGCAATCAAATTTAACATTGCCTATGATGACATTTTACATAAAATAATATTATTAAGTCCTACTTAAATTATATTATGAGACTATTAACACAACATATCCCAAAACTACTATAGGGCAAATGTCATACCACATTAATCATCAGCCATAACCTAAAGGTCTAAGAGTTATGTCCTAATAAATAAATCTAGTATGTGCTAGGCTATGCCGGTATCCACTTATTATATTGTACTTTATATTTCAATTTTCTAAGTCTTGATTAATGTTCAATTTAACAAAAAAGTGGTTTCAATTTAAGTAATTAATGATTTGAGGTAAATTATTTGAATTTTATTTGATTTAAGTTTCAAATATTTAATGGTTTTAAGAATGCTTGAAGTTCATCAGGTAGAGAAATTTTTATCACCTAAGTATCATAAGTGCTATGAAACATATTCCTCATTAAAGGAATGAGGATGTATTCCATCTCACATCCAAATAGTCCTAAGCACATTTTATAACTTTTATAAATATTTAATTAATTATTTTATAACTTAACATTAATGTCAATAAGATATTCATTTCTTCTTTAAACACCAAATCCCCAATATATCTTAACCCATTAGATTAGACTTAGTAAAACTCTAGAATGAACTAGTGTAGAAGAGAAGATATGTTTCATACCTTATAAGTTTGACTATATTTATCCCTTATTTACTATTTGAGCTCAATCATTGTTTAGTGAAAATAAGCATTGAATTCAATAATAAATTTATCTCATTAATTCAACTATTTGTATGATTGCTTATGAGACTCTAATGATTAGCTTAACAATTTTCAAAATTAATTTGATAAATTTGACTCAAAGTTGAGTTAAAGGTATCCACTCACACTTACTCTATTTAAATCCTTAACTGGGTGACAACACCACTTAACTAAGTTGGTTAATTACCTTATACACTCAATCTTAGGATGTTCCTAACATGGTTATATGCAAATTGATCTTTAGAACTACTTGATATTGTTGAAAAATCTAGTGGAAACCCATAAACTTTGAAATTAATATTATTTTAGCGATTGAATATGACATCGAGAATAATATATTATCTCAAAAGATAGAAATACTATTCTACAATAAATTCAAAGACTAAAATAAAGAGAATTTTTTATTATATAAAAATACAACTTAGAGATTAGTATGCTATCTCGAGAGACAAAAATATCATTCTACTATGGATTCAGATACAATAATTAAAAAGAATTTTAAAAATTGCATAGTTTGTGTTTCTAAGAAATTTAATTAGTTTCAATTAAAATTTTATTATAATTATAAGGGTATGAATTCCTTATAGAAGCAAACCTAATTGTTAATTCTTAATAATCCTCTCAGTTAAAGTAGTGGTGGTCAATTTTATGATTTTATTCAACTTTGATTTCAGTGGTTCAACCATTTTAAAATTCAAATGGGATTAGCTTAGTTTAGGAAGGGTTATTTTCAGAGTTTAAAGGAAGACAAATAGAAAGCACATGATGCTAAGAAGCTCAGTAGTACTTCAACTATCTTATGGTTAGGCTTTATATTTTGGTATTTGAATTTATTTATATTTTGAGTTATTAATTTTATTAAAAATATGAGACTTATAATTTGCTAGCACATGGCTATGAATATGCCTAAGAGGTGAGGACTAATGATGTAGCTTAAGAAAAATTATCAATCTCAAAACCAAAACTAAAGTTGAGAACTACAAAGTTGTCACTCAAACTTAATCTAACAAAATGCAGTATGACTTATAGATTTCAACTTAACCTGAAGCTGAAATAAGCCCAGCTCTACTAGATTTACAAACCTCATAGAAGGTTGCCAATTACCTCAATCGCTTTAAAATTAGAGGTTTAATCATATATGAATGCAAGACAAGTAAGATTATTATTAATTAGAAAAATTGCTAAGCCCAGACTTAAGCATTTAATCTAAGATATATATGGCTATGCAATGCATCTACTAATGTATTAATTTATAATTTGCATTTTATATTTAAATGCTTTGTTTTATATTGAGGTTATAGGAATGCAGTATATCTATAATGCATATAATTAGAAATGGTGAGAAAGTCTTCTTTAAGAAGAGCAATCATCCTCACTAAATATATCTCCCTTTATATATAATAGATGAAAAGCCAAATCAAGGTGATCAAGATGATATTGTTTATGGTGTTGCATCTTAATTTTTTTTAGTAATTTATTAATTATGCTTATGGATTTTAAAGTATTTTGGTTATAAGTTATATCAATTTTATGTTTAAGTTGAATAGCTAGATAAAGAAATAATTTTATCTTAAGAGCATATCATAATAATTTCTAGGCTTTAACAAGCACAAATAAATCACAAAATTAAAGTTAGAAAAAAGTAGATATTTCTAGTGCACAACACATCCATATGAACCTCATGGAGGTTTCTTTTGGCTAGACTACAACTAACAAACTTGGCTATGGTCTTCTCACATCATCTTCTAATAAATTCTAAGAAAGGCATTGAAAGTTTGCTTTTCTTTAATCTTTTGAAATACCATAAACCTAAAAAAATACATCCTAGGACTCTAAAAAATAATTATATTTAGAAAAAAGTAGATATTTCTAGTGCACAACACATCCATTATTAAAGGAATGGAGGATGTATTCCATCTCACTAACAAACTTGGCCTATAGGTCTACATCATCTTCTAATTCTATAAATTTTATAACATTTTATGATTTTTTCTTTTCTTTAATCTTTGAAATACCATAAATAAAAAAATATTATAAAATATATATATATTTATTTATTTACAAAAAAGTAGATATTTGCACAACACATCCATATGATATAAAAGTTCATGTGAGACCTACAACTAACAAACTTTTTATAGGTACATCATCTTCTAATTCTTAAATTTTTACAAGGCATTAAATTTTTCTTTATCTTTTAATCTGAAATACCATAAACCTAAAAAAATACATCCTAGGACTCTAAAAAATAATTACATTTACAAAAATTTAGTAACCCCCATCCTATAAAATAGAGATAAGTTTAGCAATTTATAATTTAAAATAAATAATCATTTAAACGTTCATCATTCATCATAGAATGCTACCACTTTTAGTGCTAAGCAAGCCTCCTCTCTTGTTGGTAATGCTTAATGTAAATTAAGCATTATAAGAAATGCCTACAAGAAATTTTAGTAGTTTAAATATTTATTATAGTGATCACACAACATTTCCCGCTTTAAGTGTGACCACCTACATAAAATAATATTAGTTAAGTCCTACTTAAATTATATACTCATCACAGGACTATCCTACTTAAATTTTTAATTTTTTATAAAATTTTAAATTTTTTATAAAATTATATATTTTTGTGCTGAAAAATTTAAATTAGTTAAAAATACTTCCAAAAAATTATAAAAGTTATTTCTCTGACTTAGGACAATAAGAGAAAGCTTCTAAATTTTTTTTTAGAATTATTCAAATATTATTTTTTATTTTATATTTAAATTATTATTTATTAATGAATTTTTATTTTAATTGTAATATTTATATTAAATCAACTTTAAATGTCATGAAAGTTTTTCGAAACTATACCCTTGACCTTAGAGATTAACCAAGAAAATTTGGAATTAATCTAAATTATTTTATTTTTTATGATTTATTTATTATTTTGAATTATTTAATATAAAATTCAAATATTTTATTTTTATTTTTTAATTCTACATTTCATTTGTTTTTTTAAAAAAAAATTTAAATTTTTTATAATTTGTTAAGATTTTAATGAATAACTATAATATTTTATTAATATTTAATTGATTAATTTTGGGTTTTTGGCATTTATAATTATAAATGTCATGAAAATTTTAAATACTCCAAATAATTGCTTAATTGCTTCATGACTTAATGTATAGTTCAACCCATATTAATTTGACCTCCAATAAGATGGTCAATTTACCAAATAGGCAAAAATTATATATATATATATATATATAATGATAATAAAACTATTTACAGAGCTAACATAAATATTTACAGAACAGACGACTATCAACAACAGAATCATTTGCTGTCGTCCATCTTTAATATGGAATCAATAAACTGATCCATAGATCTTGAAATCAACGGTCTAGATTTAAGTTCAGGGTCCGCTGCTAATTCATCCACCATTTCTTTGGGAACAATACACATTCCCTCAGTTGACAACCTCTCATGGATGGCCGGTGAAGCTAACAACACCTGCAAATGCTCATCTTGCTCACTTTTGCACCGCTACACAATAGCATCAAATTATAATATATTAATCACAAATTTGCAATCTTATTCTGTAAAAAATAAATTGCCAATGTAAATCTATCTTCCTGCCATTCAACTCATATTAAGAAAAAAAAAATACTCATTGGAAGAAGTAGCTCACCGGAATGGACTCCATGAGGCGAAGAACACCAAGTTGGGCTTGGAGGAACTTGACATACTTGAGGGAAGCCTGCAACATCTCGGCAGTGTTCATTTTATGTCCAGAAGGGATAAGCCAAGCTCCTGCGTCTTCTCAAGCTTTCGGCGCTCCCTTGCAGCCACACTCTGCAGAGACAGACGGCTTCCACCATTGGCGAATGGTGCGACCACAGCCATTGTGGGCGGTGGCGGAGCGTCAAACTCGGTGAACACTGTAGGATCTACAATGGGATAATAGAATGGACTTTGCTCAAAAAGTGGTGGTCGTTGCGCTTGAATGTAGAGGTCTGAGGAACTGCAGAGGCGTTTGGGGCAGTGGTGGAGGGGGAAGGAATTGTCAGATGAATGCGGGGCTGGGAGAGAAAAGATTGCGGAATCGGAGAACGATGGGAAGGGAAGGAAATTGCTGCCATCTTCATCAATAAAGGAAGAAGAGGAAGGCAAGGAAGTTGAGCAGATCAAAGAGTCCATGTCATTTTGGAAAAGGGGGTCGGAGAAGGATTGCAAGGGAAGGGAAACGCCACCATCTTGACCATTAAGGGAAGGAGGAGGAAATAATGATGAGCAGATCAATGAGTCCATGTCATTTTGGAAAAGGGTGTCGAGCGGAAGGAGAGGCGAGTCGACAGGGTCGAGGAAGCCATGGAGCGCATCGGCAACCTCCGAATGCGTGTCAAAGAGAAATTTATGCTCCACTCCTGCTTCAGAGTTGCAGCTGAATCTTTGCTCCATGGATGCTCTGCAGAATGACAGTAATGCATGAGTTCTAAGAAAATTCCACTGCTGTAACACAATGAGTAAAAACAAATAACACAAAAAAAAGGAGAAGAATATTTTGGCAGTTCAATCGGCGAAGAGAGTAATTGCGTATAGCTGAAGCCAGTTATAGCAGAAGCGTGGTTCCATTGAAATGCTGTGATTGCACGAATGTTGATGTATTAAGAGTTTCATTTAAAGTTTCCTCCTTTTAAATCGAACAAATTTAGAAGAAAGACTCGGTGAGCTCCTAAAGCTGCTGAGGATTTAATGTAGTACAACGAAAAGTAAGGTTGTCGTATAACGGACAGAGAGTAAAAAGTACATTTTTATCCATTTGTAAATATAGAAAGTTTTAAGGTGGTGGATCAGAGAAGATATTTCTGTACAGCCGAAGTCAAAGCAGATAAAGAAAAGGAAAGAAAAGAGATACCTTCGTTCGCCTGTCTAAATTCTCGTGAAACAGGCAGAGACAGAGAGGATTGAGGGAAGTTAGCGGCGGTAAAACAGAGGTAGGGAAGGTAGAAGAAACAGAAGCCGTTAAAACGGATGAAGAGAGCCTTGCGCCTACTTTTTCGGGTAATGAGAATTGCTGTGATAACCGTTTCCAGCTTTTGTGGAGTGATTATTTTTTGGATAATGAAAATTTTATGCTAATTTTATTGTAATGAGAGATTATAAAATTTTGATACAGAAAGGAGATTCTAATGAGAACGTTAACCGCAAGGATATTTTATTTGAAAAAAATTGTGTCAGCCTAACTGAACTTTAATCACATAAATTTATTAGATTTATTTTTAAATATATAAAAAAGTAATAAATATTTTTTATATTTATCTCAAAATGTAATAATATGTATTGAACGCTAAAATAATTTATTTGAATTTAAATTAAGTGATTTGAATTTTAAATATTAAATTCTTTTAAACTTGTTTGGCGTATAAAAGTATGGAGATTTATTATAAAATTATTTTGATTAGTGAATTCCAGATGATGATGACTATGAGTGGACATATGTTAATTTTGGAGTCTGATCGAACCACGTAAAAAAATCTTTGTTTCTCATATCTGTACTTTTCTTGTTTGGTTCTTTGCTTTCTTAGCTCTTTCATAAGAAGTAAATTCATATGCAACCAACTTTTCTACAAAGCTTAAAATTAAGTTTCTACTTCTCTCAATAGTAATCAATAGTCTCTAATCAACCTAAGCTTTACCCTTTTCTAAAATAACACATCCAAATAAAACAATAGTGACCAACAAATCTTAATAGGCAAATAGAAATCTATTATAATTTTTAATACACAAAAGAGAAAAGAATAGATATACTAAAATACCATTTTATAAATAATAAAAATATACTTTAAGTAAATTAAAATATATTTCAATAGATCGCATATTATGCCTGGATGTATAGTATCACTATATGAACTAATATCAATAGTAGACAAAAGTCAAGCAACATGATGTCAAAAAAAAAAAAATAATAATAATAATAAATAATATAACATGAAATACTAATTTATTTTTTTATTTAGATTATTTCATAGCTTTTCATGGGCATCTTGAACCTCCACTTGTTCATATTTCTTTTTGTCCATTTTATATATCTATATCTATATATATATATATACTTATTCACATATGTTTAGGAGTATAAAATAAATTGATGGATAATATATAAGTGCATAAGTTCTTATAACTTCAGTTGAATGCACATAAAATATAGTCATATAATTCCTTGCACTTTCTCACATTTTTTTTCATTTTTGCATATATATTTTGAAACAAAATTATATAATATTATCAAATTTAGTATATATAAATATCATCAAATATGTTACGAAAATATCAACATGTTAGTAGGTACAGCTAATAGTAGAAATTTACTAGTAAATTAATATACATATGCTAACAATCATAATTTCTAAAATCATTTATATGCAAAATTCAAAACAATATTTTGAAGCTTCTTTTATGCTATAGAAAATTTTATCAAATTTAATATACTCATTAAAATATATAGAAATGCTACACAATACAAATACTTTGTGAAAAATTAATTTCTATATATTAAAATGACCAACATAGCTATATTATAACATACAAAAAGTTATATGGTAAAAAAATTTATAAATCTCCATAGATCTAAATTTGAACAAAATTCAACAAAATAAAATACTAAAAATACACACATAAGTAATGAAATTAAAATCTAAAGTCAAAAAATAGTAGCCTACCTCGAGCCGAACAATTTTCTCAACTGGTTTGACAAATACAATTGGCTCTACGACCTCCAAAATTAATTCTCTCTCTCTCTCTCTCTCTCTCTCTCTCTAACCTGCTCTTTGTTTTGGAAAGATAAAGTCATGGAGTGGGTTTGGATTAGATCTGGGCATTGGGCGAGCTGGGCTTAGCATTGACAGGGCCTATTCGATTTTGATCAGTCAAAGCGGTCTCAAGTCAAGCCTAAGCCTATTGTCTAGAATTTTATAGCCAAGCCAGCTCACACATTGAGTCAGGCTAACTCACGTGCCTAAAAAGGCCCATTTTTCTAATAATATCATATTTTTATATTAAATTTGTCATATTAATCAAATATTTGCTAGGTTTTTTTTTGTTTGCAAAAAGTATGAGTTTATCATATTTAACAAATTAAAATTTTAAGTTAATAAAATTTAAAAATGATTTAATATAAATTATTATATTATTTTAAGAGTTATTTTAGATTATGTGATTATGAGTTGATAAATAAATATGGTTGCTAAATTAATTTTTTTATGATCGGGCATCAAGTGGGCGGCCAACAAATCTATGGCATTCAAGTCAATGCGTGCTCAATGCCCAGATATAATACTAATTATAAAAATTATTATGATTTAATTATATTTTATTTAAAATTTCTTATATGTTGAAATAAAAATTGTAAAAATTATAAGAAAATAGTTACTAAAAATAAAAATAGTAATAAAATAATGATTTCAGAATACTTTTATAAAGATGCACTAATTTCTTAAGCAAGATAAATCTAATAAGAAACTTTTTATTTTCTTATTTATGATGCTCACAAAATAAATAAGAATATGCTTAAAATAAAATCTAGAGTACTATTTAAAAAAAAATAGAAATACTATTTCATAATGGATTTAAATACTAAAATAAATAAGATATTCTTATTATTGTACCTAAAAATGGCATAGAGAGTAATATACTATATCAAGAAATAGAAATATCATTTTACTATGGATTCAGATACAATAATAAAAAAAATATTTTCAAAGTTTGCATGATCTGTATTCCCAAAAAATTTCATTATTTGCTATTTAATTTTGTGGTTACAAGCTCCCAATAAAAGCAAGTTTCTATAGTTAATTATATCTTAAGAGCTCAAACTCTTAAGATGCAATTGATTAAAATAGTGGTTGATAATTTTATGATTCATTCAACATATATTTATAGGATTAATTTTTAGAAATTTCAAAAGAGATAAGTTCAATTTAGAAAAGAGTTTTTTTAGGGTCCTAAGAAAGAGAAGTAGTAAGTACACAACACTAAGAAGCTCGGCAATGTTCAAACTATCCTAAAATTGAGCTTTATATTTTAGCATTCAAATTTATTTATGTTTCAAGTTATATCACTTTACTGAGAAATTATGATTTATAATTTACTAGCATAAGATGAGGAATATGCTCAAGTGGTGAGAACCTATGAAGTAGCCCAAAGGGAAACAAATTGCCACTAAATCTAATATAAGGTGAGAATTACTACAAAGTAGTCACTCCAAAACTAGGCTAGTGATATTGAATAGGATTATAGATTTCAACTTCACTTGAAGCTAAAATGGACCAGTCTTTATTGACTTACTAACTTAACTAGAAGGCTACTAGCTAACCCACCAAATAAATTGCTTTAAAATCATGAAGTTTGGTCATTTATGAATGTAAGATAAGTGAGACTATTTTTTAATTAGAAAGACACCTAAGCCTATACTTAGCCACTAAATCTAAGCTATATATTGGTATGTAATGCACTAAATTAATACATTAATTTATAATTTACATTTTTTTAATTAAGCACTTGATTTATTTAAAATTATAGGCTATGCAATTTTATGCATATTATGCATGCACTTAGAAGTAGACAAAACTAATTAATTTTTAGAGGTTGTTTTCCCAAGAAAGCAAATCATCCTTGTATGATAGATGTCACATTATATGCAATGGGTTAAGAGCCAAATCAAAGGAGTACAAGATAATTTTCTTAATAATTGTGGTGTTTAAAAATTTAGGGGAGGACACCACATAGATTTTACAAGGGTACCTACTAAAATGATTGAGCATGGCATCAAAAAATGATATACTATTTCGAATAGTAGGAATATCACTCTACGATTGACTCAATCATCTAGTAAAGACTCATGAGCCTGATGAGTCTACATGTACTAGAGAATTTTTCCCTACCTTACATGGATGAAGTAAGGTAGGGTTTATTTTAAACTGAGTTCTTAAATTCTCTATATGGGCCCCATAATTAATTACATCTTAAGAAAAGTAATATCCTAAGAATATTCTTGATTAAAGTGATCAACTAATAACATTATAAATTTTAAAGTTTAATATGAAATGATTGGTGATTGTTGGAAATCAAGTGGCAGAACTCAAATAGAAAGAGTTATTAATAGAGTTCAAAGAAAGATAAGTATGGGAGTGCTCGTGATACTAAAAAACCTATTGAGCACTCAAATTTATCCTATGATGACATTTTATGTCTTTAAAATTGATAATTATTATTGCTTACTTGATATTTTACGAGAATGTTAAGACTTATATTCCAACAATACAAGATTACGAAAATGCCTATGAGGTGAGAACTTACACCCATAGAAAAAGAGAAACGGGTTACCTCTAATCCTAAATCTAAAGTACTCTAGCTCAAGTTCAGAGCTTGACTTAATTCTACTAGGGGAAGTGAGATGTAGTGGCACATCCTTACTCAAGAATATGAACCTATCATAACTATTATGGACTTATAATCACCTGAAGTAACTACCAACTAACATCTCCTTCGAGTTAAAATCATATGAATAATTCATATGAATGCAAGATGTCTATGATATTATTTATTAAGAAGAGAAACATAAGAGCATAAGCTTACTCTTTAAAAGCTTAGATCATGATGGATATGAGTGATGTCCTAACTAATGCAATAAAATTACGTATTTTATTTATCTTCGACTCATCAATTTGACTTAGTCTTGGGTGGACAAGTATATCTATATATATGTAAAATTAGGTTATGGACCAATCCACGAGAAAGGGTGTTCTTCACTCAAGGGGGTTGCTATTAATTATTCTACAGTCCCCCTTTTCATACAATGAGTGAAGATCTCCTAAATTTAAGACAAGAATGTAATATGCATGCATGATTGTTATCCACATTACAAACCTAATGATTTCTAAATATTTTAGTTGGTTAATTCCTAGACCTTAAGATGAGATTGTGAGTTGCAATTTATTTTTAATGTTTAGTTGATTAGTTGGGATAAAAAACTTAAGTCCCTAAAAAGCTTAATAATAATCAGACTATAAAACAATCATCACACTTTAAGAAATCTAAAAAATATATGGCATTTTTATTGCACAATCATAATAAACATAAAACTCAATCAATCAAAATAAAAGAATAACAAAAGGATGGTGTGGTTGGGTTATGCAATACACCCCTGAAAAGAAAAATAGTGGGCTGGAGCTCAACCCAAATACAACTCAAATTATAATTACATAAGTAAAATTAAAGTAAGCCATGGGGGGTCTTCATTTTCAATTGTCTTCATGAATTCAGATACTTCAAGCTTTATAGGGCCTCCCAGTTCTAAACTTTCTAGCCTTTTCTCACCCTAAATTCATGTCTCTAATCATATTTTATTACAAAATTATATTTAAAATTTAAAAACATTTGTAACTAATAAAACACATGCACATCAAGTAATTATATATCACATATTTGGACCTAGCACGAGTGAGTGCCAAACCTACTTATCTTAATGGGCTATGCTTAGAGGAGAAAGAAGCACCTGCAAGTAAGATCATTTAATTTATTTTATTATCAATGCAGACCCTTTAAATTAATCATAACCCCTTGCATAAAACATCATTAGTCTAATGAATAATACATTACCATCCATACTAGTGCATAAGCAATCATAATATCTAATTTAAATTAATACATCACTAAATTAAAAGAAATACATTACAACTAAACACCAACCTAACCTATGTTTAGGCTTGGTCAAACTATGTGTGTGTAGCGATTAGTGTGGTATAACAAGATGTGGCTTTAATGTTTGAGTTATGATTTAAATGGAAAGTTCAAATAATTAATGAAAGGGGTAATTTTGATTTAAGTGATTAATTATTTATGAAGTGAATTTTAATTTATAAATTCAATTTTTAGTTCAATTAGACAGTGTATTTCAAAGAGTGTGAAAGTTTATATGTTTCACTAAAAATGAAACCAATTTCTTTTTAACACTCTACCTTAAGGATAGATTTAAAAATATATTTTATGATTTTTAAGCCTTCTTAATAAAACATTAAGATTTTTATTAATTTTTAAATTTAGATTGAGCTTAAATAAAATTATAATCATATTAAAGACACTTTAGGATTAATAGGAATATTTGATGATTCACTTAATGATATCCTTCAACTCTCAATTACTTTAATACTTCATTTTAAAATAATTATGTATTTACTTTAATTTTTATTTTCAATATAATTATGGATTTATTTTATCACTTTAACACTTAATTTTAAAATAATTATGTATTTATTTTATTACTTTAATACTATATCTTAAAATAATTATATATTTATTTTATCACTTTAAAGAAATATTGGACTTTCATTTTTATGCATACATATATCATTTAAAATATTCAAGCATTAATATAAACATGAACATGTGTGAAATGAATTCTTGAAAATTTTATGATATTAAGCTTAAAAATGATTTAAACTACACATGTATTTTTCTACACAACCTTTTTAGGTACATGCCATTGTTAAACCTTGGAGATGAGATATTTAAGACCCCCCTTTGGACAAGTAGCTCTATGCTCTCACGTGTTTAGATTATATACCTTCAAAGAGTATATATTATACACATAAATTATATATATATATATATATATATATATATATATATATATATTCATATATTTGATTTATCTGATATATATATATATATATATATATATATATATATATATATATATATATATATATATATATATATATATATATATGATTTATATAGATTCATATATCATGCATTTAAGAATTTTTATTTTAAGCACAAATATGAATGGACTATAAACTAATAACACATCCACAAGTGAATGAACAAATGTCAAAGAAATATCATAAAGCAACCTACTTAAGCTATTAAATCTTAAGACTATTCATATAAAAATAACATCATTTAAACTTAATCATATTTTTAATTAATACATTCTAATTGCAGTCGATTAAATATATTGAGGAGAGGCCAAAGAATAAATTTATCTCATACATACCCTATAGTTATTAATAAGATTTAAAAGAAAAATTATGATTTTTTTATGAATTAATTAAAATTTATAATTATTTAATCTAATTAATGTCCAAAAGACTTTAAAATTTAAGAAATCAAATATACAAACCCAAAAATTATAAAACAAATTTATGAACATCCAAGATAACACAAAAAATGAACAAGAAAATTTTCAATACATTTAGACTACCATTTTGTGATTAATTAATTAAAAAAATTTTAATTAGTTAATAACTTTTAAAATATTCAAAACTATTTGGGGATTTTAATTCATTAATAAACTCTTTGTTAGTTGAGCACAAAAGAGTTCATCTATAATTTTTTGAGATTTATATAATTAGATATGAATCTTATTTTAATTAAAGCATTATTTAATTAATAATGACCTCTCTTAATGCTAATTTTTAAAAAATAATTAAGACCGAGAGGTTCTAACACATTTTTATGGTCAACATTAAGCTTCTAATGTATATTTAATCATTCACAATAATTTTCATATTTTTTAATTAAATAAATTTATTAAATAGCCAAAATGGCTAATTAAAGTTTGAAAATATGAATATCCTAATGTACTCACCTAATTGACATGAAATAACTATCAAAGGTAGAGGTCATCCCATGAAATATTCACCAAAAATTTTAAGTCATTTGGATAAGTAATCAAGGCTTAATTATAATATTAATGAAATTATTTAAATCCTAATCAATCTCTCTCAATTTTAAAAAGTAGGACTTCATTTTTCGAGATTTTCATCTATTAAATCTTTCCAAAGAGTTTTTTTATTTATTTATATTTTTGAATTTATCTACAAATTGTTATAAATTTTTAAAGTTTTGCTTAATTAATCACATTTTTCACCTATTTAAGCGAGATTATAAAGTCATCACTGAGTAAGTTGTGCTTTATACACTATGCAATGGGATTGGTTATTTAAACCCATGGTTATTGACTCAGATGAAATCGAGGTGTTTGATCAAAGATCGAATGAATCTATTTAGTTTAGTGGTTTAAAAGGGATTAAATAAAAAATCTAATATGGATTTACCATGGCCATCAATTCAAATCATGAAAGAGTGATGGCCTTTGATTCATCTTCCTCCTCCAAAGAGATGAACACCATTCATCTTTTCGCATGATCCAACCCAACCAAGGCTTGTTTCACAATGAAATTGACTTAATTAGGATTAAAATGAAAAATGCACTTATAGTGTGATTTATATGAGACACTAATTTACTTCATAAAATACCAGAACCTAATGAGTTTTTTATTTGAAGGAATTTACCTCACTAGAGTTAAGACTAGTAGCGAAATTGATATAGGTAGCTTCATGTAGTAGAGACAAATCCCTATTATTGAAGTCCCCCCACTACATCTTCACCATTTTCTCCTAAGATCACACACCACCATGAGCATGCTAGAGTTGGTCTAGAGCAGCCTTCTAGTGATCGAATTGAGTGGTTCTCAATTTATTTTTCCTCGTAATAATGCAAGGAAGGTGTGGAGAAATTTAATTATCCTTTGGAGAAGGTTTGGTGAGGTTGGGTGTTTAGGATGTTCGAGTTGAGAGGAGGTTAGGTGTCACGTGATGGGATGCATGAGAGACTCTAGGAAGCTCAAAAACTCTCTTTAGGCTTGGAATGAAGGTGTGTGTAAATTTCAAATGCGTGAGGAGGTGTCCTCCCTATATGAAACATTATTTTTGGTGGGTTCATTCTATAATAGCCATCTAGGCATTGAAGATGGCTAGAATTTGCTTTGGACTGATATGTTGGACATATTTTAGCGGCTGGAGGAGTTAGTACCCAGTAGTGAAGTGGATTGTCCATAGTTGGTGAACTAGGGGCCACTATGGTGAAGGTGACCTTTACTTGGTCAATGGCTAGACTAAACAACTTTGGGTTAGCTTGGCTTAGTTGGGGTGAGTCTAAGGTGTGCTGATGGGGCTATTTTGGCCAAAGGAACGGGTTGAACCTTCATATTTTGAGATTTTATCCTATTTGGAATGCTTGGTTCACTTGGATTGGCTTGAACTAGGTTCACCATGGATTGGACTCACTTGGGTAGGTCAAGAGGTGCCCAAGCATGAGTCATGCTAAGTTTGGTTGGGTTTGCCTCATTTGGACTCATATAAGTCAATTTGGGTTAAATTAGATTAGGTTGACCAATTGACCAAATTGGGCTAGAGAGGCTATTATGTTAAGTACAAACAATAATTTGGGATGTGTTGGTGCAATTTCTTCGACTTGATTTGGAGTAAAATTGAATTTGGTTCATGAGTTTATATAGGCCAAATGGGTCAAGTTGATCAATTTAGTCAAATTGGATAGGTTTGATGTAATTGATGGTTGAGACATATCTGATCATTAACCTAGGGATTATTGTAGGTGTTGGCTTGGTTAAATTTGAATTGGGTTGAGATTTGTTTCAATTTGACCTTTTAGGTTAAGTTGGGCTAAGTGAACCAACTTGGCTAATTTGATCAAATTGGGTTTAATTGAGGGTTGGGATATGCTTGATGACCAATTTGGGAATGATTGTAAGTATTGGTTTGATTGAGTTTAGGTTGGATTGAGTTTTGATTCACTTTATCTCTTTAGGTCAAATTGGGCTAAGTGAACAAACTTGGCCCATTTGGTCAAAATTGGTTCAATTGATCATTGAATTGTGTTCAATAGTCAATTTTGGGTTAATTATAAGTTTTGATTTAATGCAATTTGAATTAGATCAACATCTAATTCAATTTGGCCCTTTAAGAGAAATTTGTTCAAATCAAGTCAATGGGTAAATTGGTTCAATTAGGCTCAATTAGGTGTTTGATGATGATCAATAATCATCTTAGGATTGATTGCAATAATTAGTTTAATCCAATTTAAGTTGGATCAAGATTTGTTTCGGTTTGACCCTTTACATCAAATTGGGTCAATTGAGATTAAGTGGATCAATTGGATTAATTAGCCTACTTTGACTTCAATTGGGAGTTGGAATATAATCAATTGTTCATTTGGAAGTGATCGTAGGGATTGATTTGGATTGAATAAATTCCTAGATTAATTTGATCCCTTTAAGCCAAATTGGGCTAGGTTGGGTTGGATGAGTACAATGACCAAATTGAGTTTCAATTGGTCATGAGAAATGTTGATTTGGATAATTAGAGTGATTCTGAAGCTTTGGAATGATTCAATTTGACATAGATCAAGTTGGATTTGATTTTGGCCCTATAAAATTCAATTGGGTTGATTTGTGCTAGGTGAGCCAATTAGCCAAATTGAGTCCAAATATGGCATCAACCAAGTTTAAATAGTGTTCCAAGGAGTTTAATTATAGATGATTTGGTTTAATGGATATTATTAGGTCAACTTGGCCATTTGGCCAAGTTGAACACCAATCTAGTATGGTTTGAGTAGGTTTGAGGCTTTGTGTAGCATATAATAAATTGGCTTTGATATATGGGATTTTGTTTAAAATCAAGGTGGTCATTAGGTCCCACCTAGTCCGAGCCAGGGGTCTAACCCTAGGGTTGAGTCTTGTGAGTCATCTAGTCTTTGGGTTGGTGTCCCCTCTAGCCACTAGAATTATCTTAACTTTAAGTGCAAAAGCCTTAATGCCTAGATCAGATCTTAAGACTAAGAGGATAGTTATCAACCTCAGTAAAAGTAAGATCAATAATGATGATGTATCTTTATTGTATTTAGTTGATTTTATTGATTATGCCTAAGGCTTTAAATATGTTTTGTTATGAGTTGAATTATTTTTATGTTTTAGTTGATTAGGTAGGTAGAAAAACTTATTTTATCTTAAAAGCTTTCAACAATTCCAAGCTAAGCACAATCAATAACATAAATAAACTTTAAAAAAATTATGTATTTCTAGTATGCAATTATGTAAATATTACAATCAAATAATCAAATTAATAATACACCTTGGAAGAAAAAAATTTGAACTTTCGAGCTCTACCTTTATGTAGCCAAGCCTAGGCATATACAGATAACCTCGATTTGTGGGTCTTCTGGTTTCATCTTCTAGTTCTTTTGGCTATAAATGTTACAAGGCTTCAACTCATAAAGGTTTATCCTTATATCCTTTCTTCACTCCTCTAGGAATTCTATAGGTCTAAATAAGACAGTCTAAGACTCTAAAAAAACTTACAACATAAAACCTACAAATTAGATGTTAGTCCAATAGTTTATATTTCAAAATACAATTAGTCAACACATCACAAAATGATTAACACTTTGAGTGGAAAGCCACCTTTCATGTTAGTCAAGCTTAAAGGGTTTTAAACATTTAGCATTCTAAGTGGCACCTACAAGAAATTTGATTAATTTAATGATGATCACATAGCATTGCCCCCATTAAGCATGATCACTATAAAAAACAATATTAGTCTAGTCTTACTAAAATTCTAACATCATCACAAAACTAGCCTAACATAACTTATCATAGCATTATGCTAAGGCAAACATCACATCACAATAAAAACATCACAACATCATATTATAGCTATTAAAAAAATAATCATTCCTGACCTTAGGGTTTAAGGGTTGTGTCCTAACAAATAAGACTAGTGTGTGCTAAGCTATGAAGGTGCCCACCTATGTTGCGCTTTATGTTTCAGTTTTTTAAGTTTGATTGAAGTTAAACTTAGTCAAAGGGTTATTTTAATTTAATTGATTGATGATTGGAAGTATTTTATTTGATTTTTGTTTTAATTATTTTAGGGTTTTAATGAATGTGTGAAGGTAAATAATGTTTATCTGATGGATGAACCTTATCACTTGAGCATCCTAAATGTTATGAAAACATCCTACATTAGAGAAATGAGAATGCATTTCATAACACATTTAAATACTCTTTAAGTATATTTTATTATTTTTACTATTTAAATAAATTTTATGAATTTCAAACTATTTTTATGTTGAAAAATTCAAGAAGAATATTCTTATTACTTGGAACAACAATAGGGACTTCCTAGAAATTTTTTGGTAATTATTTTAACATTATTTATTATTTTCATATTTTAATTATTATTTTAATATAATTTTATTTTAACCTTAATTCATATATATTAAATTAATTTAAACTCTATGAAAATTTTTCTAAAGGTTGGAATTGACTTTAGAGATTAACTAAAAATTTTTGAATTAATTGGATTTAATTTAAAATTTTATAATTTTTTGAATTTATTTGAATTATTTAATTATAATAATTCAAATACTATTTATTTAATTTTATTTTTATCTTATATTTTATTAGCTTCCTATTAAAATTTATTTTATATTTTATTATTTAATTTAAATTAATTATGAATTTTATAATTTCACAATTAATTATATTATTTTATTAATATTTTGTTAATTTAGTTAATTGATTATTATTTAATTTTATTTAATTGAAGGATAAAATGTTTGATGTTTTCTAATCTTTTATATTTACTAAGCATATTAAGATATTTAATTAATTTACTTTTAGTTTTTGTTATTTTTTTTAGTTGTATATTTTATTTTCTCTCTTTTTTGTTTAAAATTTAAATTTCTCTTAAAATATTATTGGAAAAATTTAAGAAATTTCTAAAAGATTTTAAACAACCTTAGGAAATGAATGTAAAAAATTTTAGTTGATTTGACATATATTTTAATTTTAATTTCATTAATTTAATTTTTAAAATTTTTAAATTAATTAAAATTTTCGTAATGAATTTAATGCTTCTAATTTTAAAGGATTCTCCTTTGAAAGGCGAATTTATAAATGTCTTATTCATATTTTTTGGTTCTTGTTTGAGTTTACAATAGTTTTTTTGAGATTTATATGCATATAATCCTATTTAATAACCTTATGAGGTATTATTATTATTATTATTATTGACTTTTCCAGGTGGCATGCTTTTATTAGGCAGAGAGAACGAGTTTTGTTCCATGCAGCAGCCACATGGAAAGTAGAGTAATAATAGATCCGAGGCCATGGGTATGAGTTATTTCAAATCCGAATCCGAAATCAAGATCCAAATTTTGGATGGAATCCGTGCTGCCTTCTTCCTCTTGTAGCGAACCTCAGTCGTCCATTACAATGAACATGATTTAAATGATTTAAGCTGTAGTTTGGAAAACCCTACATTGAGAAGGATCTAAAGCTCCAACTCTAGTTAATTAACGGTTGGATTGGCCTAGCATTTAAATTCTTTTCATGGAGTTATAACATATAAATGGAAGAAGAGAAGTTTAGGCATGCCTTAATCCAAGCTATGTAACTCTGAATTGATGCTTTCTGAAGAAAAGCAAAGATAGAATAGTGAATGTGTAAAGGACAAGTATGAATTCCATTACTCAATAATAATGTAGTACAAGGTGATGTGATTTTATAGAGTTACAAGGTAGAGTTTGTTATCATTTAATGGTGGAGGATTGAGCAATAATTGAAGTTGTATGGTAGATATTGAAAGAGGTTATTATAGTAGACGTAGGTTATCAACCGCTAACAGACATGCTAGCTTATCATCAGCCCTCAAACTGATCATTAAGGAAAGTAATGGTCAGTTTGTCTATTAAATGAATAAATAGAGAAGTTGATAGAGCTTTTGTAACAATGTATGTAGGTTTATCAGTAGAACTGATGTGATGAACTTGGATTTCTTGGATTTTATACATTCTCGGAGAAGATGACACTCAATTTCGATAGGTTTCTTGTATCCATGAAAGATTGTATTGTATGCTAATGCTATGACCAAAGTATTGTCATAGTGAACCCATGTGGGATCCATGAGATTAATATGAAGTTCCCGGAGAAGATGTCAAAGCCAAATAATATCAACTGCACCCATTGTTGAAGCCCAACATTCTGCTTCAGGAGAGAATTTGGCAACAGTTGGTTGCATTTTCACATTTCAAGAAGTGAGAGTTGTGCCGATAAAAGAACAATAACTTGTTATATGCCTTCTATCAATTAGATTAGTAGCTCTATCAAAGTCAGCATAAAAATGAAGATTAAGAGACCCTCGGTAATTGGTAAACCATAAGTGCTAGTACCCATGATATATTGAAGAAGCCACTTAAGTAATTGAAAATGTTTATTTAGTGGAGTATGCATACTAACATAAGTAGTTGATAGTATAATCAATGCCTGGTCATGTAATAGTGATATATTGTAGGGAACCAATGATTTGGCTAAAGAAAATTAGTTTGTCAAATGAGACATCACCTTGAGGAGTAGTTGAGAGTTTGATTGGTAAAGAGGAGGAGACTGGTTTATAGTTAACCATTCTAGTTTTATGCAAGATGTCCTCAATATATTGTGTTTGGCTAAGAATGAAACCATCAAAAGTAGAAAAAAATGTGAATGCCTAGTAGGAAACAACTAGACTAAGATTTTTGAGTTTGAAAGACAACAAGTTGTAATTTTGTATGAAGAGAATTTCCAGTGAGTAACGTGTCATATACATGGAGTAAAAGATAGATAGTTGTTGAATCTTTAGTGTCTATAAAAGGGAATGATCAGAATGACTGCAAATGAATCGTTTGGTTAACAAATAGCTAGAAAAAGTAGTGAACCACTGTCGGGGGGCCTGTTTTAGTCATAAATGGCTTTGCAAAGTTTACAAACATGATTTGAATGTTGAGAATCTTGGAATCCTCTTTGATTAATATTCCATGAAGAAAGGCATTTGAAAAAATCTAATTGAAAATTAGACCACTGGAACTACACAATAATGGTGAGGAGTACTTGAATTGTTGGTAGTTTTGCCATGGGGTTTAAAGTGTCAGAATAATTTATAAATTCTTAATTAAATCTTTGAGATACCAGCCTTGCTTTGTAGTGATTTATGGACCCGTCTCATTTGAGTTTGAACTTGTAGATCCATTTATATCCTAAAAATAAATTAGTTCAGTGGTGGAGGAACTAACAACCAAGTGCTTTTCTATTGTAAGAAAAAATTCTCGATAAGAGTTATGGAGTGAAATTTTTATATTTAAAACATATATATATTATTCTTTTTTTGTGTTTAGACATGTTTTTTGTAGTTTATTTTGTGTTAAGACATGTTATTTGTAGTTTATTTTGGTGTTGTTTCAGGAACATTAGAAAAAAGAGATCAAATGAAAAAGTCATAGTCAAAACCACAGTGCAACACAAGTAGGATCACAACGCTATAGTTGACCTAATTTGGAGCAAATAAAAGAAAAGACAACATCAAGGCACTAGATCACGAGTGCTTCTTAGTGCTTAGGTTCTGGAATAGTAGCGCCATGGCCCACAAAACCAAATTGAAGAGCGAGATAGAAAAGGCAAAGGCGCTAAATCAATGCCATGGCACCATTTCTTAAGAAAAATGACAAGAAGACATAAAGACTAGCACCGTTGCATTGGAATCATGACACCGTAGTGTTAATTACTAAGAAGAAAATGGAGCATTACATAGAAGAGTTAGTGTTGAGGCGCTAATCAACTAGTGTTGTAGCACTATATGTAGTGCCCAGGTGACACCTTCACAGTTTCGCAATGCTACGACATGATAGAATAGTTTTGAGCAGTTATAGAAGGGGGTTGCGATTTTTATGTTGGCTATAAGGGAAACAAGAGAGAAGCATAAATAGGTTCTAAATGGTTATAAATAGGTTGTGTTTTCAACATAGGTTTTGGAAGGAGGGAGACTATAAGTGTGAGTGTGTGAGTAACACTTAGAGATTGAAAGTCCAAGTGTTCATTGAGTGTGATCCTTTGTTTTGTATAAGAGTTGTGTGCCAGAGTGTTGCTCATGTTGGTGACTTAGGAGAAGAAGATCCAAACCAAGGATTTCCTATATAATTCCACCAAGAGTCAAAACGATTACATTAATGGGAGACTTAAAAGAATTATTCAAACTACTCTTCCCTTTTCTTCTAATTTTATAAGGTCTTGTTTCTTTATTTGAAAATGTTCTTCCTTTTCTCTAATATGAGTTACTAAAGTTATAAAGTGCTCTTGGGTTTCTATAATTCAGCATTGATTGACTTATACCATAGTTGACGTCTCTAATTTAATAAGAAAATTGTATGTGCTTCAAAGAAAATGCTATTTTGCTTTTCCATGTACTTATTTTACTTATAATTTAACTAATTATGATGGTAAAATGAATTGTGATCTAGAGATATCAGAAGAGTCCTAGAAGAACAGTAAGAAAAGCAATCAAATTTACTAAATAGACATATGTATATTTGGATCCATAATACAATAACAACAACAAGCCTTTATCCTAGTATGTGGGGTCAACTACATGAATCCTTCTTCTCCATTGTGTTCTATTATGTGTCAAATTTTCATTTAATTCTAATAAATTAAGGTAATTTTTTATACATCCTAACCAAGCCTTTTTTCCTTTTAGGTCTACCTGTACCTTTTTTAACAAAAGGAAAATATAATACATCTACTCTCATAACCGGTCATCGAATGATGATGCTTTATATGGCCGAACCATCTGTGACTTGCTCTAATCTTATATGCCACTGAACTACTCTAACCATTTATCAAACATATTCGATTTGGATTTTATCTCTAAGAGTGAAGTCACTCATCCACATGAGTCCTCATCTCTACAACACTTAACTTTTCTTTATGCTTCTCTTGCTCGGGAAGACGGTCTAATTCTCTGGATCCCTTCCTTATCATGTCACTTCTTCCCTCACTAGCAAACTTTTGCACCACAAATCATTGCAGGTCTTACCACCATCTTATAAAATTTTCTCTTAAGTATAAGTGCTAGTTTTTATCACACAATAGGCCACATGCATTTCTCCACTTCAACCATCCAACTTGAATTCTACTGATAACATCCCTATTTATTTCACCATCATTTTGAACAATAGACCCGAGATATCTATAATGCTCACTCTTTTTAATGACTTGATACCACTAGAATTTCTACAACTAAAATGATAATCCATATGTTAAGTTTTAGATCTACTCAAATGAAAATCATTTATACTCTAAGGTTGACCTCCATAATTCAAATTTCTATTGGACTCTCTTAGTCTTACCGACAAGAAGAATGTCTTATTGTTGACCTTCCTTTTGAGTGAGGACTCATCCTTCCCATCTTAGACTTAGGAATCTCTAAGCACTAGGATTTCCCTAATTCTAAGACACTTCTAATGATTAAGGGAACACTAAGCCAAGCTTAGAGACTTAGGAATGTATACCCTCAGCATAGGATATGCCTTAGGATAAATAGGTTCTACCTATCCTATAAACTAAAACCCATGCTTGTCTAATCATCCAAAACCAACCTCAAGCCAACATAATCAACCTCAAACTGAACTTGATTCCCTATCCAAGCTCCAAGCCAAATCAACTTAACCATTAACCTAAGCCAATATATAATCATCCTATGGATCCAACCCAAGCATATTCAATTGAAACAAAATACAATTGATTTTCACAAAAGCACTCCAACCATTCAAAACTTTATGATAAACCCTTCCAAGACTTACAATCAAACCAACTCAATCAAATGAATCTAATTAACCCAAGTTTGCCCATTTGACCCTAAAGGTCCAAATGAGCCAAAATCCAATCAAACCAAATCAATTGCAATCAAAGCCATCAATCAACTCTAAATCCATCATTGAACTCTTCAACATCAATCCAATCCAATTCAACCCAATCAACCCATTTGGTCCACTTGACCCAAAGTGGCCTAAATGACCAAATCAACTCAAACTTCAATCCAACCAAAATTGGATTGAATCAACTCATTCAATATCTTCTACAATGATTATTGTCATCCTTGATTGTCCAATTGCAATCAATTGGGTCAAACTAAGCCAATTGGAGCATTTGATCAAGTTGACCCAATTAACCAATGGACCAAAATGAACCAAACCTCAATCCAACTTCAATTGATTGAAACCAATCATTTCTATCAATCATAAATTTAGTATTGAACATGACTCAACCATCAATTGAGCCAAACCAAGCTAACTTGGGCCCTTGACCCAAGTTGACCCAATTTGACCTAAATGGCTAAATTGGGCCAAATCTCATTCCAAACAAAATTGATTGAAACTTGTTAACCTCATTTTTAGGATGAGCTCTCAACCTTTCCATCTTAGACATAGGACTCCTCTTAGACACTAAGAGCTTCCTTAGTCTTAAGACACTTCGAGTGATTAGGTGAACACTTAGCCTAACCCTAGAGACTTAGAAGAGTTAGCTATAAGAATAGTCATGCCTTAGGGTTGTTAGGAAAGCTTGCCTACCGTATAGCTTGAACCAAATCCTCACTTCCTTCCTTCAAGTCAAACTCCAAATTCAAATCAAATTTCAAAACTCAAATCAATTCTAAACTTAATTGATTTTCTCAAACTCAAATCAACTTCAATTTCAAATCAACATCAAACTCAAATCAACTTCAAACTTCAAGTTCAAATCAACTTCAAACTCAAATCAATTCTAGCTTAATTAATTTTCTCAAACCTTAAATCAATTCCAATGGATTTTCTCAAATTTTGAATCAAATCTCAAATGATTGAAACCCATGATTCAATTTCAAGTTCAAAAATCCTTCCTATGTCACTTTGATTCCATCTTATGGACTTAGCTCAAATCAAATTCAAATCATTCAAACTCAAAATATTTTCTCATAACCCATATATATTCTCATTTATATTCACAAATATAAATGAAATATAAATTCAAATACCCAAAACCAAATTCAAAACTCAAATTCAAACCAAATCAAAATTCAACCTAAACCCTTTCAAGTCAAATTCTTGAACTTAGCCAAATCAACCTCAAATCAATCCAAACCTTTGAATTTTTTTCATGATTCAATCAAACCTTCAATCATGAATCCAAATTTAAACACAAACTTCAATCATCAAACCAAAACTAAATTCAAAAATCAAACCCAAATCAAAACTCATGTTCACCCTTTGAACTTGAAATTGTCAAATGAATCAAAACCCATTTGACTCCAAACCACTTATAAAGTCCATATGTTAGTTCATCCAAACTTGATTCAAGCCTTGCTCACTTGATCCAAAGTGACTTAAAGAACTCATTTAAGCCAAATTCTAATCCTACCCAAATTAGATTGAACTAAGCCCATCTAAGCCTCACATTATGAGCAACAATCATCATAAGATGATCAATCACTCAAATTGGGTCAATCCAAGTCAAACCTAGCCTTTGACCAAGTCAATATTTGACCCAAATAAAACCTAAACTAGCCAAAATCCATCATAGGCTAAATTGATTGAAACCATTGATCAAAACTAATTCATGATCAATGATTGGACTTGACCAAGTCATCATTTGAGCCAAACCTAGCCCAATTGCTTGACCCATTTTGACCCAACTTGACCTAAAAAGTCAAAATGGGTCAAATCTTGATCTAAGCCAAATTGATTGAAACCAATGGGTCAAGTTCATTCTAAATCACTTGTTGAACTTGACCAAAGCTCCAATTGGCCAACTATACCCCAACCTAGCCCAATTGATCATGAACCTAACTTGAACTAAAAGGTCAAATCAAGCCAAAATCAAAATAAACCAAAATTGATTGAAACTAATGCTACAAATATTTCAAATGACCAACCAAACCTAAACCAACCCATGACCTAACCCAATTGGGTCAAATGAGTCAAATTGGTCAACTTGACTCATTTGACCTAAATGAATTCAAATGAACCAAAACCATATACAAATCAAATTGAACCAAACCAATAATACCAAAATATTTCAAATGGTCATATGAACTTGACCCAACCCTTGGTTTGACCCAATTTGACCAATTGGTCAACTTGACCCATTTTGACCTAAATGGGTCAACATGAGCCAAATGATATCAAATCAACTCCAAATTCCTTGAAATTTGGACCAACCCAATTTCAAACTATTCTAAATCTACCTAAATTGAAATCAAAGCCAAATGACCATTTTACCCCTAGGTCAAGGGGTAACCTATGGCCAATTCTACTTAGAATTTGGTCATATCCTTTTCATGCCCACTTGGCACTCTCTTAGTGGACCAAATGGACACTAATGAGAGTGGTGCACATGACCCAATGGGTTTGGGTCAGCCAAACCCAACCCAAAGCCAAAACCAACCCCTCCACTTAGAAATGAGCACATGGATCACCTCCATACTCTCATTCTAGACATGTGCAACTCCACACCACCTTTTCTCTGCCAAAATAGAATCACATGATAGCCTTAACCACCTAACAAACCCAATCAATTTGATCAATTAATCAAAAATGGAAGGGAGGCTCACGGCCGTCCGATCCTTGTAGGGGGAGATATACTCCCCCTAATTCCACTTCATTCCTGATCACTTGCTGTCGATTGAGCCCTAGGAACTCAGAGGAAGCATTGTCAAGCTCTCCTATGGTTTTAAAAGCTCATTTGAATTCTCCATTTTTGGATTTCTTCAAAGCCGAAACAGGGGAGCTCATTGGAAATTCCACTTTGCTCAATTCATCCTCACACTTCAATTCCTCTTGCAAGCACCTTCAAGGCATCAAGTCGAGTTCACCCAAGTCAAGTTCCAAGCATCTAAGCCACGGGAAGAGGGAACTAGACCAACACCGCAAGCACTTGAAGCTCATCTTGGCCAATAGGAGGATCCACTTGATCTCAAGCCTTCAAACCTTCAACAGGACTTTGTCTCCACTAGATGAAGCTACCTCGACGGTTGGGAGCGCTAGTGATAGCCTCTGGTGAGGTATGCCTCAAATCGAGCTTAGTGTAGGAATTCTTTGGTCCTTTGTGAAGGGAACTTTCATCCCATTGTGATTCAACTATTGGATGTCATGCTTCTTGCTCTTAGATGGTGTGTGTTCAATCCCTACTCAATCCAAGCTCTAGTGAGCTTGGATTAAGCCTTAGAGGATGGACGGTTGCCATCTCCTACAGGCGAGGGCAGGGATGAATCATGGACCGTCCATCCTACATGTTTTGGATGGATGGTTCAGATTAAATAATCTAGATCAGATAATTAATCCCTTTAAAAGCTACTGTTTGATCCTCAATTATCCGATCGATCGATGGTCCAAGGAGAACGAGAATGCCGCTAACTGCGGTAGATGTGACAACTTAAATAATGAATCTCATCGCCACATGGAGAGCATGCACCACGTCAATGATCCACATGGCGCCGATGGGATTAGTTATATAATTAGGGGATTTAATTATCTAATAAATATAGAATCTTCAAAAATACATAACTAAATATAAAAAATCATAAAAAATGCAAACTCAACTTCATTTTAAAGATAATTCAAAGGGGAATAATATAAAATTAAGTTTAATTGATTTTGAAGAGTAACATTTTCTTAATTTAAGTTTTATTAGGGATGTAATTATGTTAATTACTCATTAATTATTCCAATAATTAATTCCAAATTTCCTAGGGTTAATTAGTGGGATGACCTCTACCTCCCATGATTTTCTTGGAATTTATTATTAGATTAAATTAGATAATTGCTTGTTTCATCTCTAATCACCTCCTTAATCAATTAAATGATTAATTAACCTATTAAATGATCATAATTCATTAATTAAATTTGTTAATCACCTTAGAATAGTCGATAAACTTAATTAATTTACAAATTGATTAATGATTTAATTATTTCATTAAATAGCTTAATTAACCAAACTCAAAATCAAAAATTAATCCAAAAACTAAATCACTTAATCAATCCTTTCTTGGGTAGATACTTAGGTGTTCAATAACCTAAGTAAGCTTAAGGAAATCAAATCCAACCTACATGTGTGGGAAGGGTTATGAGAGTACTTAATTAAACCCCTTAGCTTAATTAATCAATGATTGTGAGCCAATTGCATTAGACCTTTTCTTTCTTAGGGTGCAATGCTGATTTAAATTCAATGTGGTTGCATATCATCTGTTGGCTCACAATTGTTTGAATAATTATGTTAAGGAGGTGTAGGTAAAGGGTAATTAATGAACTTAATTTACACTTTAACCTAAACAAAACATAAAATCAACTTAATTGTTCTAAAAA